>JAQMYG010000015.1:1213607-1232622 GCA_030014215.1 Clariallabes teugelsi
CGGGCTGGGGCGGGCCAAATAATTTCATAAAAGCGGGACCCGCGGGTTGGAAAAATACCCGACCCGCGCATCACTAACCCCCAGGTATTTGTATGTCCTCACAAGCTCCAGTCACCATTAATAGTCAGAGGTTCTGGTTGAGGCCTGGGTCTCCTGAAGTCCACCACCATCTCCCGGGTCTTAGTGGTGTTAAGGTGAAGGTTGTTCAGGTTACACCATGCAGCAAAGTCCTGGATCAGTTTTCTGTACTCCTCCTCCTTTCCATTTGTCATCCGCAAACTTTTGTACATGGCAGGACTCTGAGTTTTACTGGAAGTCTGACGTGTACAGGGTGAACAGGACTGGAGACAACACAGTCCCTTGCAGCGCTCCTGTACTGCTGATCACTGTGTCAGACCTTCAGTCCCCCAGACGCACATACTGAGGCCTGTCTGTCAAGTAGTCTGGATGGGTCACTAATCGACCCATCCAGTGATCCATTTACCAACATACACCAAAAATTTCATTTCACATAATCCATTAATCTGTCCATCAGTCTATTTATCCATCCGTCAATGGACCCATTTTAGTTTCCAATTATTCAATTAGGACAGATTAGCTTCTTTGTGATTTCATTCGCACGCTAAATGTAAACTGTGTGACAGATTTGTCTTCTCCAGACGAACCCTTGACTTAAGCCATGGTTAAAACTCTTGTTCATACACACCTACATTGTGTTTCCTCATCCGTTATGCATTTTCTCCATTACACACACACACACCTTCACTCAGAACATCCTGACCTTGCCCTCATTCAGTTCTTTCTAAAGCTTTTCTCAGCACCATAACTCAAAATAACGAGCTGTGAGGTGTAGAGGACAAACACCTGCATCTCCAGTTTGCGAGTCAGTGGGGAGCAAAGTCAGTAAAAAAAAGAAAGATACGGAACATTTTACGTGTTAGAAAATAAACAGATAAACTGTATAGTCTGAGTAAACTGTATAACTTTGTGTTTTATGATTATTAAAAATACTTTGCATACTTGCTGATTTGTTCTGTCAAAAACAAAATTAAAAAGTTTAGTTTTCATAATAATACATCTTAATTTTTATCATGTATCATTATAATACATTTTATTTTTTGGTAAAAAAAAAAAAAGAAAAAAAGAAAAAAAAATGTTATCCTGGGGTACATATTTTCTTTATTTTATTAATTTTTTTTGGACTTTTAAAATATTTTATAATTAGTTTGCATTTAATCGTTTATGTGATGTGTGCTAAACTGATGCATGAAATTCAATAAATGTTTTCAATATTTGTTTATTTAATGAGTTTCTGTAAAACTTAACAAAAGTTCTAAATTCATTTGAAGGAAAAAGCCTATGATATATGCTAAAAATTTTAACAATAAAATATATTTAAATAAATTTAACATTTTACTAAAAAAAAAAAAAACATCCTGATATATAACATTAAAGAGGATCTTGAGAATCATTATTTTTTTAAATGCTGAAGAACACGGGATCAAGAAAACGAGGAATCTGTCTGAGTTTTGAGAAGCGTCTGTGTACCGTCAGCTCCATCTGCTGTTCTTTACAGCTCAACTTCTGCTCCAGTCCACAGTTCTGTTTAGACCCTGTTTGAAGTGAAGAGACAAACCTTAGAGAAGCATTAAAGGGTTTGTTTTAATGTACAAATGTTCAATTCTTCTCAAATGCTATTTATGTATACTGTCTTGGAAATGATAACATGGTTCGAGGTACTAGGTTGCAACCTTTCTGAATAAAGGAAGATACTGTTGCAGGGTTCCATATAGAACCTTTATAGAGAATATTCAAATCAAATTAAAGTTTTATTTGTCACATACATCTTGGCATTTGTCAAACACCCTTATACAGAGTGACTTACATTTTTATCTCCTTATACATCTAAGCAGTTGAAGGCCTTGATTAAGGGCCCAACAGGGACAACTTGGTGGTTGTGGGGTTTGAACCTGTGACCTTCCAAACTGCAGTCCAATGCCTTCATCACTGAACTACCCCTGACATACACAGCTATACGTGCAGTGAGATGCTTATACAACCGGCCGTGACCTAAAATAGAGGATTTAAATAAAGAAATAAAATATTAAATAAGAGAAAATTATACAAATATAGAAAACTTTAACTGTAAAATGTACAATATTCAATATTCTTTTTTTTTTTTTTTTTTACAAAAACAATTTCAAAGAGTTCATATTTATGTATTGTATTCTAGAACCCTAGTCAGGGAGTTGTTGTCTATTAAAACAAAGGGTTCTTCGAGAGTTTTAAAGATCTATAAAACTTTTCATTAGAACCTGTTCTGAAATGTAAACACTTGTATTTATTGGTCCATTTTTTAAGGGTTCTACATAGAACCAGTTCGGATTCCGTCTACCAAAATAACATTTCATTACAAACCGCCAAAACCAACATTCATGAACAGGAAATAGGGTCGTTTTATTTTGGACAAAATTTTATTTTTGTATTTATTTTAGAAAATAAATCATTTATATACTTTTATTATTTGTATTTACTTTAACAAAGACACTTGAAGTCCTTTCTATACACCTGGGGTTCTCCATTACAGTAACACAAACACAACATCACATCATCCTCACCTCAGGATCATCACGCCGTCAGAATCGTGTTCTAGTTGCACGCGTCCCGATGACCCATTCTCACATCACAGCTAATTAACATTAAAGACTTCTTTAAGTTTTGCCTTTTTATTCTTATTATACGACTATTTTGCATCGTAAGACTGTAGTCTTAACTTTACACTCAAAGAAAACTGTTCCTCTCAGGTTCTTTAGATGGTTTACAATTCTTGATTGCTTCTCTAAAACAAAAGTCCCCTTTAGTCGGGTTTTATATAGAACCTTTCAGTGGATTTTCTTCCCTTAGAGAAACAAATCCCAGGATCATGTTGATGAAACATTTATACATTAAATTGAGTGTAAAACAAAACATGAAAAAAATAATTAGAATAGCATGTTTTAGCATTTTAATGATGCAGCTTCTTTAACAAAAACTCAGTTTGCGATTCATTTTCATTTACGAAATTTGCAGCGTACATGAGATGGAATGTGAGAGGAAAAGAAATAAAAAGCTGTAGAATAACTGTTGCTGGTGAATCCATCACGGCCAACGATTTGCATTAAACATTATTAAACAGTTAAACTGCGTTAAACTTGTCATAACTCTGTAGTGAACTTGTAACTCTAAACAGTCCTGAGTGCGGAAAGAAACATTTCTTGAGCGAGACTCTTCCTAGAACCGGCACAGTCAGTCAAATGTTGGGTGTTGGAGTTCAGAGCTTAAAGCACCTCGCTGCCTGTTAATGCTGCGTTCCATTATATTTGAACCTCTCTGTGAATCTTCTTTTCCTGATGAACATCTAAACAGGTTGCTCTGCTCGGATTAGTAGCGTGGACGCCGTGAACAAGACCGTATGCGTATTTGTATAGATTTGTAGAGATAGACTTGAAATTGATAAACATCTAAAGAAGCTCCACACACGCGATTAATGATGATTAGTGAAGTTCTGTTTATCTCCAGTCTGTTAGCTCAAAGTATGCAGAAGAGGGTGGATAGCGCTTTCCTCTGGTTTCTTAAGCCTTTACTAGTCACACACGTATCACTGCACAGCGAAATACTTTCTTTACATTTCCCTTGGTGGATCTGGGGCTCAAACCACTGACCTTCTGATTAGTAAATAAGAGCCTTAACCCTCTGAGCCACGACTGCCCCATATCGTTTCTCCTCTGAGCAGTTTTTATTCTTCTGTGGATTCTCGTTTTCAGAATTTCCAAAAACGACGAATCACAGCGTTAGTCTGTGTGAATAAATACACAGATAGAGAATTGTTTTCACATTGGTGTGTGTGTGAGGCTCGGTTTCTGCCTTTTGATTTTGTGCGTGTGAGCAATGAACACGGCAAGGTGTATCGATTAAACAGAGCAGCAGCGTAGGTGCTGAACCATGCTACAGCGCCCCCTAGTGTTTATTTTACTTGGATCGGTATAAGATAGAAGTTTAAATGATTATTAACTAACAGTTTTATCTGTGTGTGTGTGTGTGTGTATGTGCGTCTTTTTCACAACAGTCAGGTGTAATTAATCAGCTGGTTCTGTTTACTCACATCGCACGGTTTGGGTCGGAACTGGTGATTGTTCACATTTATTCACTTTTTTCTCTTTTTCTTTACAGCACACACAGCATGTTTTAGAGATTAACATCATCTCCACAACGTTTAGCTTAAACATAACAATAATTGGCTCCTTCTGAAAAAATAAAATGGTGCCTCGTGCTGGCGTTTTTTTGTAGTTTCTGTTTAAACCCAAATAATGAACAAAGATTTTAACTGAGGTTAAAAACAAAAACAACAGTATGATTAGTTTTGTGTATCGAAGACAAAAGTGATAAGGGAAGTTTTGAAATAAACAGTGAGTTAAACTCAGTGAGAGAGCGATGATCAATACTTACAAAACTTTCTCAGGGCTCTGAACGGACACTTTAGGTCGGGATGGACTGCGTTCAAACATTTATATTTATTATTAGCTTAAAATAAAGCTTTATTTTAGACAGATGATGTACAAGCATATCTTCACAAAATAAAATATCAGTTTTATTGTGTTTATATTTCTAATCAGGTATTTACGGTCTCTTAAATGCGCTTATTTACGGTATTTACGAGTTGCGCAATACGGTAATATAAGTATATTAATATCGCGATAACTGATAATGCAATACGCTTTGTTTTTGAGATATCGCTGGTGTTTTCAGACGATCAGTCTACTTTGAAAAATATATTCAGAGTGTAAAAGTATAGTTAAACTCAGATTTTCACATGGCAGTTTGTTATTGTGATGTGTGTTGTATCATATTTAAGGGATTTTGGAGAATTGTTTCAACAACTGAAAGAAGATAAATGGTATACTTTGGTATGAAGTTTAAAAAATAAATTAATAATAATAAAAAAGTCCTGATTGAAGGATTGAACATTTCAGGGACGGTTTAAATGTTAGGAAAACAAAACAAAAAACCTGATTATTCAGGAGCATGTGAACGCAGCAGTAGTGTATGAATATCATGGCGAGGCGGGGAAGAAAGTAATGATGTAGGGGGGTCGTGTGTAAATGAAATGTGCACCAACATTTTAACCAGTTGATTTGCATTTCGAGCATTTCTGCAGCTGTATTTATGAATCACACAGGGAGAACAGTGTCTGTTCACGGACGTTTCGGAGAGGAGTTTCACCCCGATCACATCACTTCAGACACGATGTTTAAATCAAATCAGAACCGAATTGATGATATTAAACATTGCTGTGGCGCTTTACTTTGAATATTTTCCTGATTCGTTCATTCATCACTTTTCCTATCGAATAAGTCGGCTCGTTTGAGTCATATTTGCCAACCAACCAAAAAACTACAAATATCAGTTTTATATTATCATTAAAATCATAGTAATAAAAAATTCCACTAAAAAAAATCTGAGTCTGAGATGTTTTTTTTATATCACTGAAACTGATCATGAACGAGGTGGTATATTCTTATTAAAAGACAAATTAATTAACAGCATCTCTAAAATCGTAATCCATTTAAATTTCAGGATTAACAGCTTCATTTAGAAGAGGGATGTCGGTTGAACACTTTCCACATCGTGTGCAGAATTTACACGCAGAGTTTCATCATCATATTTAAAATAAAAATTAAAAAACAGTCTTAAATAAGAGAAGCTTTAGTGGTGCAACAACATCCATTACTCTCACACACACCCACACACACACACCCACACAGATGTGTGAAATGCTGATGCTTTTTAAAGCTGATGCTGTTACTGCTGGTTTCTTCTCTCTTTATCACTGTTGAGTTTCTGAAGGTAAAAACTAAGGAGTGATGTCAAGTGTCGACATGTTTACTGGAAAATACATTTAAAAAACAAAAAATCACTATTTTAGAAGAGGAAAATTATTAGAAAACAAATAAGGAGGATTTGAAGTTGGAGGACTGGTCATCTAAGTCATTCTGAGATCGCTGGTTCGATTCCCGGGTGATGCTGTAACCTCTCGCGACCGGAGGTCTTGAGAGAACTGATTGGCCGAGCTCTCTCAGAGGGGCGGGATGAGAGGTACTTAGTGCTCCCACATTATTCACGGCTCTACAGCCAATCAGGGGCGTCTGTGAGCTCGCGCAAGGGGAAGGAGTGGATAGCGCTGTCCTCCGAGTGTGTTACGCCGCCCCCAACGGTGCGTGAGCAAGTAGTTCGAAAAGATGTGGTCGGCTGGAGGAAACACGTGATAGTCTTCGGCCCTCCCGACTGAGTGGTAGTAGTAGCCTTAATGTGGAGCCCCCTAGTGACGGGGAGGAATTGGACACGACTAAATTAGGGAGAAAATCGGGGGAAAATAAAGTAATAAAAGAAAGAACTCAACATGTCAGGGTTAATTTTACTATTTATATTCTTGATACGTTGCTCTGGGTGTATTTTTTGTCTTTCTTTCTCTTCCAGATGTTGTGATGAAAAGGTCAGGAGTGACGATGTCTTTGATGTCGATGGTGTTTGCGCTTTTTAACAGACGACATGCCTTTGATTACGCTCACCTCAATGCTAGGCTGTAAACAGAATCTTTCACAAAACTTAATTTTTTTTTTTTTTCTTCATTTTCTTCAATTTGCAACCTGATTGGTTGGGAAGTTACAAAACCAATCCTGAGTATAATTTTAAAACACGGTTGTACTGATCTTTTCTTTTTTTTTTTTTGGCGATCCGATACTCAGCATCAGTACCCATATCAGTCTGATGGCGAGAATCAAACCTGGATCGGATAATAAAAATAAAAAAAATCAGATAATGAAAATTACACAAATATTTGAATTTCAACTCAGATTATTTACAAACAATTTAAAAGCATTTTGTTAGGACTGAATTTATGATGTTTATATTTTAATTATATTTACTCTACCTATAATGTACAGTACTTTAGCTCAGATGTGAAAAACTGTTTTAAAAAAAGTGATATCCCTTTTGTCCTCTATAGTTTGATCTTTAAAAAAACAAACAAACAAACATCAAAATAAAAAATAAACTGAACATTTCTACTTGTACTGATTTAAAAATAAATGTTCTTAATTTATTTTTAACCCATATAATTAAACATTTTATTGAATTAATGATATTTGATTGCCTTTAAACCCGACTTTTGTTTTGTATAAACGTCCTGAAACTTTCTTGATCTAATCTGTGATCTGTAAATGACCTGTATACGAAAGAAAAGAAAGAAAGTAAGTAATTAAGAAAGAAAGTAAAAGTTTCTTCAGTTTCACTCCAACACAATCAATGTGATCGGGGCGACAACTTTCTCCACCTGATTTATTTCACAGCAGCATTTTTGGACAGCTTTATGGGACACGTGAAAATATTTCGATCGGACATTACACGGCGGCGGAACCGTTCCGAACTCTCGCGCGGATCTCTATAGAATTAAGTTTCAAAATATATATACTACTGAGTTTCCAGTGTTTGTTCTTTGTGTCTTCTCTTTGTTCAGGTTTGTTCAAGCTTCGTCTCGTTTCCAGAGAGAGAGAGTTGAAATTCGCAGTCTCTTACATGACGCATGTTGCATATGTCATCGTTGTCATTGTTCAATCTGGGCTTTTGTTTGTTTGTTTCTTTTGTTTCTGGCGTCCGCTTTTTGTTCTTCTTTCTCTCTACGATCAAGAAAGTCAAGGCAGGAGAGTAAAGGTTAAAAGGAGCGGAAAGAACGATAAGCTCACATGACCGGATGATGAAGAGACGGAGAAATAATAAAACCAGAGAAGAAGAAACGGAGCGACGGTTTGTGTTTATCGGTACACCAGGTGAGTGATGGTGCTGGATTTGTAGTTGAGCTGGTGGTTGGGGATGAAGTTGTGGTGCAGACTCTTGCGTGTGCACACGTCGCCCATGTAAAGGTTGGTACACGTGTCGCAAGACACCTTGGAACAATTCACGCAGGTGTGCGAGGCTCCGGGTTTGTTGCAGAAGCCGCAGCGCGACGCCCCGGCGCCGGACGACGACACCGACGCTCCTCCCGCCGAGGCCGGCTTGCTCGAGAACAGCTTGGTGCCGATCATGGGTTTGTCCAGAAGAGGCGAGTGGGAGTGCGAGTGTGAGAGCGGGTGTGTGTGTGTCAGAGTGTGGGTGTGTGGGTGAGCGTGAGTATGAGTGTGCGGGTGCGAGCTGGAATAGACCGAAAGCTTCTCCTTGACGGGGACGTAGCCGTCCAGAGGGCGCAAGGAGTTTTTCGGGAAGTCCGGGAAGCCGCAGCAGGGAGCCGGGTCCGAGCCGTGGCACGTCGGGCAGAGGATGGCGTCGCACCTCTGGCAGGAAGAGAGCGTCGGCGAGTTCAGGCCGCAGCCCTGACACTTCAACCCGTGACTCTTGGGCGCGCAGGATTCCCACGATTCCCTGCTGGGTGTCCGGGACGGCGTGTGGCGCCCGCTCATCCCTCGCTCCGTGTACAGGTCGATCTCGTCCAGGGAGGAGAGGTGGTAGGCGTACGGGTCGGGCGGTTGGGAGGGGTAATAGTCTCCGACGGGGCGGATTATCTCGTCCTTCAGGTCCTCCTCAGCATCGACGAAGAGCGGCTCTTTGCGGAGGCTGAGTGACGTTTTGAGGACGGGTTTGTTGGCTTGGTGCCAGTGACCGGCGCCGTCCGTCACGTCTACGGATTTGGAGGGACGCCCGCTGCGCCTCAAGTGGGCGCGGTCCAGGTCGGACTGGCGTGCCGACAAGCGCGTGACGTCGTCGCCACAGGAGTTCCTGCGCGCCTCCACGGCCTCCAGCTCGGCCACGCCCCCTCCACGCTCTCTCAGCAGGCGGCACTCGGCCTGCGCCAGGAGCAGCTCGAACCCCAGCTGGCGGAGGTGATGGCCGCCGGTGCCGACGTGCTGATCCCTCATTACGTACTGCAGGTCCTGATCCCGAGAGTAGCCCATGGAGCGCAGCACGCCGCGGAGATCGGACTCGCAGACGGCCGACTGGAGCTGGTAGACGTACGGCCCGGTGAACGTCTGAAAGAGAAAAAAGTAAAATAAAACTCTACATCAACGTCTATGTCTCACGGATCTCTACCCTATACCATGTAGTGGCTCAGAAAATAACAATCATTTAATAAAAATACACCAAAAGAATAATGATTATCATTCTACACATACTGCAGTCTGTTAACAAGAAGATTTGGTTGCTAAGCAACAAAAAAGTGATGAAGCTCAGCCAATCAGATTTCATGAACACAATAAGTTTATTTAAAAAAAATAAAAGTAATAAATAAACGTGAAAAAAACTATGAAATTGTTAAAGTTTAACAGAATAAAAGTAACGTGTTTGTGCCAAAATTTACGGAAGACGTGTCCAGTTTCAGAAGTCAATCTAAAAAATATATATATATATTTTTTTTTAAGCATGACAACAACTACACACACACGCACGCACCTTGATGCAGCGGAACTCTTTCTTCCAGGGGAACAGCAGCAGGTTGGTGCAGACGGTCTCCAGCGTGGCGAAGGCGCTCTCCAGCGTGTGCAGGTTCGCACCCCTCAGCATTCGCAATGAGTTCTCGACTATGTCGTAGAACCGGATCATGCGAAACCGCTGCGCCGCCTCCGCCTCGCACGCCCCCAGCAGGGCGGTCGCCGTGGAGACGAGGGCCTCCTCCCGGACGTTTCCCTGAGCTCCGCCCACTCCTTCTTCCAGCCGCTTCTCCAGGAACGCCACGTACCTCCGGAACAAATCGTCTCGAAGCTTGGCATCCATCGCTCAGCCTCGGGTTCTACTTGCGCATGTTCATGAGCCCTTACTCTGATTGGCTAAGAGGTTAGGTGAAGGTTCGGTTCCACTGGGACGGCGAAGCAACGCGACAAAGCGTCCCATCTGTGCATGCTGGACGGGTACGGTGCTCACGGATAAGATCTGAAGCTCGCGGGTTAAAACTGTGAGAAAATCCCTGAGGGATTTGGACAGGAGGCGCCGTAGGACTTGATCGTTTCCCCTTCGTGTGTTCTTGCCATTGCCGTTGTTGACTTCCCCAGACACGTACGGATGTGAAGTTTAATCAAGCTGCGTTCTGAATGGTTTATCATGCAAGCGAAAAACACGCACGCACAAGTTGCGGCCAAACAAACCCGCTGCGTTTACGGAAATATGGTGCTGGTTACATCGTCGTCTTTGTTCTATGCTAATCCTCCCTCCCTCCTTCCTTCCTGTGCTTTAAAATTAATTTTACATTTTCCCCAAATAAAGCAAGGAGGTTTAATCCGTCCCGGTGCTCTGCCTGGAGCTCGAGTCTGCGCCGCTCTCGTCGTCTCCCGGGGCCTCGTTATGCGAAACTCCCTGAAGGAAGAGGAACAGGAAGTGGGTGGAGGACCGAGTGTAAAGCTCTCAAGGGTTTCTCTGAAGTTCTTCCCGCTGCAGTGTGTTCCAGCTCAGTGTTCTTGTGTGTGTGTGAAAATCGACGGCTGAAAAGCAAAAAGGCAAAAAGCTGTAAATGAAGAGAAGATAATGTGGGCTGCGGTCTCTCAGGACCGACACTTACAGCTGATCATCTTGCTATAGCATGTTTATAACAGGTTTATAACAGGCTTATAGAGCTTAATAACCCTTCTGTTGGCTCGGTAAAAATGTACACTGGATATATATTTTTTCTTTACTTGCACACCAATTGTTTGATGTTTTTAATAAATCTTTTTTTTTAAAAATTGGTCCAATGAGTTTCACAGGGAAATTATAACTACAATAAATAATTCACAAAAAGTTATTATAAACCAACAACAACAATAAAACAATAACAACAATAATAATAGTTAAATTTTAAAGAAAGAAGCACAAATAGCAGTACAAGGAGAAAAAATTAACAAAAAAATATCTGGAAGCTGTACAAATTGTTTCCTGTCACAAAAAAAAAAAACACTAAACTAAAAAAAGATTATTTTTTTTCATTAAGCTGTTGCTAGAGTTTACTGTTCAAACTAAAAAATATATACATTAAAAAAAATAAATTGTAATTGTAAATAATACATTTTAAATAGCATTTTCATAATTATATTACAATTAAAAAATAAAAATTATCTTAATAATATAAATAATAATAATAATAATAATAATAATTGTAAGTAGATCTTTCATTTTCTATTTTTAACATGCGTTTTGTTTCATGAAGGTTAGTATTTTTATTTTCTGGACTGGGGGTTTAAATTTTGTCTTTAAAATAAACGAACTAAAATTTAATACAATAAATTTGTATTTATATTAAACACAATAACAATTTAATTAACAGAATAAATTACTAAAATAAAATCAAGATGAATCACAAATCACTTGCTTCCAGTTTTTTCCCCCCATATAAATAATTATATCTACTTTCCCCCCCCAAAAAATAAAAAACAAAAATCAGCAAGCCTTATTCAGCAAGTTTTAGCATCTTAAAAATTAAGTACAAACTTCCTATTTTGTTTGAAAATTAAACTGACTTTCTCTCTCTTTGACTTACATTAATTAACATTTTCATTTCTTTACATTTTCTTATCAACTTTTGTTTTTGTTTAATGACTCCTACATTGTCTATAAATTTTAAACTAACCTTTTAAATATTTATTAAAAGATAAATACTTAAAATATCTTAATGATTAAGCACAAGTTTTAAGGAGTTCAAGACCGTGTTCAGTCAGCTTGTAAATAAATGTATTTAAAAATATTAAGTAAGTAAGTAAACAAATAATCAACCAAATAGGTAAGTGAATAATATGATATTGTATTGTAATTTATTGCAGTTATTACAAACAGGACTGATTCTTCGATTTTGTCTTGTTTTTGCATCTTTAAAGAAAACTGAGTGAATTTATAGAAATATATTATATGATGTTTAGATTTATTTTGACATGGGTGGATTTTGTTCAACTTTCTTTCCCCTGACACACACACACACACACTTACCCAGTACACCTTGGTACACAGAGTGATTATTGTGAATGTTTAATCCCAGGACAGGTTTAATGTTTTATTAATTCCTCTGGTGTTCGAGGCGACAGAGCTTTGTGTACACAGGGGTTTATTATTATTATTATTATTATTATTATTCAGAGACTGCAGTGATGGAGATCATTTACAGCTTCACTTCTCAGGGCTGTTTTTATATCCTCATAAAACATCAGGTTCATTCATTAAACACTTCTGATTTAAATCACATTTTAAGATTAGCTCATAAATAACCCTAAACGTCGTGTTAAACCCTGCAGTCTCCCTGTGGCTGTGAAATATTATTAGCATTCCTGATTACAGCATTAGCATGTTATTTTATTACACTATCATTAGAATTAAATCGCAATCCTATGTCGTTTGACTCCGTGTTTTAATAAAACTTTCTTCTGTTTACAGTGTTCTCCTTCGATATATATTTATATATTTTATTTACGCAACCTGTTTTATAATGCTGTAAGCTAACACTAGCTTAGCTCCGCAACACCAGGCCCCCTTTGCGCTAGCGTTATTTTTTCTCCACACCCATATTCCGGAAAGATTGACACCTATATGTATCGCCTCGTTCATCCTGATTGGATAACACTTCACTAATCCGCGCACGACGGTTCCACTCCAAACCAATCATCGCGTTGTGGGCGGTGCTAGCCAGAATTCGGATAGGGAAAAGAAAACCGCTGTAGAGACGCCCAACTCAGTAGCTAGTTAGCTTCGTAGCTAGGAAGGCAAAACTAGCCAGCTGAAGCATTCTGTATTAAACAGTGATTAGCCAGCTTTCAGTCGGTTAAAGGAGTCATACAGACAAGTTTTCAACACGCATGAAATTAAAGTGCAGTTCATTGTTAAGCTTAAAATACTGAGCTGGTGGGATTTTTTTAGACGCCATCAACAAGCTATGAAGTCCTTACCTTTAACGTTCCGACGGAAAACCCCCTTAGGCATCAGCGCATGCGCGAGAATGTCCTCAGCAGCGTTTGCGCAAACGCGGATGTGTTAAACCTTACTATTTAAAATACGCCAAGGCGGCCGCCATTTTGGAAAGGTCTGCTGGTATACCGTAATATCTTACACTACATGTTCAAGATCTATTACTAGTCATTGGGATGTACAACTAATTAACAGATTAGATGAATCTCCTTTGTATTGTCTACCCAAAAAATCTGTCTGGGAGAATGATGCCATCCGTGATCGATTAACTATTAGCAAACAGTTCCCTCTCACACAATTGTAGAACAAAATGTGCTTATTATTATTATTATTATTATTATTATTACTATTACTGTTATTATTAGTCACATGATTCTATTTTTCCTGGTGTGATATTATTATTATTTTTAAACGTCTCCTTTTATCCTTTTATCCTATGTTCTCTGGATTGCAAGGAAAAACTATTTAAAAAGATGAAAATCTTGGTGCCAGTGACCGATTATGATTATTTATTTAATAATAATAATAAACTGAAAATGGAAAGTGAGCACTCATTCTCCTTTTTATATATTTGTTTTCATTTGAGCATGCAATTGGGTATTGGAAAATTAAAAATGGGGGTTGTGTAGATTTTTTTGGGTTTTGTTTTGATAATGGGTGGCATGGTGGTGTAGTGGTTAGTACTGTGACCTTGCATCTCCAGGGTCGAGGGTTTAATTCCTGCCTTGAGGTCTGTGTGCACTCACCCATCTTGTGTTTGGTGGCTTTCCTCCGGGTACTCCGGTTTTATCCCACAGTCCAAAGACATGTAGGTTAGCCTAATCAGCATTCCCAAATTGCCTGTATTGTGTAAATGAGTGTGCGTCCTGTGATGGATTTTACCCCACCCTGTACCCTATGTACATCTGTCCAGCAAGATTTTGTCACAGCATCACACAAAACTGTCTGGACAGAATTTAATGAAACTTTTGCTGTACTTAGATCTCTGCTGGAAGTTTAACCTGCACCATAAGTGAAATCTAAATGTTGAGTAAAAGCAATGTTATGAACAGTGGTAGAATTAATAATCTACTTTAAAATAAGCTACTAATGTGCTACTCGCTCAATGTAAACACCATATATATACCAGTAGATATTAATTAGAAAAGCTAAACTGAATGTTTTTACTGGGATTAGTTCATATTAGTAATAAAGGGGTATGAACGTGGAATGAGTGAGTGAGTGAGTGAGTTAGCCTAGCCCCTTTTTAACATAGTGCCGCTTTTGACATTTCTCTCCCTTTTTTCTTTTTTTTCTTCATTAAATCACAAAATATTACAATAACAATATAAAAAGTATAAAAGTACAAGATTCACATGTAAAAATTCCAGTTAAATGGAAGATATAAAATATAAGCAAACAACAAAAATATGCAAATAAATAACAACAGTAGACAGAGTAAACTAACAAATAACAGACAAATAAAGAACAAAACAAATTGAGAAATAATAATAATAATAATAAATAAAAAAACAACTAAATAGCAGACAAAAAAATCACAGTGTTCCACTGACTGAATCAAAATGTCAAGACAATAGCAAAAAAGATTTATGATTTTCTATTAGATTTAAAAAGTTAAAAAGGTTTTGTATTTCACAGATGAAAGGTGATAGTTTAGAAGATTATTTCGAAATTTACATTTATGAATGTAGAACTTTGCCATTAAAATATAGAAGTTGACAATATATTTAAATGATTTGTTACTGTGACAGAAAAAAAAAGATAATTATGTCCTTTAATGTCCTTCCTATTGTAAGATTCATAAATATAAAAAATATAATTTCCAAGTCGCCGCCAAAACTCTTGTACCACTTGGATATACATTCTTCAGTCTGTGGGAAAGGTTTAGCTGTCGTCTCTCAGCCGCACATTTTGAAATTGAAATGCTCAAGTATGTAAGAGTATATTTAACAGGTATATATTTGCAAATGTGGTGTCATTACAAGAGTGGAGGAGCATCATTTTATAGACAGGTGTGTGCCTTTCCAAATCATGTCCAATCAACTGAATTTACCACAGGTGGACTCCAAGTAAGCTGCAGAAATAGGTGTGACATCTGCTTTTACATTTTTAAACTCTCTCTCTCTCTAAAAAAAAAAAAAAAAAGCCTTTAAAAATATGATCATTCTGAATATCACGAGACATCATCTCCGGCCTTGTCTGACTCCTCGTTATGAACTGAAGGGGTTCAGTGCAGTAACAGCCTGTAGTATGAAAGGGCTGTTTATGTCATTATACTGTAGAATATGCTGACTTTATTAATAAATGTCTCACCAAAACCAAAAAGTTTAAGAAACTGCAATAAAACACTTTGTTCAATTGTGTTGAATGCTTTGAAAAAAAAAAAAAACAATAATGGAGTCAACAACAAATAAATGTGTATAGTCCAAAAGGTCTAGAACGAGCCTAATGTTAATACTGATGGGACGTCCTTTCATAAAGCCTGTCTGAGGTTCTCCAATCACAGAATCAAGTGCTTTTTTAAGTTGACTGGCAAAAAAAAAAAAAGCCAGGATTTTAATAATCGACATTTAAAAGTGTGATTGGACTCCAGTTTTCAGTCAGTGAGAGATTCTTGTCTGACTTTGGGATTAAACTAATGACACCCTGCCTCATCTCATTCATAAACATTAGAAACAGGGGCGTTTTAATTACACATCCCAAAAATTTTGCTGGTAGAATTCAGAAGACAGACCATCATTATGACGTAACTCCCTGTCCACCATGACGGAACTGACGCGTTACGTCAGCACTACGTCACAAAACAGGAAGAGAGCTGTGAAGTTCTTGCTTCGCCGAGCAGGTGAGCTAGTTTAGCTAACTCGGGTGTGTTTTTTTATAGACTTTACTTGTTAACACGTCTTCAGACTGTTGCGTTAATCGTCGTGGACGTGGGTCGTGACATTCCCCGTGTGGTTTACAGCGATTGGCGCGTCGCGTTCTGTTGTATTTGTCTTATTTCAGTGAGTAAGTTCATGAAGCTTATTAGCTGAGGAGCTAACGCACGAGATAAAAGTCTCGCGAGTTGTGTTGTGGTCAAATTAAAGTGACAGAATAACCAGATAAACAGCGGCGCGGTTCGAACTGGTTTGTGAGCAGGTTTTTAATCAGGACGTCATGGCGATGTTGGGGAGCTTTAGCGGAGCCCCGAGGAGCGCGAGGAGCCTCGGCGCGGGAGGAGACCGGGACCTGACCGAGTTCATCTGTCCCGTCTGTCTCGAGATATTCGACTCACCGATGATCACCGAGTGCGGACACACGTAAGTCTGACCCGAAAACATCTGCAGTTCGGGTTCTGCCTTTTCCCTTTCACGCTGTACAGTCTGTGAGTCAGCACAGTCCAAACAGATTCGATTCTGCCATGATTCCCACCTGCCTTACAAAGAGTCGACTCCGAAGAGTCAAATCCAAAGATTTAATTGTGGATTCGATTCCTCGTCGTCATTCACGGCTCAGATCGACATAGACAATGAAACACACTTTGATCAACGCGGGTCGGCTTTTTATTCTTCGCCTGCTTGTGCTTACAAACTTATACATTTTTAATCATGTCCTTATAATTAGCAGTCTGTTGCGGAGTCGACTCACTGTATACGGAATCGATTCCCAGAATCGACTCAGGAGCTGTTCGGAATTTTCCCCACTTTAATCCTTAGCCTTGTGATAAGAGATTAAGGGATATTTATTAGATTCAGTTTATTATACAAACACGCTTTAGTTTTAATTCTGAATCAGTATTTTAGCTTTAAAATAATGATAATAATAAAATAGATTTTTGAATAACAAGAAGAGCACTTTCAGTTTTGTTTTACTTGAAGTCATGTTGTCCCTCCTCCTGAGATCAGAAGACTGTCAGGTGGAGCAGATGTTCACACACACACACACACACACACACACACACATACTAGCCTGTTTATCTAATGCATTTATCCTTAAAGGTTTTTTTTTTTTTTTTTTTTTTTTTTTAAATCTGTATATTATGTATAAATACTGAACAGTATTATTTGCTATGTTCCTTATTTTTTGTCCTGTAAGATGGTTTAGATTGAGTGTGTGTGTGAGATATAATCACACATCGTAGCTGCGCTGATCCCCGAGTCATCTCTCACTGCACTTTCCGCTCTGTGTGTGTGTGTGTGTTCAGGTTCTGCCACAGTTGCCTTCAGGAGTGTTTGCGACCCAAGAAGCCGGTGTGTGCCGTGTGCAGAGCTGCTCTCGACAACTGGGACAAAGCTCGCGCTCTGGAGGATTTAATCCACCGTACAGCCAAACCGTGCAAAGGCTGTGGGCAAGCGGTGTGTATATAAATATATATATATATATATATATATATATATATATATATATATAATGTGTGTGTGTGTGTTTCTTTTACCTTGAAGCCAAACACCATGTCCGGGTAACCCAAAAAAACACATCGTCACAGTAAACAGATTACTGTAACCCATTAACCTACTTATTGTAACCCAGTGAACAATTACCGTAAAAACCTAAACACAGCAACTAAACACTGTAACTTGGTAAATAAATTAATGTAACCCAGGAAACAAATGGAGGATACCCATGGCTTCGCCCACACACATGAGGTTTACCCATGGCTCGCTACGTAAGTGTGTGAGGAACGCCTGTGTCACGCGCACAGTATGACCTAAAGGCTGATGTTGGCTACTGTTTACATTCGGGAGGAACCGCCTGTGACACGGCTGTGATTGAACTACCTGTGCAAACACCAGCGCCACAAACTGAACTTTCTGTTTGTACATATAAAGACTACTGTAGTCCGGTAACGAAACACCGTCACCCAGTAAATACACACCACAACCAGGCGAACTGAACACGGTGACCCGGTTAATTAAACACCAAATCTAAATAACTAAACACTAATGCCATGAGTACACAACCGTAAGCTGGGAGATAAACACTGTAACCCAATAAGTAAACACTACACCATTATCTAACCGCTGTAACCCGGTAACTAATACTCAGTGACACCGCAGGTAAACACCTTTCTGTATTTATCATCATCATCTCTCTCGCTCCTGCTGCAGGTCGTGTTGTCGGAGATGAGGGAGCACATGGGAAGCTGCTCTAAATATCAGGAGTACATCCAGGAAGGGCTGAATAAGATCACACACACTCAGCCTGATGCAGTCAAGTGAGAGCCGGAGTGTGTGTGTGTGTGTGTGTGTGTGTGTGTGTGTGTGTGTGTGTGTGCTGATTTCCAGGATTAGAACACACTCCACGTTTACTAACCGGTCCGTGTCTCCTTTGCGCTCCCTCAGCTCCGTGCCTAACCGCTACACCTTCACCTGCCCCTACTGCCACAGCGCCAACTTCGACCAGGACGGCCTGGTGGAGCACTGCAACTCCCAGCATGCCCGTGACCCGCGCCCAGTGGTGAGTGAGTAGAGCGGGAAAAGCAGTTGATATCCGAACGGGAATTACACGTCAGAATTCTGATAGTGGGAGAGACGGCACGCGGTGATGAGAAGTCGTAGGTTCGGCTTTCTTGCATTCGCTGCCGTCAGACTCGGGTAGGGGGTGTGGCCTAAAGTCTGAAGATGCTTTAGGAAGTGTTAGACGAGAGGAGCAGGTGATGATGTCCGTGTTTCAGTCAGAATGTCCCTAATCATAAATCTGTCTTGGATTCAGCTGAATTTTTTCAGGACGTGTATATGTGTGTATGTACGGTGCATCCGGAAAGTATTCACAGCGCACCACCTTTTCAACATTTTATGTCACAGCCTTATTCTAAAATGGATTAAATTCATTTATTTCAGGTTTTCATTTATAGGTTTTTGCAAATTAAAAAAAAAAAAAAAAAAAATAGAAAACTGAGAAATCACATGTACATACTTTGTCGATGCACCTTTGGCAGCAATTACAGCCTCAAGTCTCTTTGAATATGATGCCACAAGCTTGACACACCTGTCCTTGGCCAGTTTCACCGATTCCTCTTTCAGCACCTCTCAAGCTCCATCAGGTTGGATGGGAAGCGTCGGTGCACAGCCATTTTAAGATCTCTCCAGAGATG
>JAQMYG010000015.1:1249634-1262502 GCA_030014215.1 Clariallabes teugelsi
ATAACCTTGTTTAAAGCAATAAACAACACAATCATGTTACACAGCATTTCAATATTAAATACTTAAGTCGTTTTTTTTTAAACCTGTGAAAAATATACAGTACAGTAGCTACAGTACTTAAGACCAGTGTTGGGTGTAACGCGTTACAAAGTAACGTGTTCGAGTACTTGGATTACATTTTTGATTTAACAAGTCATCTAACTTGTAAGGTCCACTATATAAGTACTCAGTTATTTATTTATTTTTTCAATAATGTAATCCGTTATTCAGACTATTTTTGTAATCCGTGAGCCAGACAGCAGGCATTCCCAATCCGTTAGTGTGTGTGTGTGTGTGTGTGTAAGTGGTCCTACAAGCCCCGCCCGCGATAACCCGCACCCCTCTGTTATTCCTGCTGTTATACCCCTATCTTACCTATGCGGTTTGACTATGAGAGGACCAACGCGCAGAAAGATCGAAACCTAATCACAACGGCAAAACTCGCGGTGAATCATGATGAACCGTACTTACGGCTACCGCGCGAAACCACGTAGGTGATAGAGGGGTATTAGTAGTTAACAGATTATGGGCCAAACTTCACTGAGTGATGATGGTTGAATAATTATAAAGGTCTTGACTAAAACAACATACATTCAGAGTTTTCATTTTCTGCAGTGGAAAAGTACTCGAGCTAGTTACTTTTATCAGAAGGTAACGCTGTAATGTAACGGATTACTTTTTGAAGACAATAATTTTGTAATGTAATTAGTTAATTTAAAACGTAACGTCCCCCAACACTGACTAAAAGTAAAACAAAAACAAAAACAAAATGTTAAAAAAAATAATTTGACAATGTTTATAATATGGGATGCCAGTTTTCTGCAAATTACAAATGTAAAGGTTTGTAAAAATCGAATGTTTTTATATTAACATATTTTTATAGGCACATGACTGGTGTGAAGGAAAACCTTCAACATGATAAAGTTTTCTGTAAAGATAAATGTATTTATGGAAGGAGTCTTCAGTGTCAGTGCTTCAAATGTAAAGCTGGTTATCTTTTCTTTGTGGTTTCTCAGTGGGTTCAAGCTGCATTTTTTTTTGTCTTATTAACTTAGAGAGAGAATAAAGAGAGGCAGGTGAGGGGACGAGGGCTTCTGGCTGCGATAACGTAAGTGAGAAAAGAAATTAAATGTAACTATGAGCTGATGAAAAAATGCGATTGTTAATAGTTTTCTTAAATTTTTATTAAACAGAATATAATCTGGGTAAATGTTAAATCAAGAACTAGAAAGAAAGACTGAACTGAAGTCTGTGTTCTTTAACTGAAACGTGACATGCTGGGAATTCTGGGAGACTGAACACAAGATCCTGCTAAGACATAAATGAAATATGAGGAATAAAACATTTAGGGATGTGCTGTTAAGGAAAAAGTAATACACTAAAGAAAGTAAAGCAACAAACATGGCTGAACAGTTAACAGTTAGCATAACCATTAGCGATTATTATCGTCATTGTGGGCAAAGTAGGAAGTGAAAACAGATCAACATGTGGAGCAACGAGGTTTACACAAATTATACAGTATACATTATAAAACATCACTGTGTGTGAAGATGTTATAGGAAAAGAATCATCTACATAGTGGTGTGTCATGATGTGAAGTTATTGTTACCTCCTCAAACACGACTATTTCCCTAATTGAATGTTTTATTATTTTATCCCACAGCAAGCTGTTAACAATTACAACTTCTTCATAACCCTAACTCTTCTGTCCCTTTATCATTCTGTTTCATAAAGCACATTTTAGGTAACTATATCTTATTGAAAATTAAGAAAACTTAACCTAATTTAACCATCTCTACCACTCGGTTGAGGTACGATATGATAAAAAAAAACACAGGATTCTTAAGTAGTATGCCTTTTCAAATTAATATTTTTACAATGAAGTGATATCTTAACCATTTGGAAGATGCTGGGGTCTATAAAATGTATTTATTATTATTATTATTTAAATTATTTTTTACATGTATTCGACATGGTATTCGATTCGATGGCTTTGTTTGTTTTGTTTGTGTGATATTCGAGTTCAGCACATTCATTTCACATTCATTATATTAACTGACAAACTGGAGCTGTGTGGTCGATCTAACCAACTAATCTATAATAAACACGACTATACTGTAGACATATTGTAATGAATGATATTTCATCCTTGTTGAAGACGTGCACGGCCGTGTTCAATCAATCAAAGTTTATCAGCGCACAATGTTTTGAAACCACGTGTTAACGAGATGCTTCGCAAATAAAAACAAAAGATGACAAAATGAAAGATACCAGTACAAAGACCAAGTGCTTGAAGGTAAATAAAATTGAAAGTACATAAAAATATATTAAAAACATAAAATGATGTAAATTAGAAATTGCCAAATTGAACTACATGAAATGAAACACTAATTAAAGTACATAAAATTATGTAAATTAAAAACAACAAAACCAAAACCATCAGTTAAAAGCTAAAGAATTGAAAAGTGTTTTAACCGAGAATTTAAAGCTTCTAAATTAGTCAAACTAACCTAAATTCCAATTTTTTTCCTGATGAGTCTCACTAACAAGTGGTTTTCTTATGAACACACAGCTGTTTAGCCCCAATCCTGTGAGTTCTCATCGCATTACAAATATACTGGACATTTTTCATCATGCTACTTCGCCAGGTGTTTAAGTGATCTTAGATTTTTTTTTCCCAGCTACGTTTACAGTTCAGCCTAAATTATCCTACCAGGTTTTGATAACAGGTCGCACAGTTCTTAACCTAAATCCAGTAACTCCTTAGTTGTTTTCTTTGCTTAAAGCAGGACAATAATTTAACCAGGAAGTGTTTGGTTACATTTAGCAGCAGAAATCTGTATTCAGGGAGATTTAGAGATTAAAACTGCACGTCTTATGAAACTCCAATGTTCTTTTCTCTGAAAACTTATCAAGTAGGAGTTGGAAGCCCTTCCTCAGAAAGTCTCTCAGGTCTGATTATATGTTTAGAGCACGAGACAAACAGGCGCTGAGATCAGCGGCGTCCCTCTGGGCTCCTCGCCGATGAATAGAGCGCCACGTCCCAGTAATTAACCATGACTACTTTCCTTCGCTGAGGTGGCGCCCGTGTTCTGTCTTCTCTTCCTCCTTTTCAGAAGAGATGACGCAGGCATATCTGTCAATCTTCTCTTCCCTGCCTCCTCCATCCTCCGCCATGCTCCTCCATGCTCTCGCTCTCCTCCTCTTCTTTCTCTCGGCTGAATAATTAACCACTGACGCCGAAGACGCTCAAGAACGAGATGATGTTCCCGTCGAGTTTAGATCATGGCAGGTTTTCTTTTTTTTTTTGACAGAAGTGACAGCCATCTTTGGATTGGAGCGCTAAATCGAGTCGCGTTGAGGAACCAGACCGAGCCGAAGGCAGATCTTAGCATTGTTTATCGACGTCTCTTTTTTGTTCCCTTCTCTGATTGGCGGTTTGATCATATCAGCAATGTTCTGTCATGTAGAAATGATCTCCTTTACCTCACCTAACACCCTGCTAAACATTAACGTGGAGTGTGTGTGTGTGTGTGTGTGTGTATGTGTGTGTGTGTGGGCGTGTGTAGGTGTGGGTGTGAGTTAGAACCCCCTCTTTCTAACAAAAGGAAGAGTGAACCCATGTGTCTGACAGCCTCTTATTGTTTTTCTTCTCCACCTTCTATGCGTTTGTGCCATCAGCAGATTCCTGACACATCTTTACGGCCTTGTTTTTGTCTTTAACCACTTTCTTTCATCCTTTTTTTTAACTTCCTTGCTCTCTCTCTCTCTCTCTCTCTCTCTCTCTACTGCTATCTGTTCTTGATCTCCATGTGCACATTTTTTTCTCCGGAGTGTTGCTTAGGGAGATGGAGAGATGAGGAAAGCACGCAGGGCTTTGATGTTCTTTCCGTAATGACGCGAGAGCGGTGGGGCCGCGCCATCCCAGTGGGATGGAGAGAAGGACAGAGCGGAGGCAAGAGGGCAGGAAAGGCACCGGTCCGGCTCGGACTGGGTCACAGGGAAAGAGGGGAAAGTTGAACTACAGAAGAAAGGACAGTGTGCTTTACTAATGTGACCTTTTTCTAGTTTTTAGTACAGTTCTTAGTTGAGTTCTGAGTTCTGGGTTTTCATGATGTTATTATTCATTAAGTAAAATGAAAAAATAAAAAAGGAATTATCGGAATAACAAAGAATTTGACTGCAAAATGAGATACATCCATTGGAACAGTTTCGAGGAAAAACAAGCAGAATTGCAGGCTGATAGAGAATATTTTGTGCATTACATCTTTGAGTCACAAGAGTGTTAAAAAGCACAAATACAAAAATATTATGTACAAATTGTTTTGCTTATTTTAGCATATGCTTTTGCAAAACGCTATAACTCCACCCACCCAGTTTTGTCACAACGGATAAATCAATCTGTAGTTGTGTTTATGGTTATTTAAATATAAAATTTTCTATCAATAATATGCTCTTGAGGTTTTGTATAAAATATAGAAAACTCATGCTGCAAGGCACGGCAGCAAATTGAGCAAGGAACAACCAAAAGGGGTTTTAAAACCGTTTCAATTTACAAAGATTGTTGAAGATCATGAAAAACATTATACAGAACACAAAAAGTAAAATTTACAGCCTCATCAGCCTCGTCCTCTACCAGTTTGAGGTTCACTTCATTACTTGACCACAGCTCACTGTCATAGTACAGGTTTACACCGTTTAACGTCTCTTCAGACATCATGTAACTGCAGATCCCTATGTGGTTCCACAATGTTATAACAGAGTTAATCATAAAACAGGACGTAGTGGACGTAGCCGGAAGTAACAGACACGAAAGCTTCGTGCACACGGTGCATTCGTCTCATGTCTCTTTTACAGAAAGTCATCGCACATCTCTTGAGGATTGTATTGTTATCTATCTGTTTAATTTTCTTTTGAGTAAACTACAGCGAAATGCCTCAAAGCTCCCAAACGCAGCAAACACCAGTGAACAGCTCAAAGCTTCCAAAAGAAGAGTAAACATAGTACAGTAATTACTAACCAATAAGTTTTATTATAGAGAACCTTGTGTGCCAGAATAGGTAAAAGTTTAAAAATAGCATTTATCTCATTTTGCAGTCAAACTGTAGACATGGTTAGATAAAGCAGCAGTCATTATCAAATTGATCCAGCTAAGTATTCTACTGGCTCAGTGTCAATACTCAAGAGAAAAAAATGTCTTTACCTGAGCTGATGGACGTATGAACATTCCAGCAAATCCATTTTTCTATACAGTTTGGCTTCTGTAGCAGATCTTCTCTTGCTGCCAGTCGTACGAATTTAATTCGTATACAGACTGTGCTATTGACCGAGGTGAGCTACACAACGCCTAGAGTTTCCACAAACATTCACTAAATAAATAAATAAATAAATAAATAAAATCATTGCTTACCAATGTGATGCTTTGAGAGTCCATTGAGTCAATGCATCTATGTATGACATATTTTCAAAGCAGTTTAAACTAATCCTTTGCTTTTCTAAATATCCCATAATGCTGTGCGTCGTGAGTGTGTAAAACACAACAGCAGTAAATCAACATGGTTAATGACAGCAGGATGAGAACAAGTGATTTAACAATAAACGTAATATTTCTTTATTCCTTATAGAATCTTAACGGCCTTCGAGGATAAAACTTCGTTTGTTGGATGTTGGTAACCTAGCAACAAGGTGACACCCGTCTCACCTTCACAGCATCCGCTTTGACTTTCGGAAACAACTTTGTGCAAACTGTTTAATTATAAACTCAAAACGTATTAACTGATTAACTCTCCTCTGATTGGATAGGGTAAAGTTTCTGCAAAATGAGTACGCAATATTAAGCTCCACCCAGTTTAGGAACACACCAATAAGCATGCTAATAATATGCTGTATACTGTGTATAGTACTGTATATTAGACTTTCCCAGTATGATGTATTTTCCCAAAATGTGCATCTGTTTGTGCAAATAAGGCTGCAACTAATTAAATATGCATCAGTACAAACATTTTTTTAGTCTTTGAAATTTTATGTACAGATCTTTATTTGACGCTGTGTGAGGATGCGCTCAAGAACAAAACTGTTTCATGTAACAGATGTGTTTTTCATAAAATTGATCTTATTTTTCACTATAAATCTAATGTAACCTTAATTATTAACAATATTATGGACAACACTAAACTTTCAAAAATGTGATCCTAACTACTAGAAAGAAAAACAACAACAACAACAATAATAACAACAACAACAACAACAAAAAAAGTGTGTTTATACAGTTGTGCTTATATAGATATATGACATAACAAGATTGTGAAGTAGGAATGAAGTTTTGGGTGTGAATGAACAGAAAGAGTGAAATAAAGTTTAATCTGTTGTGTGTTGATAGGTTTAGTAGTGCAGTTTAAGAGAAGATGTATTATAGATGCTATTTATCTAAAAAAAAAAGAAGAGGAAGAAAAAAGTTGATGCGGAGTTTGTGATTTGTTTTTTCCTCTTCAACATTAACAGATCAGGTTCTATTTCTTATTTGTTATTGGAAGAGAATTTGATTTGGACTGGAAATATCACTCACCTTAACACTGTACTGTACCTGGCATTGCTAAAACACATCTCTCTGTCTCTCTCTCTCTCTCTCTCTCTCTCTCTCTCTGTCTCTCTCTCTCTCTCCTGATCTCTATTGAATTATTAACTCCCAGCTCAGGGGAGTAAAAGCTTTGTGCTGAGTGGACAGGGCCAGAGATCCGGCTCCATGTTGCCTGTGTTTAGGAAGTCCAGCTATTCAGGCGAGGATTACACGGCCTCTCTGTCCGCCCCCCCCCCCCCTCCCCCCCCCACCCCCACCTTCCCTTCTTTAAACACTCATCAATACACTCACCCACACACACACTTTCTGATAGGTTGTTTTTATGCACAGATTGAATAGTTTCTTAGTTTCTCAATTTTATTTATTTAAGTTTAAGGTATTTTTTTCTTCTTTTTTTTTTCCACTTTAAATGCACTCCAAGAATGATATCTTAGTGAATTCAGTCAAATATAGCTACTATTTTATTTTATTTTTTTTTAATTCTATGCATTTTTACCTTTTCTAAAGGTTTTCAAGTTTCTTATTTTATTGGTCATTTATTTTTGCTCCTTTCTATGAATGAGTGTTTTTATTACTAGTATAATTTTTAATATTAGTAGTATTATTAGGAAAATAACCTGCACATAATCTGGACATGAAAATAATGTTTATATAGTAAAATATTTCTAGAAATAAATATTCATGTATAATCTTGTATTTGGTTTATTGTAGGCAGTAGAGTGGCGTAGTGGTTAGCACTGTGGCATCGCTCTTTCGGGGTCCAGGTTCGATTCCCGCCTTGGGGTGTGTGTGTGTGTGTGTAGTTTTTATGTTCTTCCCGTGCTTGGTGGGTTTCCTCCAGGTACTCTGGTTTCCTCCTACAGTCCAAATACATGCAAATTAGGCTAATTGTCATTTCCAGATTGCCTGTAGTGTGTGAATGAGTGTGAGTGTGTGCCATGTGATGGATTGGCGTCCTGTCCAGGGTGTACCCCGCCTAGTGCCCAAAGTCTCCTGGGATAGGCTCCAGGCTTCCCGCAACCCCGTTCAGGATAAGCGCTATAGATAACGAGTGAATGCATGAAAAAAGGCTGATTGTAATCTTATTTTGGGAAATGGTGGACAAAATTTGACTAGATGTAAGATCTGTCGGTGTGTGTCACAATTAATTTAGTCGATATCACTTCTGAGAATGTCATGTTACTGAGGATCTGCACAGAAGTGTAAGCTCTTCTGTCCTGGTGAAGCCAGAAAACGTCATGTTACAACTTTACCTCTGACTGTTACAAAAAAAACAGAAACTGAAACTGGAGACTCCTTCCTTACATGTACATGTTAGAGATTTGGAGTGGCTACTGTACAAGTCCCTGTGAATGAGGTGTTACTTTGGAAACGGTGGTGGATCAGAATGAGCTCTGTGCTACTGTCAGAGCTGCTGTTATAGAAAACTAATCAACACCATCTGATCCGATCTGATAAGTGCTTTATAATAATAATGAATTAAAATCTGAATGAGAGATGAAGAGATGCCTCGCTTTAGTGGTCTATTTAAGAGCAATCAGATGAGCAGAGTGTGTCCTTCAAGAGCACGAAGGTGAACAGAATCAGCATGTGTGTCAGGTTTTATCTACCCAAGCTGGAGAGGAAGCGGTAATCTTACACTCGATGATCGTCTGGGTCCAGTCCAATACTGCCCATGCACAGTTTTTTTTTTTGTTTTGAGCAAAGTGCTGGTGTCTGATGGGTCACAGTGATGCAATGCTTATTTCGGCCACAGGGGGCAGTCAAAGGGCACGCTCAGCCTCAGTCCTTAAACAGCATATTGCCAGTTCTTTATTTTCCCACCGCTGGCACGGGCTTATATTGTTAATGTTAATATTTTATTGGCTCATGCACAGTCTGTTAAACATGTCTAAGTACTGGGTTTATGTAACATTTTGAATTAGGAAAAAAAAAAGAATCCAGTAGAAACACAGGAACATTTATTTATTTATTTATTTATTTATTTATTTATTTATTTATGCAAATTTTGCACAGTCATACTACTAACACTTTTGGTAGATGTTAAACTGTATTTTCTTGCTAAGTATCTGTACTCTATAAAAAGTTTAAGATAAAAATAGGCATATATATATATATCCATCCATCTAGAAACCTCTGTAGTCCAACTAGAGAAAGTGGAGGCCAGCAGTGACCATTGTGTTTATTACCATTTTGTACGACCGTGGTAGGAACTCCAGTCAACATTCACACACATTCACACACTGCGGGCAATTTGGGAAGGCCAATTAGCCTAACCTGCATGCCTTTGGATTGTGGGAGGAAACCAGAGAACCCGGAGGAAACCCACCAAACACGAGGACAACATGCAAACTATATTTTACTTTTATTTATTTATTTAAATTAATTCTTTAGGGAGTTTGGCCATTTTTATCTATACCTTTTTGGCAGTCTTTTTAAAACTGTTTTATTATTTATTTATTTAATTATTTATATTTCATCTGTCTATCTATCTATCTATCTATCTATCTATCTATCTATCGAAAAAATAGAGGTTAGTAAGGAAATGAAATGCTTAGTGCTGCTAAAATAAGTAAAATTAAATTTACCTGTAAATGGATAAAATTAAAGTTATTAATAAAAAGTTTAAAGTTATTAATTACGTATCACTACTCTGTATTTCTCAGATCTAGTTTACGCATCCTAATTCTTCAGACATGTTAATGTCATCCTGATCCAAATAAATAAGTAACTTACTAAAATAATAATTGAATAATAATCAGAATGATTTCAGGTGATAAGAGTTTGATTACTCGTCAGCAGGATTAAGACAAAAGTAAAGATTTAAACATCAGATGCTGGAGGTGTCATGGCTGATGGAGTGTGTTCGAGCTGGATCAGGTGTGTAGTACAAAAAGTCACCATGTGCTGTGAATTTAAACTTCCCGAAGAGTAAAACAAATCATAGACATGGGACAGAGACAGAGAGACAGTCAGGCTGTGGAGCAAAAAGCTATCAGTCTTTAACTTCCCATCTGGGAAAAGATGAGAAAAACAAAACAAAACCCGAATCAAGCGCTTCTGTTCAGTTGCATGAATCAGGTCATGAGAAAGTTCCCGTCCCTTTTCCCCTTAACACAATAATTTTTTAGGATTAGGAAGCTGAGTGTCCATTCCAACGCCCACGCAGCCGTGGACCCGGGCCCGTCGGGCGCCCCATCACTCAGCGCACTCCGACTGGGGCAAAGAGAGAGGGGTGGTGCTGGTGGTGGTGGGATGGGATTTGGGGGGGTGACAGAATAGGATGTGCTCCGTCACTCTCTGCAAAGACTGGAAGCTTCCTATACATGGCAGCTGCAAGACTCCTCTGATGTATCAGAGTCAGCAGAATCATTGATCAGCAACTGAAGTTAATCATTGATTGGGGAGGGAAGGGCGAGGGGGGGGGGCTCAGGGGAGAGATGGGGGGGGCAGTAATGAGGGGGCAGAAACTCAGCAGGAGGGCAGAAGTGACACGAACATACTGTTGGAAACTCTTTCGATGGTGATGGCATCCCAGGAATCAGTTATATTCAGGTGTATAAATGCAAAGATCCGTGAAAATATTAAAATTGATGGTCTAATGCTGTTATATCAGAGTAAATGGGCGTATTACACCAACACGTCATACTTTTTATTCATTTGTAGTTACATGTACCCATGTTTTCACTTATGTTATAGCAGCTATAAACACTCATTCCCTCACCCTCATTTTATTTCTCTTAAAGTTAATACGAAGAAAAAAATAACATGTTTTTCATGTTATCGAGAAAATGCAAAGTGTAAAACTACTTGTTGATGTCAGAAAAACTTCATCTCCGACACTGGAGACTCCTTCCATAAATCAGAATAAACATCTTAAAGAAGACATTTAACACAATAATGTTTTAGAACATGTGCATTAATATAAACCTGTCATCTGCTGTTATGTAACCCAACAGAATCCAGTATTTCAATACGTTTAAAGATAAAAGTCCACCTATCTCCATGATGCAACTTCAGGAATCTGAGCGCTCGCTCCACTGCTGTTCCCTGCGTCCATGTACCAACTGTTTTCACTTCTCATGGTTAATATTCAGGCTGATTGACTTTGACCTTGTTGAGCAGTTGCTCATCCAACCTTACCACACTCCATGTTGGATCGCTCATCTCCGGAG
Organism: Clariallabes teugelsi; assembly: GCA_030014215.1. NCBI lineage: Eukaryota > Metazoa > Chordata > Actinopteri > Siluriformes > Clariidae > Clariallabes > Clariallabes teugelsi. The sequence continues at coordinate 1,260,426 of JAQMYG010000015.1, forward strand.
GGCGAAGGTTATCCCTGCACCATCTTGTGATCCAAGCCTCTGATTTCATTGGCTCATAACCAGAGGAAAACATCACCGGGTCAGTGATAACGTTCACCGCGTACGGGTCACGGATTATGCTGATGCCATGGGTTTGTTACGCTATTTAACTCCGTCCTCATTGGTCAGGAGAAGGAGACTTTATGACCGTATAGGGTGAGAGTCATAAACCTATACAGCTGCGTTCGAGAATGAAAAAGTTTGTGCACCCTGTTCACATTTTGGGTATTTAAAGTATTATACTGGATGTTGCCTTATTATTTATATTTATAATAAATATTGCATGTGCTGAGATGTGATTATTAGTAAAAAACCAATCCAGTCATCACATTTCTGAGTGTATACCTGATATATAAATACGTGCATATCTTCCTTTTTAAAAATTTGTCCTCTATTTCACAATTATTAGCTATTTTCTTTTTAAATTCCTGAACATGCAGATCACTTTACTTTATCATTTCAGCATTTCTATAAACATGCATATTTATTTGATTTATTTTTAATAAATATTTCTGATTTAAGAAAGATGATTTTATTAATTGAATCGATCTCAATCATTCTCAGAAAACTTCAGGATGTTTTTCTTTAAATAAAACTTACATCAGATCTTAGATGTCGCATTAGGACACACAAGTTATCTAAATAGTGCTTTTTTTTTTTACTAAATCTGGGTTCAGAAATCTAATGTTTGATTTTATAAATTTAACAAGATGTTAAACGTTTGAGCTTGTGTAAGATTGTGTCATTAAATGCAGATTGCAGTAGAAGAGTTTTTTTTTTTAAATCCAGAAATCAAAGAGCGTACAAACTTTTGCACTCAATATATTGCTATACAGTAAAACTGGAAACGCACAAAGCGGCATTTTTCCTCCTTTAAAGCTGTGACAGAAAAGCCATAAAAGACTAATTTGGATGTAATGGTGTTTTAAGTGGATGTAATTGATAGTCTCCCTCCTTCCTTCCCTCCCTCCCTCCTTCCCTCCCTCCCTCCCTCCCTCCCTCGCTTCATGTCTCTGTATCCCGTAGCTCAGCTGTTGGTACACAATCATTAACCTGGCCTGTTTTGGCTGCGTTGAGGACGGGCAAATCGGCCATTGTGTACGCTGTCATCTTCAGGAAGTGAGGATTTCCCCCCGCTGTCACACACATGATGAGCGATTCTCTCTCTCACTCACTCATTCTCTCTTTTCTGTCTATGTGATGGAATGTGTTTACTGTAATCCTGAAAAAATGTAATACAAGAACCTACAGTTTAACAGAACATGTGTGTGTGTGTGTGTGTGTGTGTGTGTGTGTGTGTGTGTGTGTGTGTGTTCGACAATACACAACGTGTACAGTGACATGACAGTACGCCACTATACCATGAATGTACATTTAACCCTTAGTCTAGCACAGATACATAATAACGATGCAACTTTTAGGTGTGGCATAATGTAGAATATAATGTAGTGCATTAAAATAAGAAGAAATGTCCTTCTACACTGGACGAATTCATCCCACGTTTACTGTACATCATGCTAGCAAAAGAAAAAAAAATTCACATTGCTTATTTTTTTATATAACAAATAAAGCATAATATTTTGTTCACAGTGTAACAATAATTTATACCTTTCCTGTTTTTTGGATAAACTCCTACTGCACTTTCGTCACCTTTCGAGGTTGAAATTCTAAATTTTCTGATAAAATCGCAAATGAAGCCTTAACCTACTGACAGTTTGGTCATAATATAAACAAATATAACATTAGGTAGCGTTAACATTAAACAATTTACATACTTTGTTACAATTTTCACTTCTTATCGTCCTTTTGTGTTTAATGTAAAAAGAAATAAAGTAATATTAACAAAGGCAGACACTGAGTCATTCGTCCATTTTACACACTTTACGATTTCCACTTATGTATTCTATTTATTTATTTTCTTCATTTCTGGATTTTACAACTTTTCTGTCATTTGCCGTCACAGAGTGCTAATGTGACGTACACTGCTAGCATAGTGATGTTGTAAGTTATAAATTGACGACTCGGGATGATTAATAGC
>JAQMYG010000015.1:1266817-1285276 GCA_030014215.1 Clariallabes teugelsi
CACACACACACACACACACACACACACACACACACACACACACACACACACACACACACACACACACACAACCCAGGAGGCATTTAGGCTCCTAATTAGTGCCTTGCCTCCAAGTCTCAGTTCACACTAGCAGAATTCATTTCCGGGGAGACAGGTTCCTCAACTAGAAATAAACTGATAAATAAATAGATTTTTTTTTCTGTATTATTTTCCCCCCTTGAGTTCCCCCATCATACCTTTATTTTGACTATAATTTATAAAGCATTAATAAGTGTTCTTGGTTTAAAGTTCAACTTAGATCCTTACAGCGATGTGATTTAATAAAAAAAAAAAAAGTAATATAAAATTAAAAATTTTAATTATGCTTCTAATTACATGCTTTAGGAACCTGATATTCTTACAGAACTTCTTTTTTTTTGCATTAAGGTATCTGAATCAGCTTTAAAATGTATTCGAAATATATACTTCATACATGAATGCATAAATTATATAAAGTGTTTACATAAACCTGCATTTCCAAGTGTTTTGTGGATCAAAATTTAAATTGCAATTGTGGTTGTAATTGCGTAAGTACTTGCGTCCTTTAAGGCTTTTTTAACTTTTCAGAATGACGGTCTTTAAACCTGAGAAGCGATAAAGAATTATATTGAAGAATAATAATTTGGATGTTGACCATCCTGGTGGCTTGAAAATAAAAATTTTCTTAGTTAAACTTAAAAACAAGTCAAGATTGAAAAATAACGATGTGGATCTGGAGGTGTTTAACATTACAATAACATTACAAGATTAACAATAATTTCTTCGTTCTTCTTTCATTCTTCTTCTGTACACATTTGCAGAAGTGGAATCTTCATTGCAGGCGTGTTTCTGAATTACACCTAACACACAGAAATTGAGATTTTGACCTGATATGATGTGCTACATAATTTAAAAGGGATGAGACTAAAACCCTCATCGTTCCCTGATTCCAGATCTGCCATTATCCTTTTAAAAAAAAGCTCTATTGTTTTGTCAGCGCTTTGCTCAGCTGTCTGCTCTGGATGGGGAGATCAGATTAACAAGAGGCCTACAGCTCTACAAATCAGAGTCCCTACACTGGCCACAATGACTGATCCCATCCATCACGGCTGTCTTAACAAGCGCTGGGGGTCTCGGGTCCGGATAAGAGCTGGTTAAAATTTAACCCGCTGGCTGCCTACACACTGAGGCCTGTGCCCTCTGCTCGCCCACTCATCCACTACCGGTGGCGCCCTACACGCTCTCTACAGGGCCCGCGTGGGTGAGGGTCGGAAGGGTGGTGACACGGGTGTGTTAACTTTGGAGAAATCATGCGAGAACCATGGAACCAGGCACGTGCCGGGAAGTATGAAAAATGAAATTGTTGTGCAGATCCAGTGTCTGGGGGCTCGGTAATGATTACCTGGAACATGCCTCAGGTGTTGCTTTTTAACCACTGATGAAAAAGGCTAACCTTGCTTTTTATGTTAAACACAGTTCTTCTTCTTTTTTTCCTTTGTTGAGTCCCTACTTCTGACACACAGCTAAAATCTTTCGCAACCAAAGTTCTGGCAATAAAACAGTAGGAAATTTCATTTGCAAAATTTTGTAACATAAGTTAAGAATACCAATAATCAGATTATGTTTGATGACATTTGTGGAAGGAGTCTCCAGTGTCAGTGTCAAAGAGAAGCTAGAACACACCTGATTCATTGATGTTCCAGAATTGTAGCTGCAGCTATGAAGGGATGAAATATTTCGTTTTGAGGTTTTGAAAGAATGCCCTACTTTCGAAGGTGCTGTAATAGAAAATCCACAAATATCACCTTTTTATTGCATCAATATGCAGATGACACAACACTACAGGCGAGGCTCCTGATGCTGGCGCTTTCTCACCTGGTGTTTAAAGTCAGTTGGGTTCCTTGCTTTGGTGTTGGTTCAATACGTTCAGGTTCACTAACGACGTCATCAGTGAATAGTTCCATCGATCATGCTTGCTGAGCGGCACGGCGTGTGATTCGGCAGCTTCGCCCGAGGCTGGAAAGAGGCCCTGTGGTTGAAGAGGTTATGGGTTCATAGGGCGCGTTCTGGGGCAAATGTCCTGAAGGAAATATGCAGGAAAGGAGGACAACTTTAGCATCGTTATGAATACGTTCTATGAAATGTCATGAAAGATGCTTATCATTCAAGCAGCACGGGTACTCCATACATCTTCTCCCATCCTATCCGAAGTCACAGACGCCATTCAAGCTCTGCTTGACTTGATTAGTCTTGATGAATATGACTCGACCCCTTAATAATGTATTAACTTCCGTCAGTTTGAGACGAACGGCCGAGTACCCGAGTACACAGAGTGTCGACCAGAAGGTTTCATCAAACCGGGTGACGGGGCTCGAGCTGTCTGATTGCACAAATCCAAGAATCCATCATGTGTCAGACCTCGTTTTCCGCCTGTTCACTGAGTCCCGATGACACAGAGTGGCTTCTTTGGCCTTGTTTATAAATGACATTAGAGAAATTGTATTTGGTAAGGGGTCAGACAGGCATGGCAAGGGGAACGTCCATGGATCTAAAAACAGATATACATCGTTTATGCCACTGTGGACACGTTTCTCTGCTATACTTTAGTCTCCGAGAGCGAAGAGGCTGTCCGGTGATCCTGATCCTCCTCAGTGCCTCTGAGCCCAATGAGAAGTTCTTGAATATTTCAAGAGGAGAAATGAACCACTGTCTCTGTGGACTAATCCAGCACGAGATTGCCCCAATTTCGGATTTACAACCTCTCTCGATGTTGGTATTTTACTGTTTTTGTGTCTTTAGTTTCCAGCAACAGGGGCCAGGGGAGCATTCTGGACAAATTTAAAACATAAAGAATAATTAAAAATAAATGCTGGGATTTCGTCTTCTCATATGTGCCTGATTTCTTTCTTTTTTTTTTTTTACAGGCTGCTGATTCATTTTTAATGAGGCTTTGAATATTAACCGGGTTTGGTTCAAAGTGCCGTCTCCCATGAGTGGGAAACAGATCCCTCTGCTTGGCTAATACGGGGTGGGGGGGGCAGTTTACAGAGGGTTCATATGTAAGGACTTGTTCTGGTCAATTACAATTACAATCTCACACAGCAGGGGAGGCAGTGCGTTCATTTGCAGTCCCTGCGCCTCCAGTGGAAAAACCCAAAATGCCGTATGATAATAGAAACAAAGTACACCAGAATATTATGAGGTGATATCACAAGCAAGTGGCATCAAGTTAGACTTCTGGAAGCACAACAACTTGTATTAACACTTGTGTGCTCCGTTTCATTGAAGGCCTGCAGGGCCCGGTGGGACCCGAAGTCAAAGAGAAGCGATCTCTGGACCTCGACCTCCTGCGGAGCCTCTGATCCCCCCTGCGCTCGCAGCTCCTTGGGTTTTGTCATGGAGCTTCTTGGGAAGCAGTGATTAATGGGATGCTGTCGTTTCAAACTCAGTTTCAGTCTTACTTCTTTTCGAATGCTTTGGATGGACGGGGAGAGATCTAGCCCCAGCAGGAACACTTGTCCTGGCAGGCCTGATTGGAGAACCTGGCGCATAATGGAGCCCCGGCTTGGGCCTTTTAAAAGACAACATGTTTATGGCTACTTAGAGGAAATTGATTTGATTGTGCCCCAAACACGTGTGTTAACACCCCTGGCACTTTTATTGGCCATTTGTCTACAGTGTCACAGTACATCTGATTTACGCCCCGCATCAGGCTCTGTGTGTGTAGGTTAGCGTGTGTATTTATGCATGATTGTGTAAGTGTATACGCACATGAACTCTGTGTGTGTGTATACTTGTGTTTATAGCGGAAGGTGGTAATAAGCGATGCTCTGGAAGTGCACTTTAACTCCCTGCCAGTCACAGAGGCAGCATGATTAACAGTACATTAGTGCAGCTGGGCCTCGGAGTAAACACACTCGCTTGGAAATATTACCGCCCCAGAATTGATGTCTACACACACACACACACACACACACACGTACACACATACACACGGTCTCTTGTGCTAACGCTTCCTCCCAATAGACTCGTGCAATTCACAGATGACAAGTGCGGCTTTGCGAACGTATTTCATTTGCGCATGCTTTCACATTTCGCTGGAGGAAATTATAAGTGCTACTTTTAATCATTGTGTACGCTTCGGAGGAATTATTAGATTGGGTTTGATGTACATGATGAGGAACAGGACCTGTACATCTCATAAACCGGTGACTGCAGGGATCCACCAAAGGAACGAGCTACATGGAGGGGCAAGTGACCGAGCTGAGACTTTCCTCACCGTACATTACTGTACACGCTGTGCCTTTCAGAAAGACTTACAAACAACTTAAAATTTTAAAAAGCTACCTAAAATAGTCTAGGCTTTGGAAATAAGGTTCCTTCTAGCACCCTTAAACATTTTGCAGACTGTCCCTCAGATGAGTGAAGATTCCATACAGAGTGCTGTGACAAGTTTCGTGCACTACAACCTTTCTTTTATTGCACTACAACGTTTATTTCTGGACTAAATCTTTTATTTCTGTACTATGGCTTTTATTTCTAGGCATAGTGATTTTAATAGTGGACTATGAGTTTTATTTCTCGATGACAATATTTAGTAAAACTTTGTCTTTTAATTCGACTTTTTTCTGAATTATGATTATTATATCTGGATTATGACTTTATTCCTCATTTAACATTTATTTTTCTGGATTATAAGTAGAAATTTTATGATTTCTGAACTACCTGTTTAATTTCTAGACTACAAATTATATTTATAGACTATGAATTTTATTTGAAGGCATAACGATTTTAATTCTAAACTACATTTTTTTTTCTCCTACAGTAAATTAAGATTTTTTTAACACATTTTTCTGCATCATAATTTTTATTTCTGGACTACGACTTTTGTTTCTAAATTATATGACTTTTATATCTAGACTACACATTTTATTTCTTGACCACAGTACTTACTGTAGTATTGCATTACAAACTTCACTTCTCGCCTTCTGCTCATGAAGCTTATTTCGGTTCTAACACGTTGATTATGTTAAAGATTTTCTTATGAATCACTTTCAGTGCAGGACAGGAAGATGTACCGGGGTTGAAAACAGGTTCTTGTAAAGACCTACGACTTTTATGTCTGCATTACAGATTTTATTTCTGGACTTTGGCTTACGGTAATAATCCCAACATGTTTTTCTTTCCGAATTACAATTCGTACTGAACTACCTTCCTAAATCTGGACTGACTTTTGTTTCTCGACCACAGTATTCATTTCTGGATTACACACTTTATTTCTAGTTTATTTCTAGTCTCCTACTTATGAGCACTGTTTCAGTCGTAACACCGTAACGGACCTCATGAATCACGTGCGATGCCAGGACAGGAATATGTATCTAGCACCCGAGGCCACAGTTCGTGTCCCAGACAAAATCTATTGATTTCGGGTCGAGCAGGACGAGCCTCCTGTGCCAGATCTGATTCACTGAAAGTGGTGCGCTTGAATTCAATTTCACTTCTCGCTGTCAAGTCCAATGTCGGCTTCTCGCATCACGCACGGACCAATGTCACCTTTTAAACACCGAGAGATGCCCGCATAGATGAACGGTTGGAAAGGAGGGACTGAGAGGCAGCGAGGAGAAGAATGGAAGAGCGTTCCTCATCCATCTCTCAGTGACGGAGAGCGAGAATGAAGAGATGCTCCACTGCGCTCTTTAATTCATGCAAATTAAAAAGTGCTATCGATTGATAATTGATTTATATTGATACACATGCAGCGCACTCCTTCTTTCTTCTTTATCTTCCTTTCTCACCAACACGCTCTCTCTCTTTTCTCATTTGGCTAAATCAAATTTATCTGTCACAGCGTTCCTCACATCCACTCATCCATCAACTCCATCACATCACATCATTCAACACCGATCTTTGGTCTGCATATTAGATACAGTCCACCTTGAACTTGTTGGAGGGCTTTTGATGTTTTTTTTAAACGAGGGGGTTACAGAAAAAAAAGATTTACAGAGTTACAGCTGCACTTATTATTTAAGTAATAAATAGCTATTAATGCAACATATTTATCTTCCTTACTTTTGTTCATGGTTTTGTTCTCCGTCTGCACCGGGTTCATCAGGATTTAAGCGTTTCTCTAAACCTGTAAGCTAGTAGGCCCTCGGTGCAAACTCTAACCCCCACCCCACCCCCCCACCCCCGCCTCTGCAGCTTTAAACTGTGTTGTTTTTATCACTGTGAGATCAGTCCGACTCCTCACCGCCTGTAAATCAGCTCAAACACATGGACGCTGTCCAGACCTCTGCGTATAAATCCTCAGATCTCTCCCTCAGAGTCTCTGATTTTCTACTTTCTACCCTCTGAGGACGGCTGAGGAAATAAAGAAACATGCAGGACGGGATTAACGGGAGCTAAGAGTGTTGTTTGTGTCCAGATAAATAAGCGAGGACAGGAGGACGTACACGAGACAGGAGGAAAAGATTAACTAAAAATGATCAACTGGTTTCTAAGAGTTTGGTTCATCAAGTTAGACGAATGGAGTTCAAACTTCGAACCTTTACACTGCAACCTCTTATTTATAGAGATCTCTTATTAAATCTCTTATTTATAGAGATATTTTACTCATTTTTATCTTTATTTATTTATTTTTCTCCTGGCAGGTAATTTTGCTTCTCTCTTACAGAGGCGTTCAAGTCAAAGCAAGACTTTTGTTTTGTACAGAATAACAGAACACAGTTCTGAGAGTAAAAACTCCCTTTATTTCTCTATATAATCTCCTGATACACTAATGTACTTATTCCAGTGTTTCACTAGTACTTGGATACCATCAGGGTAGAAAGTTTTCTCAGTGAGCCGAAGCCATGATCGGACTGTCTGACTGATGTCTGAAACGCTGGCCTCCCAGGAACTCCTTTAATGGCTTTTGTGAGGATTATGTTATGGTTTCTATAGTAACAGCATATTTCACTAGTAATAGCCTGCGAAAAAACATTCATTCATTCATTCATTCATCTTCTATACCGCTTTATCTTGTATTCAGGGTCGCAGGGGGCCTGGAGCCTATCCCAGGAAGCTTCGGGCACGGCGAAAAAACAGATTATTTTTAAATTTTTCGTTCAGCAGCCGTATGTGTAATTGTTGCGATGGTAGTTTTGATTAGCATTTAAGGAAGGAGTCTCCAGTGTTAGTGCTTTCTAACGGTCAGCAACTAATTAGCATCAAGAGATTTCTTTTAACCCAAATATATACAGTATGTACAACATTTATTGGTAATTTATTTATTGGTAAAACTTGGATAGAAAAATAAAACAAGAGATAAGAGACTCCAGTGTAAACAGTCTCATAGCAAATTTAAACGTTTTCTGTTTTGCCAATAAATTAGCTTAAAGTTTAGAATACCCATCATGTTTAAAGTTTTGTCACAGTATTTGTCCCTAAATAACAAGCAAAATTTGGAAATTTGTTCAAACACATTGAAGAATTTGTAATATTCTGACTTTCTTATGTCATGCACATGCACTTAAATGAAAGATGTGAGATGGATCTTAAGCCCAACCTGGATGCCTCTGCTTATTAAATTACACAAATGGAAAGCTAGTTTTTGAATACTAATACCCCATGACGCAATCAGCCGCAAAGCTCAACCTGATCTTCCTGAACACAGTTAATCACTTTCTAACGAGCACGGACGAATAGTTAGCAAGATTAGCGGGCACGCAATAGGTTGACGTTATCGCCAAAATGCGCCACTCGGGATCTGCCGATTGCATCGCGATGATGTCATGCGAGGGCCTGTGGTTAGACCGGGAGCGGTGATTGGACTCGTCCTCGTAAACCAATCAGCAAAGATCGGGGAGTTCATTAAAGATGGTTAGCGCATGACGCTGATCGAGTTAGCGGTGATTAATTCTTAAGCAGACGGCCTAATGACACCATTATATGCGTATCTTGTTGTCCTGAGAGGACGTTTTGATAGATCCAGGTTTATTGGCTGGTTGGTGATCTCACCTGGACAGTTGATTGGTTGGCACTGACACACGTGTCATTGATTGGAAGTTGAGACGTGTAGTGGTGGTCAAAGTTCTGTCTTAATGATACAAAGGTTGTGCACTCAAACCCTAAGACTTGCCAAAGAGCCGCTGATGGTCCCTGAGCCTGACTTTTAACCCTTAAAAGCTCATTTATAGCTTTAAATAATGATGAGGTTCTTTACATGTAAAACATGTTAAAACATTGTTATTGTTTCTCATTCACTAAGGCCTGAGCGACCAACACTGCACACACACACCAAGCTTACAAAGTGTGTTAGTTAAAAAGGAAATAGTTTTCTGTTGGACCATGCTAAAGTCACATGTTTGGAAGGAGTCTCCAGTGTCAGTAGTTTTCTGATTAAAAAACCAACCCCACTACTTGTTTATTACAAGCCGTGTCTAAATACTTTAAAAGCACTGATTTACGTCAATTACAACACGGTACTGTATTCTGTTTCGGGCAAGTGGGGGACCAGGAGAAACATCTCGCGAGTCTACATACAGGATCATAACACTCTGTGGATATATATCTCTATATCTCTATATATTTACCCCCCTATAGCCCCAATCGCTCTCACTCTATCGATCCCGGCCCATAAAAGGTGTTTAACTCAATCTGAGTCATGACGGTGTGGCGGCTTTTCTGCGTCTCTGTCAATAAGCGCTAAATCAATTAGAGCGTCTCGAGCCGTCTCACGCAGGTGCGAGCTGCAGCTTCCTGTGTGCATGTTTTACACATTTTATTTTATTATGTTCCTTTTTTACCACCGCACTGCTCGATTCTGATTGGTCAGGATGTATTAATGCACATGTTTTAATATGTTATCGTTTCCATAGCAACAACTTGTTCACCTGCACAGAGGATTCTCCACATGCGCAGATTAGTTTACTCTAACAGCACCACATACAGTACTATGTGTTATATATATTACTTTAGTATTGCTTTGTATCTTCTTCTTCTTTATTTGTCCTTTTCCTTCGCCTTCATTTATCTTACTTTCTTTTTCCCAGAGTCCCACTTCCTCTCGTTCTGTTCTTGCCACGTTGCACAAAAAATTTCAGGTGTTTGACTCATTATTAATGCAGCTGTCCCACGCCGAGGCCTCCGAGGACAATCAGGAGCCGTGATTGGTGAGGTTTATTTTAAAACGCTCGCCGGTGATTGGTGAGGCATGTTTGAAACACGGGCCCGTGCTCATCTCGGTCGTCCCACACGCTCCCTGAACGCCGAACCCTGGACGGCTCTTGCTGCGCAAGACAATAAACGGATGATGAAATAAAAACGCTCGATTCATCAAAATCAGCCCCCCTCTGACTCCGCCGCCCGGCAAATTAAACAATATTTCATAATCACTCTACAAGCCTGACAATAGAAGCCAATTTGTACCTAAAGGCACCTCCTAAGTGGGAGGAGTACGGGTTTACACAGACACACAGCGAGCGATAATTACCAGCCCTGGACACGCTCCAGAGGACCGAGATGCTCCCGGCGTACCTGCCCAATCAACTGTCCTGGAACCGGACGGCCAACGAGTCTTCATTTATCTTGTCGAGTGTGTAGGATGGCTAATTACTTCCATTCCAACTCCCTCAAACACGCGCACACCGGCCCGCGTCTCTTCACTCTCGCAGACTCTGTGGCGCTGGACGACCAGGACAGAGGAGTCAACCAATTAGTCGTCCATTAGAGCCATCACAGAGCTCGCATCAGCGCCAGAGCCGAGACGGCTAAAGGGCTTAATAATCTGCTACGGGTTCATGGCTAAGGCTAATCCTTTGGGACAAGAAGAGGAGGATGGGTAGAAGAGGAGGAGGAGGAGCGGAGGTCAGGAACAATTTTTCTGCTGCCAAACATGTCGACTTGGTGCAGTTACAGATGATTACAGACGATTACAGACGTCCTCCCACTTCTGGGCCTGGAAAAAGGAAAAAAAAAACATCAGAACAAGTCTCTTAATTACAGAAAATTAAGTTATTCTTGCTTAATGGTGCATTATGACAATTCATTAGGAAGTAGTGCGATGTTCGTGTGCGTTAAACTTCGCTTAAGTGTCTCAGAGAAACACACATCTATGGAGACAGATTACAAGCCACTAACATGCCCTACACCGAGTAAAGACTCAGAGATGATCAGCGTGATGCGAGTTTAATTAAATGATGCTTGGCCTGTTCTCATATTTGTCTCCATTAAGTGACGACGATGGAGGGAAAAGAGTCGTTAGCTGTCAGTGATGAGGAGGGATGGAGCCGGAGACGGACTCCATCCTTGAACACAATTAATGACACTTTAATCGCAAAACAAGTCCCTTATCTGGGAGTGTTTGATGATACCGGAGCGATGGTGGGCTGTATATTGATAAGGAAGAGACCCAGCCAAAGAAATTAGCCAATTCTAGGTGTAGGCCAGCTGTTGGTGCATGATGGGTAATTGCGTCAGCGCTCCCCTCCCCTCCTGATTTTCGCCCCTAAAGCGGTTAGTTCTCATCGGGCGTCATCATTTTCCAGCGCCCCATCCATCTTCAGCCTCCGATTAATTCTTTTCATTTCGGCGCCTCTCTCATAAATCCTGGCACACTTAATTAATTTCACTGGCAGCGCGTGGGCCGCCATAAAAACAGAATTATTCTCGCGCTCTCTCTCTTTTGCAAAAAAAAAAAAAAAAAAAACTAATAATAAATCCCCATATTAATTATGCTATTTTACAGCAATCTCATTGAAGGCTGTGTTTCATCTTTCATAATTAGATTTTCAACAACAACAACGGGGCCAACAAAAGAGTCTAATTATGGATTTTGGCGAAGGGCCGGGCAAGCCAGGATCGATGGGCCGCTTTTATTATTGTTATTGTTGTTGTTATTGTTCCAAAGTGGTGAGGAGGGAGATTACACACGAAGCCTCGACGCCAGCATAAATCAAATTTACAAGGATTGTTTGTTAAGCTGTGACTCCGGGCCGGAGGGGGGGAAGGGGGCGGCGTTTGGTGACTCGTTGGCGTCGGGACGTGGTGGTAGTTTTGAAGAACCTTCGAGCAACACTTTAAGTGAGCCAAATCTTACACACGTATCATTGACGAATGAATGGACGAGAATAGTTTCAACTTCGATTATCAGCTCTTTTTGTAGTTTCTTGATTGTAGACTTTTTAAACTAAAGAAACTGCTTGTGGAAATTGCTCAGTTCGAATACTGTCTAATCTCAGAACTGCCTACTGCTATGATTTTGCAAAAAAGATCTCATTTTATACCGTGCAGAAAAGACTGATCCTTTAGTAGGTCCACCAATACACCGATTCTTATAGATATCACCAGTCTTGAGGACACAAACAGGCACTTTTTCATAGTTTGGTGGTAAAGAATAAAACTCATGAATACCACTGAGGGTTCTTCAGCTGTCCCATACTTCTAGAAACCTCTAAATACCTTTAATTATCCCGGGAATCCTTAAAGAGTCCATTGTACTCGATGTTTCACTGGATAATAAGGGTCTTTAGAGTTCTTTACAATGCTTTCGACTTTAAAATTAAAACTCCAGCCTTAAAGATTCTTTAGTTATCCCTGCAATGGATTAAACCTCCACGAAAGTGTCTCATTATGAGAATGATTTTTAAGCAGAACCCAGAAGTAGGCTAAGAACCCTTAATTATCCACAGAATGCCCAAAGAACCTAAGAGAAAAGTGTTAAACTTCTGTTTTGTTTTAGTTTTTTTGTATTGAAAACTTACCCACTTTAATGGAGTTTGAATGTTCTTCCTGTTCTTTGGTGAGTTTCCTCCAGGCACCCCGATTTCCTCTTCATAGTCCAAAGAAATGCAGATTAGGCTGTTTGGAATTCCCAAATTGCCATGTGTGCCCTGAGATGGATTGGCACCCGCTCCAGGTGCATCAGTTTGTTGTAGGGTATTTACATAATACTTTCCCTCAGAGAGAATACTGAAGGAGACTTTTAACATCTTAAAAGTGCAGTGATGTATTAGTGCATCCCTAATTCCTACAGATGGAGCCTTCTCAGACTGTTCTTAGCTCCTCATGGTTCCTAATGGTTCCTAATGGTTCCTAATGGTTCTCGATCTAAAGGAAATCGAAGTGGGCCAGCAGTGTGTTCACCTCTGACCGCTTCCATTGGAAAGAGCGCGAGGGAAGTGAAGCTGAAAAGTGAAAAGGTGACAACAGGCAAATTGATGTGAAGTGGGTGGGGCAAGCAGCGGAATAAAATTTATATCACTTATAATATTTTCTATACAAATGTGATGGTGCGATATTCAGTGAGAAGTCTGGTCATCGCCCATGTGGACAGAGTATCGGAAACACTGTTGCTAGGCAACAAACCAGCAAATAATTAAACAAAATTGAGGATAATGATTTAGCTAGCAGTAGGTTTTATTTCCAGAACGTAATTGCAGAACGGCTGTGAAAAACAAGATGAGAGCATCAGAAATATCAACATTTCTCTCATGTTATTATGATAAATGACTAAGATAAGATTTTTTAAAGACTAAAGCATCACCGTAGTCGCACTTCAACGTGCCAACAGCAGCTCAAATTCTAACGCGGTTAATGTCAAGACTTCATCACTGTCCCGTCAAAAAGTGTTACCTTACAGAAATCATCCCCTCTGGCTTTCACATTCTGCCTTTTCTGCTCCTCCTCCTCCTCCTTGTTCTCCTGAGGTCTGTCTTTTCATTCCTGTTCCACGGCGAGGTCTTCTGAGAGAACCCGGGGCCAAAAAATTACTCCTCTGGTTTAATTGGCATTATCATTTTAGCTTTCTGACAGAGATGGATCGCTGCTAGTGCACCAGACCGCCGCTGTCGGGAAGGGGGTGGGGGTGGGAGGGGGGGGGTTGTCTAAAAGGGGTGTGAAGGGAGAGATGTGAGGAAGAGAGAACAACGAGATGAATCTGTCTACAGGTGAGAGATTCAGGGAGCAACAAACCAGAAAGCAGGACTCGAAAAAGTTCAAAGTGAAATCTGTTGAATCATCTACAGAAATACCATTTTATATATATATATATATATATACTAACCGGCATGGTTAGTGGTTAGCATTGTTGCCTTGTACCTCTATGGTCTCCATGGGCTTTGTGGGTTTCCTTACTTCATGAAAACTGACCTACATTGACCTAGATGGAGTGAAAGTGAAAGAGACAGGGTTTAAGTAGGAGAAGGATGAGAGAGAGATAGAGAGTGATGTGAGAGGAATGAAGAGAGCTGATACTGTCTCACCACCTTACCTGTCTCACCCCTCATCTGTCTCATTCCTGCATGTCTCACCTCTTCATCTGTCTAATCCTTTCATCTGTCTCACCCCCTTGCTTGTCTCACCTTTTCATCCGTCTCTCCCATTAACTGTCTCATTCCTGCATGTGTCTCACCTCCTCATCTGTCTCATCCCTTCATCTCTGAGCTCTTACCTGTCTCACCTCCTCATCTGTCTCACACCATCATCTGTCTCACCTCCTCATCTGTCTCTCCCCTTATCCATCCATGTGTCTGACTTTCTCATCTGTTTTCATCCCTTTTTTGTTTATTCCGTGTATGTCTCACTGAGAGAATGGAAAAGAAAGAAAGAATGAGAAACAGTAAAATGGAAAAATTTGATAGGTATATAGAAAAATGAGTGAGGAAGGAGGAAAGGAAGGAAGGAAACAGGTAAAATATGCTAGATAAACAAAAAATTTAAATGGAAATTTTCAGGTGAGAAAGAAAGAAACGAAGAAAGGAAGAAAATAGGGTTGCAGGAAAAGAAAGTAAAGAAACCCTCCCAGATGTTCATCTTTAGAAAGTAACAAACATAAAGAAAAGATGATAAAGAAAACTAAAATAGATCGAGAGGCGGAGAAACAAAAAGAAAACTAAAGGGAGTGGAAAAAGAAAAGCAGATCGAAAGTGAAAGAGAGGAATAAACATTAGCTAAATGGATAACACTTAGTATCTCATGATATTCTCCAGAGATTAGAGAGAGAGAGAGAGAGAGAGAGAATAAAAGCAAAAGAGGTTGGAGAAAGAGCGACTGATACAGGTGTAGATAAACAGGCCGAGTGTGAGAGATGACGGAACAGAGGAGATGCAAGTGAACAGAGAAAGAGAAAACTGGAAGGATGAGAAGAGAGATTTGCTCTGTTCATGTCCTTTCCTCTGCTCATCATTTGTTTGTGTGAGTGGAATAAGAAAAATGAAACCTGTTTGAAAGAAAGAAAGAGGAGAGAGAGAGCGATAGGAAGAGACGGATAATAAAAATAGCGGAGTGCAGAGTGGACAGCGGTGAGTCGGGCATTACTCACTGGCTCTCGGAAAAATGCACTGCTCACTGCAAGACCATGCATCACCACCGGCCCAAAACTAATGGGCTGTCTCTCGCGTATTTACCTCCGACTGCTCGCTCACACACACACACACACACACACACACACACACACACACACACACAGTATCTGAAATCAGTACAAAAACTCTGACTCTGAAGGCCATCTCCAACTGGAAGGCTTTGAGCTTGTCAGTTTCAGAACCTTCAAGAGGCATGGCATCACCACAAATACCAATGCCATGGCATTCAAGCTAACGTTCTTCACCGTGCTGCACAGCAATCAGCACTAAATTACAGAAGTTCTGTCCTTTAACAGAGTCTCCAGCCTGCCCTGGGGTTGGACCTACTCTAACACATACCAGAATGGTCTTGGCCTGAAAACCTGGGATAAGGCTCAAACCCTCCACCTGCTCTTCAACAACAGGGATACTTGTAAGACATGTCTCTTGCACTTGCCGAGACCTATCTTTTGAGTCCAAGAACATCAGAAACCATTGCCTTAAGACTGGTTTCCACTAGGTACCCCACCAGTTGTGCAAAAGATGATGAAACTTCCATCTTTGCAGAATTCACGTGCAAGCTCACATCTACTTCCTTTCTTACCTGAAAGCTCACTCTAGATTCTTCTTCCAGCATGACTGAAGCCTGTTCAGCCTTTTGCTCCACGATCCACCATTCAGAAAGTTCTAATTTGCCCCTTGCTAAGACAAAGCATATAAGAACACCAACAATACCAACCAACTTTCCTCTAAGCTTGGTGATCAGATCCTGGACCTTCTAAGTCAATTCAGGTAAAACAGAAATGGAAGAAGTCAGTAATATGCATTTCACCTAATGTAGCTCAACCACCTGGAACACTGGATCATGTTCCTATAACATCTTATTTATTGTAGGAACTCTGATGCAGAGCCTGGGTTAACCTTAACTTCCTGAGATCCTGCACAGGATGTACCCAGCAGTGCCAGTACCTTATGGCACAATTTTGGCACAGCTTCATCTGACTCCTGTGACTGTGGCAAGGCTGTGAGAGCCTCAGCTTTTAGGATATCTATGAATGAGCCTTGACCTTTGCCTTCCTTTGGCCTACTCTGAAAGATGGTTGTTCCAGTGGAGCAGTCCTAGAAGATCAGAGATAGGATGGTGCAGTTGGGGTCTGGTAAGTGCTTTAAGGTAGGTCAGTGCTGGTCTGTTTTTGGCTTTGTAGGAAGACGATTGTCTATGGTTACCCTGTGCAGTGAGCAACAGTGAGACCCTAACAGGAGAAGAATCACCTGGGACGAACTGTAGTTCAGTCTTACTCCCATCCAGAAAATGAGTTGAGTATCATCGGCAAGCAGTGGGATGAAAACCCATATGAGGACATGACCTAAACAAGAGATTGAATATGGAGGAAGAACAGATAAGAACCAAGAACTGAGCCTTGTGGGACACCAGTGTAGAGTCTGCATGCATGGATATGAGGAATAAACATTAGCTAACATATGACATATGATCTGATATGACATATGACCTTCAAGGTAGGGAGCAAACCATGACCATGATGGTGTCATTAATTTCAAGACACTTGAGGATGGACAAATGTTGCTGAAAGGTTGAAGAGGATGAGAGTGAATTCCTTTTAGAAACTTATTTTAACTTATCTCACTTATCTTAATAAGTGAAACACTTCTGATGACTGGAGTTGACATGAGTGTACAGGAATTCCGGTAAACTTCACTCAGAGTTGCAAGATGGAGAGAGTGTCTATTGACATAATGTTTCCTCAAAATACCCAGCGATAGATGGTGGTAATATTTAAAAATGCTGCAGCAACAGAAAGCTAGGCAAAGGGATGGAAAAATGAAGGGGGAAAGAAAGTAAGTAGAAAAAAGGAAAGAGAGCGAGTGGATGTTTAAAACAAGAATGTGCAGATAGAAGCGACTTGTCTAATTTATGTGGCCCGCGGACGGAGGTGGCAGTGATACATGAGTTTGTTAGCCAATTGATAAAAGAGAGGAAATTTTTAAAAAGCATTCATCACAGCAGGATATGGGCGCCATACATCACCTATTTACAAACAACACAGCTAATATTTATCCTCCGAGCCGGGCAGCGCTCACCCCGAGCTAATTAGGACGACTGAGAAGCTTTCTATAAAGAAAAAAAAAAGCGAGAGAGAGAGAGAGAGAAAGAGAGAGACAGATTCTTAGCTAAACAAAACATGCTAACACAAAGTAAAACAAAATGATGACGATCTCTCTTCCTCCCTCGGCTCGTCACTTTATTAAGTACTCGTCACGGATAAACGTTTTACTCTCGCAGGCCTTTTAGAGCCACGCGTTGTTTGTAATGGACTCCGCCGAGCTGCAGGGGATTCTGGGTAATGCTAATGGGAAGCTTGCTGTTGAGTGCCGGCTTCCGAGAAAAGTGTAACGATCTCAGTGTTAATAAGTAGATAACAGTAATGACATATATGTGTGTGTGTGTGTGTGTGTGTGTGTGTGTGTGTGTGTGTGTGTGTGTGTATGTGTGTGTGTTTACAGCTGTATGTTAAGTATTGATGTGTGTGTAGATGTAGTAATGTGAGATGCTGTTTGTTTATAATGTGTGTGTGTGTGTGTGTGTGTGTGTGTGTGTGTGTGTGTGTTTGGTTGCACATACTTGGTGTAATACAGGACATTTTGTCTTTCAGGTTCGTTTCTTTGTGTTATAATACATTAAGTTTGTGTTCCATCTTTTGATAGAGCGCATTTCTTTACATATGTATTTGGGGGTTTTTTATTTAGTATTTCAGTGTTTTTTGTTTGTTTAGTTGTTTTATTGATTCTTTTAAAAAAAACGTATTGTCATTTTTTTGGGGTGCTGTTTATTGCAAATTTCATATTTCGTTGTTTTTGTTTTGTATGCTTCTACTGTATATGATTCAGGTTAATTTACTAGTAGTTAATTTAATTAGTAGTTATTTATTTAATTATTCATTTATTTATTTTAGATTTCCAAACATTGTTGATATCTTAACATCTTTCTATGTATTTGTACATGGACTTTATTTTTATATTCTCTTTTTAGTGCATCACCCTTAAGGGTTTATTTATTTATTTTTAATCAACTTGTAAATTTAGTAATATTTGGTATATTTTGTAATTAAAAGTTTTTTGTGGTGTTTTGTTTTTTTGTTGCTTCAGAATTTATTAACATACATTGTCTTTATTAGTGTCGCATCCAAACAGTAATATTTGTTCATACATATAATAATTTGTTTTCAACAATTTTCCTTAGATAATTAGAACATGTTACTTACAGATCCTATTAAAATTTAAAACTGCACTTAACCCACTGTTTCACTGGTGCTTGAATTCCATCAAGGTAGAAAGTCGCTGGAGTCATGATTAGACTGCATGCCTCATGTCTGAAACTCTGGCCTCCCAGGAACTCCTTAAAAGGCCCAAAAATGTGAAAATGACTTGGAGTGAGTTCAGGACCCCAGTTTGGCTTGAACATCCTTTGTATGCATATACTGTAAGTAGCAAAAGATGATCTGATTCTACCTTATTTTGTCCCTATTCTGACCCGAGACTACCTGGAGTATCTCCCTTTTTAATTCCCCCCCATGCGGCAGCATTTTAAATCATACTCACTTTAATAAAACAATTTTTCGAATATTATCCATTTTGTGTTAACTATTCTGATCCACATGTGGGAGCTCTGATATTTGATTAATGATTTTCATTTAAGCAGTTTTTACTCCTCACACCTCACACACTCCATCGACACACTGCTTAAACATGAGCAGAATTATATTTACTTTATAAATCCAATATCAATCCGTTCACTAAACAAACCAGTGTATAAGCATAAGAAATGTGTTTTGTGTGTGTGTGTGTGTGTGTGTGTGTGTGTGTGTGTGTAGTGCGGTCGGTGTGTTTATTTAGCGACGCAGGGAGAGATTCATTATCCCTCGGCGTTCCTGAGTTTTTCACGTTGCTCCACATGCTGGGGAACACACTCCATCTCCACATCCCACAATTCCCAAACACATTTATTTACCCGCCTTATTCCTCGACAAGTCTCTCTCTCTCTCTCTCTCTCTCTCTCTCTCTCTCTCTCACACACACACACACACACACACACACACACACA
>JAQMYG010000015.1:1297827-1305327 GCA_030014215.1 Clariallabes teugelsi
TATATATAATGATAAAATTATAGAAATAAATAGATCACAAATATGGAGTAAAGTGGTGCTCAGAAGGTGCCAAAAAAAATTAAGAGAAAAAAAAATTCAGTGACAGAAAAACTAAAATTTTGCAATAAAGCAAGCTAAATAAATAAATAAATAAACAAACAAACCAAAAGGTAAGTAGTATAGATAGACACATTAATAAATAAATGAATAAATAAACAAATGCAAACAAACAAGCGAATAAATACATAATGTAAAAGAAAAGAAGGAAAAAAATTAAGATTTTTAAGTAAAACAGGAGAGATTAAAAACTGTAAATAAAATGTTCAGGATTAGAAATATTTTTTATCCATTTGCTTTATTTATTTTATTTTGTTTTTCTATTTTTCATTTTAGAAAATTTTGGCATAAAACAAGACCCTAACTATGGCTCTCTTGATCTCCTTTTCCATTACACACACACATACACACACACGCACACAGACACGCACACACACACTCCTCTCATCTCCCTACGGTTTGATGAATGATCTGCTGAAGCTGTTCCTGTTAATCATTAGGCCTCTCTAAAGGGACACAAAGGGGAAAGAGGAAAAGGAGGAAGCGCTACATGATGTCAGTCAGCTTTACAAAAAGCATCTAATAAACACTTGCAGGAAGACGAATAAACTTTCTCTCTCTCTTTTTTTGCAGATATTTGATAAAGTCTCTGGAGCTTACCTTCGTGTCCAGGATTTAAACTCCTGCAGTAAATCCAACATTCGGGGGGAAAAAATCCCAAATCCTGCGTCCTGTGCTTGGTGTCTTAAAATCAAGTGAGTAAAGAGTGTATATGGGTGTGTGTGCGTGTATTAGTGTGCGTGAGTGTGTGTGTAAGCGCAGGCCTGAGTGTGTACACTGACACCGCTGCAGTAGGAGAGTGCTACGCCGTCCTGCAGCGCGTCCTGCACCCAGCGAGTGCTCCATGCAGAAGTGCTGCAGCTGATTTTATTCCCGTTATCCATTCCTAAAAATTCGTAGGATGTGGAATCTCATTAGGAGAAGAAGCAACATCAACACTTTTCCTGCCCTGTCCATAAGCAACGCTAAGCAACACACGCATCACTTAATAGATCATTAACCAGCAACGTGCTGCTGACACAGGGCTTTCTATTCCACATCTCCTCTCCTCTCTCCGCTACAGCCGGCGCAGGACAATACCACCGACCCGGGGCTAATGCGCTCCTTTATTACCGCATTATTACTATCGCATTTATTACTGCGTTATTGTGATTGCACTTATTATTGCGCTACTTTTATCGCACTGGTTACTGCTTTACTGTGATTGCATTCATTGTAGCATCAGTGTTATTGCATGTATTACTGCATGGGTGTAATTGCATTTAGTGCTGCTTTACTATTCCTGCATTTATTACTACATTTTTATTATCATTATCACTTTTATCACTGCAGCACTACCGCAATACTACTTAATATTGGGTTGTTATTGCCTTTACTACTACATCACTACTGCATTCATTCCTACACTATTATTACATTATACCGATCACATTGCTGCATTTATTACTGCATTATTACTGCATTATTACTGCATCATTATTAACCCCATTATTAATGTGTTTTTATTATTATTATTACGCTTTTATCACTGCGGCACTCAGCGCACTGCATGTAACACTTATTGCATTTATTACTGCACCACTACTGCATTTATTCCTGCACTGTGATTACAAATTACTGCATTAATTTCTGCATCATTATTGCATTCACTAATATGCCACGACTGCGAGTCTTCCTGAAGTATTACAGCATCACTACAGTGTTCATTAGTTTTTATATCACACCTACAACATTACTGCATGTATTACTGCGTTATTAAGGCATTATTCCTCCATCGTCATTCCTGCACTTTTATCACATCACTCCTACAGCACTTCTCAGTATATTACTGTGGTATTATCGCATTTATTCCTCCATCACACGCGGTGTTTCTTCACTGTGTCATGCTCAGGTGAGTAGATATGAACATAGTTCTTTATTTGTAATAGATAGTTGACACAGTTTTGATAATCATGACTCCGCATTAGTGATGAGCATCGTAACGATGGAGGCTTGTGCTGGAGATGATGCAACGTTTTAATTCTCAGGGTTTGGAGTAAATTATGCTGTAATTTATGATGTTTGTGTTTTGCTTTAAACAATATGTTTAAGAAAATGTTATAAACACACACATAAAGGAAGAGAGAGAGAGAGAGAGAGAGAGAGAGAGAGAGAGAGAGAACTACCATTCATTCATTCATTCATTCATTCATTCATTCATCTTCTATACCGCTTTATCCTGTATTCAGGGTCGCGGGGGGCCTGGAGCCTATCCCAGGAAGCTTCGGGCACGAGGCAGGGTACACCCTGGACAGGGTAGAAAACTACCAGCAGCAGCATATTCATCAGCTGATATTTACATTATAACTGTAATTATTTATCATCCTTTTTAGTGCACAGATGCGAAATGCAACATAACCACATTTCTGGTTTAAAAGCACATTTCATTTATACTTTATCTAATATTTTAGCATTATTGCATAATGGGACTTAAAAATTCCTACATTTATACAGAGAGAGAGAGAGAGAGAGAGAGAGAGAGAGAGAGATGCCAAAAGTGTCCACATGGGGGCAGAGTGTGGCGAGTTTTCGCCTTTTTTCAGACCTCTAAAAGCTCCGATAATAAACAAGGCACACACACACACACACACACACACGTACACTCATGCGCACACACACACACGCACACACACACACGTACACATATCGTGCCATCATCATGAAACGGAGCTCACAGAGGTTTCAAACAAAGACAAAAACATGCAATAATAATATTAATATTAATAATAATAATAGCTAGGCAGGTTTATTAATTTCCTTACTTAGGAATGTTACTATTAATATACATGGGGATATATATCTATATATATTTAATTTATAAGAAATCAATTAGAGAATGATATACAGTAGTATAAAGGTTTATATAAGTTTATACATTTTAGACAAGTTGTGTGTGTTGATTGGGATGATTACTTATTTATTTATTTTGTTCTTTTATTAGATTTTAGGTTATTTTTGCATGTGTGTGTGTGTGTGTGTGTGTGTGTGTGTGCGTTGATTGACTTTATGATTTCTTTTTTTTTCATATTTCTTTCTTTTGTTATTCTGTTAAATTTTAGACTAGTTGTGTGTGTGTGTGTGTGTGTGTGTGTGTGTGTGTGTGTTGATAGGGATGATTAATTATTTCATTATTTCATTTTATTATCTACAGGCATGAAATAATAAAATGTCCCTCATTTAGAGGAAAGAAATATTTATATCCTTATTGTGCGCTTGTTTTATCGCGTTTTAGTGGAGAAATAAATAAATAAAGTAGGTAAATACGCATCTATTTAGAGTTAGATTTCAGTCTAATACCTATAGTGTGTTTAGAGAGAGAGAGAGAGAGAGAGAGAGAGAAGGTCTGAAGCAGAGCACCAAGAACCGAAGGAGGGGGGGGGCAGTGGGCGTGGTTATGTAAATCTAGCGCTGTTCTGCGTCTCTGATAGGACTGGAGTGCGCTCTTGGGGACACACCTCCCGTGCTGACGTCACATCTCTCCGCGAGTATAAAAAGCCGGGCCAGGTTTCGGGCCGAACAAGAAGCGATCAGGAATAAAGGAGGAGCGACCGAGAGAGAGAGAGAGAGAGAGAGAGAGAGCGCCGTTACAAAGAACGCACGCGCGCGCGCACACACACGCGCACAGAAAAGCGCACGCGACAGCAGCGGGAGGAGGAGGAGCGCTCGGGCTCATAAGCGGGCACGCGGAGGAGGAGCGGGCGCGCGCTCGGTCTGTCTCTCTGCGGTGCGGAGCTGGAACACAGAGCTGCGTCTGTCTCTGCTTTAATCTTTTATTCTTTTATTTTTTATTTTTTTCCCTTTTTCGGATTCACACTAGAGGGACTGGAGCCCTTTGTGTATTTCTTCTTCTTGTTTGTTTGTTTGTAGTTGTTTTTTTTTTTTAATTTTTATTCTTATTTATGTTCCAAGTTCGGACCTGAGATTTGTGCACTGACTTTTTTTCTTTTCTACCTCCGTTGTTTTTTTTTTTCCTTTTCCTTTTTTATGCAAGTAGTACACCAACTCGTGCATTATTATTATTATTTTTCTCTTTAAAAAAAAAGACAAGTTCCTTCGTGCTGTAAATTAATTTTTTTATTATTATAATTTGAACATTTTCCCCGGTGTCGGTGTAAAAGTGGAGGACTTACCCCCAGAGCTTTGCCTGCGATTTGAGTAGAAGGAGAAGGAGAGGTGCGTTTTTGCCACGCTTACGCAGACGCACAGCAGCGGAGACGCGATGAGCGCCGAGGTGCTGCCCACAAGCCCGCTCGGCCTGGTGGACTACGTCAACGACTTCGACCTGCTCAAGTTCGACGTGAAGAAAGAGGCGCTGCACGGGGTGGTGAACGGCGGGGCACGCGCCTGCCCCTCTCGCGTGCAGCAGCCCCAGGGCTCGGTGTCGTCCACCCCTCTCAGCACGCCGTGCAGCTCGGTGCCCTCGTCGCCCAGCTTCAGCCCCACAGAGGAGCACAAGAGCAACCTGGAGGAGCTCTACTGGATGCCCAATGGCGGCTACCCGCAGCACGTCGACCCTCACGCGCTGGGCCTGACGCCCGAGGACGCCGTGGAGGCCCTGATCGGGCATGCTCCACCGCCACACGTGCAGCAGCAACAGCAGTTGCAGCAAGGAGGTGGTTTCGATGGTTACCGAGCTGCCATGCATCATCACCATCATCACCATCAACATCCTCACGCGCAGCACCATCCTCACGCGTACCCGCCGCTTCAGCAGCACTCGGACGACCTGCACTCTCACACGGAGCAGCATCAGCATTCTCATCAGCACCACAGCCAAGACCCGGACAGCCCGTCTCCCACCTCCCCTCAGCTCCATCACCACCGCCACCACGCGCAGCACGCCACCCATCACGGCCATCACGCTCACCACCATCATCAGCAGCATCACGGCAGCGGTAGCGGCGGCGCGCTGAGCCTCCTGGGCGTCGATGAGCGCTTCTCAGACGATCAGCTCGTCTCCATGTCCGTACGCGAGCTCAACCGGCACCTGCGTGGCTTCTCCAAGGACGAGGTGGTGCGTCTGAAGCAGAAGAGGCGCACGCTCAAGAACCGTGGCTACGCGCAGTCCTGCCGCTTCAAGCGCGTCCAGCAGAAGCACGTCCTCGAGAGCGAGAAGACGCAGCTCCTCAACCAGGTGGAGCAGCTCAAGCAGGAGATCGGGCGCCTGGCACGAGAGCGGGATGCCTACAAACTCAAGTGCGAGAAGCTGACATCAGCGGCCGTGGGTCCCAGCGCCGGAGCGGGTGGGTTCCGCGAGGCCGGTTCCACCAGCGACAACCCGTCTTCACCAGAGTTCTTCATGTGAGTTCTTTTCCTGGGTTCCGTCTCCGTCCTCTCCTGTGCCGAAGAGACTCCGATACTAATCGACATTATATCATGATTATTCTACTAATAACTTACAACAGCAGCTGTACTCTTCATATTAGAAAAATAAATAACCCACAAACAATAATAATAGCAGCAACAATAATAATAATATCAATAATAATAATAATAATAATGTTACTCTAATCATCTCCATCCATGAGCAAGTTTTTTTAAAAATAAAACTTTTTTTATTTAGTTTTTAATCAGAATTACAGGTTAAGGTTTTTTATTGTTTTATTTTTAAGGTGTGGTTTTGTTTTTAAACCAGAATCATGCAAGTACAATGCAAGTTTGGATTTCTTTCTTTGGAAAAGTGGTTGCTTTTAGATAAACCATAAACAAACACACACTCACACCCTGATTTGTTTTTTCTTTCGTTTTGATAGCACAAAAAAAAAATCATTACGATCACAACGTTGAATCGAGACACAGAATCGAGACGCGTGGCACGCTGCGTGTTTGTTCAGCGCTGTAAGTGATTTATTTCTTACGTCTCTTTGATTTTTAGAGCGTTAGCATCCTGCTCAGTCGTTCAGGACGGAAAAAAGACTTAATACTGATGCTAAGAAGACAGAGAGACAGAGCGAGAGATAGAAAGGAAGAAAGAGAAAGGGAGAAAGAGAGAGATAGAGGACCTTTGGACTTTGTTTTTTTCTTTGGACTTCTCCCTCTTGGGTCCAATATGTCCTTGTTTTTTTGTCTTCAGAACAAGACAGTATGCAAAACTTTTATGCAACGTCTCATCAGTTTATTGCCTGCTTGGTTAAATAAAAGTAAAGAAAAAAAAACACAAGATGAATATACTGCATTAAAATATTAATCCTGCATGCTGGACATGTACGGTAATAATTTCTATTTTGTACTTCCTTGTTTATTTTTCTTCTCCGTGTATCTTAAATAGCATGTTGTTGTTGTTCTCTCTCTTTATTTGTTTGTTTGTTTGTTTTATTATTTTTTTTCTCGTTTCTTCCCATCGATGATGTTTTTTTCTGGGACTTTAGACATGAACCGGTGGCCACATCACCAGTTACCACGGTTGTTTGTTTGTTTGTTTGTTCATTTGTTAGTTCGGCGGCTTGTAAATACATGCAACAGCAAAAAAAAAAACAAGATTAGCTAAATAAAAAATAAGTTCAGTGCAGCTTTTTGGATTTTAAGATTTATTTTTAAAGATTTAAAAACCTTTTTTTTTTTTTTGCAGTTGCATGAAAAGTCAGCCGAGTTTGTACATCGAGTGCACTTTTTTCTTTTCCTTTTTTTTATTATTTTTTTTTTTTTGCAGACCGTCCTCAAGGAAGACATAACAAAGGGACACTCTGTGTTCAACTTGATACACTTTGCATTTGCATCGCAAGGTCATGCAATAAGAAAGAGAAAACAAAATGCACGTTTTTACAAACTCAAATACTCACACACACACACACACACACACACACACACACACACATGCAAACCCAGGATGAAATTCCTTGAGGAGCGGTTTTCTCGCTCTGCAGACGCCGGGAGTCAAGCGTTGCTCGTGTTTCCTTTCTCGACTCGTAGCAGGAAGCGTGCAGTTTTGTTACGTTGCATAATCGATATCTCTTCTATAACGCGAGCAAATATCTACGAGTCTCATCACTTTCTACTCAAGTTGAATTTTTTTTATGGTTATTATTACTTTCCTGTCAGTTTCATGAGCTGAAAATTTCCAGAAATGAAAATGAAATCAAAGCGATTATGATTCTAACAATTTTTAAAATCAGGGTTTTGAATTAATTTTTGTTTGTTTGTTTTTCAAACTATAATTTTCACTTTCTTGTACCGAGTTTGAGCGATCAATGTTCGAGCGATCAATTGTTTAATGTTTTCCTGTAATTTTTTTTTTTTTTCTGCCGGTCAGTTAAAAAAAATTTAAAAAAGGATTCAGGTTTTTCAGAATAAAAAAAAAATCTCCAAATGAAAATGTTCTTATTCATGTTATTATTATTTGTATTT
>JAQMYG010000015.1:1365437-1375624 GCA_030014215.1 Clariallabes teugelsi
TGAAGTTAGTTGGTGTGAGAGAAGAGGATGCAGAGGATAGGGTTAGATGGAGGCAGATGATTCGCTGTGGCGACGCCCGAAAGGGAACAGCCGAAAGACAAAGAAGAAGAAGAAGATAGAGAGATAAACAAAGTCTATTGAAAGAAAAAGTATGTGGACAGAAATACAGTAAACTGAAAAAAGTAAAGAGTACTGATAGATAGAAAAGTCAAGCCTTTATTCATCACATAAACATTACTGTACGATAGGAGGGCGGGGCCAGAGCGAGAGCAGGGTCAGCCATGATACAGCGCCCCCCTGAGACTCAGAGCCTTAACATACTGAGCTACCACTGACCCCCTAGACAGACAGACAGACAGACGTATGTTGTTGCTGTTGGTCTTTCAGTGTTCTGTCAATGTGTCGCCCAGCGGACCATCCGACCTGCACATGACTTGGCACACGTTCTCATGCGGATACTGACACGACCCTCTCAATATATCTGGGCTTGGGATCGGCACTGCATCCAATGACTGGGGTGAGACATCGAAATTGTTTAGATACATAGACAGATAGATGAAAAAGAGAGACAGTTAGCCAGACAAATCGATTTCAGACGTACAGACACAAAGCATGTGGAAGTCTCCGAGAACGCTCGGCACAACTCTGTACGGAGCGAAAGATGAGTGTGGGGTTAACGCTCTGGATTTCCCATCAGCCCCTCTTGCTGCATGCTGTATCACTTTAGCCCATGAGCTATGGGACTATTAATAACACATTTATTACCACAAGTTACTACTCGCCAAGTTTCATGTCTGTTCTTCTGGCTCGACGCAGATCTGCCCCAGAAACAAAAGACAAGCTTTCATCGAGCTGCTGTTTAGGTTTTAGCTTAGTGAGGTTTTTATTTTCTCTCTCTATCTCCATTGTTCTTCCTTCTTGTTTTTTCCTCGAGCAGCGATTGATTTCTGGAGATGTTCCTCCGTAGAAAAGCTTCATATTGTGATTTGAGTGTCACACTTCGGGGTATTTGTTGTGTCTGTTCTGTATTTGCTCAGCGATTATCTGTGTGTTTTCGGAGGAGTCCCATATGTGCGCTTTGTTGTGTAACTCCATCGCCCCACAGCTGTGTGTTTGCGCATCGAATGGAATCCATTGACAAAATCGTTCCTCTCAAATTCAATCAAGACGAGACGTTAATGTGGATCTCCATTACAGGATTGAGGCAATAAAAGTCGAGTCTTTCGCTCTCGTTCCCCCGGGCCTGATCCTGATAATGACGCTGTTATCTGCTTTGGCATGCGCAGATCGCTTGACTCGCCTCGTGATAACGCTGCGTGTCACGTTTTCAGCATGTTATTTTCCTAAATGTGTCAAAGTCCAACACAGATACCAGGAGGTGGACTTTGAAGGCAAATTGATGATGAGAGCACTACAGTTATGTCTCAGAGGGCAGAGAAACAGCCTTTCCAGTAGCTCTGTAATAAACAGTGGATATAAACGTATTGCACATGAATTCACCTGAAAAAAAAAGACAAGATGGTGTCCATTTGTCTATTACACAAATGTCCCAGTGCTTCATTTGTAAATTCTAACAGTGAAACCCAAAACATTTTCACCAGATGCATTGTGCTGTTAAGCGGCTTTCAAGGTGAGTTACATAAAGATTGAATATTACCCGTGACTGTACAGTACAGTGATAAAGTCCTGGACTTGGGAGTGTAAAAAAGACCAGAGAAAGAAAGTTTGTCAAGGTTCATATTAACGAAACCACAAGAAGCCCCAGTGAAGCTGCACTGAAGCCTCAACAGAGCCCTAGTGGTGCCACACAAAAAAGCAATAACGAATCCCTAGTGGAACTGCAATGTTGCTCTAATAGAATAACAATGAAGCTGCTATGAATCGCTTATAGAGCTCCAATGCAGCAGCACTGAAACCTTAATGAATCTATAAAATATAACCACAGCAGAGCTGCAATAAAGCCACAATGAAATCACAATAGATCTGCTATGAAGCCACTGTGATGCCCCACTGAACCAGCCACAAACATAGTTGCAATGAAGCCCCAATGGATCTGTTATGAACCTACACTGGAGCTGCTATGAATCTACAAAGGATCTGCTGTGAAGCTACAAAAAGCTACTCAAGGAACAGCAATGAAACCCCAATGGAGCTGCAATATAGCCCAACAGAGGTGCAATGAAGGTGCAATGGATCTGCTATGAAGCTACAAAAAGCCACTTATCAAACAGCAATGAAGTCCTAATTGAGCAGGAATGGAGCTGCAGTGAAGCCCCAATGGATGTTCGGCTGTGCCTCGTTGGTTATAATGAAATCACAATGGAAGAGCAGTGAAGCCCCAGTGATCTGCCAAGAAGCACCAATGAAGCCACAAAGGAGAAGCAATGAAACACTGATGGGTTCCCACTGGAACAGGTATGAATGAATCTGCTCTGAATCTACAATGGATCTGCTATGAAGCTACAAAAAGCCACTCATGGAACAGCAATGACGTCCTAATCAAGCAGCAATAGAGGTGTAATGAAGCCCAACAGAGGTGCAATGAAGGCCCAATGGATCTGCTATGAAGTCCTAATAAAGCCGGAGTAGAGCAGTCATGAAACCTTAATGCTTCCCCAATGAGAACCCAAAAAACCCCAAGCCAACATTTCTGACAGATCAGAATGGAGAATGTAACAGTTTTATGAAAACACCTCTATAAATGTTTGTCACTTTCTAGGTGCTCATTAAACACTCCACTGTGTCCCTGATTAGACAAACATTCCCCACCCGATCGTAACATAACAATCTGAATCTGAAAGCTTAAAGTCAATTAGGTTAAATTAGATCAAATGATGAAACAATAAGTTACAGTGTGTCACCTCAGTAAAGACTAAGAGTTTGTATCAGCTCAGTAGCATTAGTGGACATATAGCACATAGTGGACATAGTGGACATAGTGGATTGAGATGATTTGATTTTCTGTATATTCTGTCAAACCTTTGAGTTTGTATCAGTAAAGAAGAGTGTGTTTGTTTTAGCTCCATACCATCACCACCCCAAATGATGTACAGTTGACCACAAGTGTATACAATCTGGAACATACAGTACGTATTCTGTCTTATTAGAAGAGATACTGTATATACACCACTTCATTACTGCTAAACTGGATGCTATCCTTCACTGTGCTATAGTCACAGATTTCAGCCTGCAGCTAGAGATGATGCTTGTACTTTATAGTTTCCATATCACTCACTGACAGGTTTGACAAAACTTTAGCTTGTTAGCCGGGTCATCATACCCAAGCCACTCACGGATTGTCCTCCACTTTTCATTGAGGCATCTGTTTCCCCCTTCATATCATTCTTATTATTATTATGGCATTTTCCTTAACTCATTATTTGACCTGATCGTACCACATTAGCTCTACGTGGCTTCACAACTAATCTTCCATCAGTTAATGCTTATGATAAATCTGACAATTTTTCAATCACTGTTGAAGATAAATAAAGATGTGGGCTTAATTTCTTAACTCTGGGCTCAGACTCAGGACCTGCATTTACTGTAGTATGTTGCCTATAAATGCCCTGCTGAGAGGCACAGTGTTGTTAAAATCATTGTTCAAGACCTAGCTTAAAACATTATTAACCACTGATTTACCTGGCACACCTTAGCACAATTATCCTTTCTGCCACGTTAGTCCCACCCAAAGTGTGTAAGACACCCAGTTGGCAGCCAGCTCTGATCACCGTGCCAAAGTGGGTGCATAGGAATTCAACCTCATCAGGAATTTCAGCTTGTCAGCCACGTGGTAATGTTAATATGGTTTTGTGGCAGTTTGGTAGCTTGTTTAAGAGTGAAGCAGCAACGCTTAAATGAAACGTGTGCCTCCGCAGGGGCGAATGTGGGCTTCTGACTCTAAATTGGCTCCAGATTTGAGAGGTATTGTAGGCCATAGACTTGGGTGGGCATGTGTACTTGAAGGTGGTTCACATCAGTCAAGTCCTGGTTAGATAGGAATCGCTAACAGATGGTATGAACCAACCACCTCCTCATAAACATGGGATATCCAGTGGTTTATCCAGCATCTGGTACAAAGCAGTAACTCTGGTGCGCTTCACATGAACGGTTTAGTCTTAAACATTCTGGTTTGTTTTAATACTTAGCACCAAGTGTCCGTTTGATCGTACATCAGTGCCGTAATGTAGCTAAATGCAAAATTAGCAAGATATCATTTCTTTATCTAAGTAATTTGAACTTTGATATTAATGGCAAATAGGAGCATTAGTGAAGACTCAATGAAACCCCAGTGCAGCCACAGTGAAGTCCTAATAGAGGTGCAATGAAGCCCCAGTGAAGCCCCCTAATGTATTTGTAATAGAGCCATCCTGAGTTTCCAGTGGAGCCTCTACAGTATGTGCCTGCAATGAAGCCACTATAAAGCCATGATAAAGGCACGAGAGAGCCAATGGAGCAGCAATGAGGCTGCAGTGAAGAGCCCCCGATGTAGTCATAATAATCACCCTATAAATGTGCAATGAATCCCAAATGAAGCCTCCAGATATAGCACCAGTGATATTGTAATGAAGCCCCTAATGTAGCACCAATCTACCACCAGTGAAGCAACAACGGTGCTGGAATGACGCCACTATGAAGCCCTAATAAAGGTGCATAAGAGCTAAAATGAAGCACCAGCAAAGCAGCAATGAATGGATGAGGCATGAGGCTGCAATGAAGCTCCAAATAGAGACACAGTGACGTCGTATTTGAGCCATAATTAAGCCTCGGTGGAGCTAAAGTGGAGCATCAATGGAGTCTCAAAGAAACCCAGTGAAGTTGTATACAGTAGTTATCAGCAATTTTGAAATAAATAGTTTAAATGTTTTTTTCATGGTCAGTTCAGCAAAGTTTTAATTTTACAAAAAAACAATAAAGTAGGTAATTTCTAACCACAAAAAACCTAAATGTTTTGGAATGTTTATGTACGTTCATTTATATGGAAAATGAGAACATTCAAACAGATTGGACCTGAAAGCTTCGGTTTACCTCAAACTACTCATAATGCAGCGTGATGCCGATCTCTGTGGCCGACTGCGGAGCAGGAATCCCTCTAAACCACAGCCTTCATTACGGTGTCTAGACAGGACCTCCAGAAACTCTAGCACCACTCCTCTTCCTCCCTTCTTCATCCCTCCACTCACCTCCATATTCCTCTCCTAATATAACCTCAGACACAGCTACATCTCACACCAAGCGTTCTTAACTCAGAGCCCACTAATTCACGTGCGCGCGTGGGACGTTCGACGCCATTTTTATTACCAAATAGGTGTCACGGAGTCTTTAATTGACTTTGACAAAGTTACACGTGGCCATGTGGAGTGTTTTATATTCATAAGGTTAAAGGTTTATGTGCCATATGGGCCATGTATGAAAACAGGCGCAGTAAAATATGTAGCGGAAACGTCTATATGGAGCTCACGGCGGCTTTTTTACTTAACTCACAAAATGTCTTGTTCACACACTGTTTGCTTTATGCTTAATTGTAAATCCATGTATTTCATCAAATGTTATTATATAAACCCCACACTTATAATCCTGATATATAGCAATTATAACAATCAAAATATCCCAAATTCCTGATTATGATTGGGTGGTAGGTGTTGATTAATTTTCTTTACCAGCACAGCCATTACGTAATAAATTATCGTTTCTGTAGCAGCAACATATTCACAGGGGTGTGTACAGCAGACAATCTGCTATTAATAAACATCTTAAAAATGTGTCTAATTGTTTAATTAACATTTATGGAAGGAGTCTCCAGTATCAGCATTTTGTAACATTTTTACTAATAAATATTGAGTGGCAGTAAATATATAATTTATCTTGTATTATTTTGTATATTCCTGAAACAAACTTTATGTTTTGTGTTCATGGAGCATGTGTGTGTGTTTCCACTCTTATCCACATGCACATGTGTGTTTAAACTGTTACACGCCGGAATGGAAAACACACGCCCTAATATCTTGTACAGAGATTATAAAATGGCGAGGGGGAGGGTCATTTTATGATGAATTTAGGCATGATAACAAGTAACAGCTGTCCTGTTTCTTGTCTTCACCCTGTGTGTGTGCGTGTGTGTGTGTGTGTGTGTGTGTGTGTGTGTGCGTGCGTGTTTGTGTGTGTATATAGCGCACTTCTATACACTTCAGGGCAGAATAAAAGCCAGCGCAGGCAACAGTAACAGTAGCAGCATGGATAACATCAACAAAAAAATCTCAGTTTGTGATGTCACTAAATCATTCCAGCACTTTTGAACCAATCAGTATCATGCAAACCAGTAAGTTTTTGTTACAGAAGGTTTTCTTCCCATTTCAACCTACCGTTTGACTAGCTAACAAACTTTAAGAATGAATATGTGATTTAAAAAATTCATAATAAAACCTTGGTTGTCATGGTAACAGTATGTACAGTGCAGAATGACATTTTTCACTTTTTCTTAAAATGTATTCAAATCTCGTATTTTTCATTTTACACAGACTCCTCCAGAGTGACAAAGTAAAAACAGGTGTTATAAGGATTGAAATATCCTATTTTCACAAGTAAATAGTGTTTTGAATTGCAATAAATAAAAAAAAATTGGAAATCTGATCAATCATCCTGGAGATGCTGCTGCAACTTGACATGAGTCCATCTGTGCCTAATTGACTTCATTGGACATGATTAGGAAAAGGCACACACCTGTCTTACTTAAGGTCCCACATTAGATGTGTGTCAGAGTGAAAGCAAAGCCATGAGCATGATAGCTGCCATCATTCTCAAATAGAAGACATTTGGAACAACCACCAGTCTTTCAGGATCTAGCCTCCAAACCAAACTAAGATCCGGAGTTCCCTTGTGGAGATGGGAGAAACTTACAGAAGAACAGCCATCACTGCAGCACTCCACCAGTCAGACCTCTATGGTTAAGAAGCCATTTCTCACTAAAAGAAGCCATTCTTCACTAAAAGTCACATGACAGCTGACTGGGAGTTGGCCAAAAAGCACCTGAAGGACTCTCAGACCATAAGAAACAAAATCCCCTGGTCTAATAACACAACGATTTAACTATTTGGAATCAGAAAATCAGGCACTGCACATCACCTTATTAAAACCATCTCTACAGTCAGACATGGTGGTGGTAGCATCATGCTGTGGGGATGTTTCTCTGTGACGGGAGATTAGTCAGTAGAGAGGTAAGATTGATGAAAATGAAATAAAGCGCTGTCCTGAGTGAACACCTTCTCCAGAGTGCTCAGGAACTCAGGCTTTGATGAAGATATACAGTTCAACATGACCATGACCCAAAGCATGACGTGAGGAAAAGAGTAAGTAGTGAGTTGAATTGCAACTCTGGTGGGTCCTGCTCCTATCAATCATCCTTGAGATACTATTGCAACTTGACACAAGTCCATCTGTGCCTAATTGAAGACATTTGGGAGTTTAGGAGTGACTCCAGAACAACCTGAATCTGATATAGGAGAGACCTAAAAGTGGCTGTGCACTGACCCTGCCCATTCAATCTGCTTGAGCAATTCTGCCAAAAAGAATGAAAGAAACTTCCAAAAGAAAGGTGTGCCAAGCGTGTAGCATCATTCACAGGTAGACTCCAGGCTGGTTTGACCAAGTACTGTACTAAGTGATGGGTCTTAATGCTTATGAAAATGGAATATTTTAAAAATAACAAAAACTAAAAACCATAAACACCTGTTTTCACTTTGTGGGGACTGTGTGTAGAATAATCAGTAAAAGGATTTGAATCCATTTTAAGATGAGTGTGAAACAACAAAATGTGGAAAATATAAAAGGGAAAGAAAACTTTTTGTCAGCTCTGTATATTTGGACAATCAGTAATAATGAAATCTTGTTTTATTCAATACTTGTTTATTGTATTCTAATAACAGATTAATTGTGAGAGACACTAGCTACTTCATTAGGAGATAATATTAAGTTTCAATACAGACTTATTTTATTTGATTAAATTTAAATTGCATTTAAAAAAATTGTCACATACACAAACATACACAGTATAATATGCAGTGAAATGTACAGAAACTGTCCGTGAACTAAAATGAAAAAACATATCGAATATAAAGTTTTCACCACAATAAAAGGAAAATTGCACAATATACACAAATTATAAAATATACAAGGGTATAACTCAACAATACAGAACAAATCAACTCCTCCACTCCTCTGTTACTTAGTGAATACATGAACCTTGAAGATTCAGTAGATTTTGCAATCTTCCTGTAGGGTTTTTGTTATAATTTTAATGATTTAACATATACTGTAATGTGTTGAAGAAACACAATGTGAATGAATGAATGAATGAATGAATGAATACATAAATGCATAAATAAAGTCAAATCAGTAAGTAACTTGTTTAACTTGCTTGTATGTAAAAAGTCAGAGGTTAAACTGTAACTTTACTTCAGGACAGAAGAGTTTACACTGCTTTGCGGTTTCTCAGTAACATGACAAGTTGTGATTTTTATCTTATTAACTTTAAGAGAGAGAATAAAGAGAGACCGGTGAGGGAATGAGTGTTTAAAGCTGCTACAAATTAGAACAGTAGCTCACTGGTTTTGAGGAAATTAATGTAACTGAAAATCAATTATCTATAAAGACCTGTGCGGACCTACGCATGAAAACCGAGGACCTAAAAAAACTGAGGTCCTGATCTGATGCTACTACCTGAGAGCTATCATGAGCCAATATATTATTACTGAGATCCTGAAAAGTAACACACACACACACACACACACACACACACACCCTGTCTTTACCTATGACTATCTCTCAAAGTCACATAATTATACACATTTAAAGGTTCCTCATCTTCACTATCACTTGCTAAGTGTAAGACTCAGCACTCTGCTAATCTCTGAAACACACACACACACACACACACACACACACACAACCTCACACTGCACTTTACGTGACTGTTTACCTGAACACTGCTTATTTAATGTGGCTGAAGCTAATTAAAGATAAACATCTTTAAAGGAGAGCTGTGGGGTGCCATTACTTTTAAGTCAAAACCAAACAATGCCTTGTTAAGATAAGCCTTACATTGAGGAAAAATTTAACAACAACAAAAGAGAGCAACAAAATATTTTATTTAAATTTAACAGAATATGTTTTATTTATAAACGTTTAGTAAACCAGAAATATTTGATGACATACCACAAATATAAA
The DNA here is from genome assembly GCA_030014215.1 of Clariallabes teugelsi. NCBI lineage: Eukaryota > Metazoa > Chordata > Actinopteri > Siluriformes > Clariidae > Clariallabes > Clariallabes teugelsi. The sequence goes on from JAQMYG010000015.1 coordinate 1,374,657, forward strand.
ACAATAAACAAAACATAATAAACAAACATGAATAAGTTTAACTAGCTTGTGTAGTACATGATCTTTTTACACTTAGCATGTCAACGGGTAATTAGCATTATAGCATTAATCTCACCGTGTTCCTTCTGCATGTGGTGTTCATTAGAAGGTGGTAAGTGAACACGCGTTAGTGTGTGAAGTCCGTGTGTGAACCTGAGCTTTACCTCACTGACCCTCGTATGTCAGGATCAGTCAGACGGAAATGTTTAGCATTAGCCTTAATGTCAGAGTACAAGACAGCTGGGTTTGATCATAGCTACATTAGCCAGTTAGCTTCTGGACCTCCTAGAGTGCTGGAAGTATATCTTAGATTAACACACACACACACACACACACACACACACACACACACGCACACATACTCTAATATTACTCTACTGATATTTAACCCAAATTTCCTGGTTCTGTTTAAAATGGATTTGGGGCGGAGCTTTCTAAACCTACTATATTATATTACCGACTGATCGTAGTCTCTTTAGACCAATCATGTTTGAATTTGTCGTTGTCAAATTTCTTTAGAAGTCCTTTTGCATAAAAATGACTTAAGGGCAAGGCTATGCAAAAACTCATTTTATGATGTCACTAAATAATCTGCACTGTTTTCGACCAATCCCAGGCTGATGTCTAAAATCTCAATGGGTGTCATTACCGTCGCAAACTGAAGCCTCTCGTCACAAAACCATTTTGATCACCTAGCTAGCTAGCACTGGTGGTTGTCATGGTAACAAATATGTTTTAGCTGTTGTTTGATAAAACTTTGAGCAAATAATGTAAACCCCGACTCTGATGCTAAAAATCCTCCTCAAGTTTGACCTAGTTTATGAGCAGTTATCAAACTAGCTAGCTAAGTCAAAGTCAAGTCAAGTCAAATTTATTTATAGAGCACAGGTTTAACACAACCGTAGTTGATCCAAAGTGCTTTACAATAA
>JAQMYG010000015.1:1414366-1429738 GCA_030014215.1 Clariallabes teugelsi
GAAAGTAACGCTGTAATGTAACTGATTACTTTTTAATGACAGTAATTTTATAATGTAATTAGTTACTTTAAAAAGTAGCGTCCCCCAACACTGCTTGTAATACATTATCGTTTCTATAGTAACAGCTCCTTCACAGGGACGTGTACAGAAAAATGCTTCTTGTAAATGGACAAAAAAAATTGCTTAACATTTATGGAAGGAGTCTCCAGTGTCAGAGGTAAACCTGTAAGTTTAGCGGCATCTTCAGGACAGAGAAGTTTAAGCTCCTTTTATGGTTCGTCAGTCACATGATAAGCTGGATGAAGAGCATCTTACCTAATTCTCAGATGGGGCTTAACATGGAATGTAACCGTAAAATGGATAAAAAGTCATCCTTTAATGAATAATACCATACTGCTTCAGGGTGGCAACGGTTACTCTGCCTTCTTACATCACCTCATCACTCAGTATTTTACTGTAAAACAGAGAGAGAGAGAGAGAGAGAGAGAGAGAGAGAGAATGAATTCCAGGAGCTTCTGTAATTACAGTTCAGCAGACAATCTCTCTCTCTAGACGTTTGTAATTTACCAGACTACATTTGAATACATTTTAGTAGATGATGTAACCCTGGAGGACTCCTGCTTTCATTTCTCTCTCTCTCTCTCTCTCTCTCTCTCTCTCTCTCTCTTTACAACAGTTAAACATCTGAGCATTAATTCATTAATCAGTACACACTTTCCCCTGGTCGAGGTCACAGTGGATCCACCATCCCAGGAACACCGAGCATGAGCTGGGAAAACACCCAGAATGCCATCAAACCGTATTCATGCCATATGTACACCTGGGCCAAATATTGTGAGGTAGGAGGAAAGACAGAACCCTGAACTCATAAAACTCATAAAACTGGCACAGCAGTAGCTCAGAGGTTAAGGTGTTCCAATGACCTGCTTGGAAGGTCCCAGGTTCAAACCACAGTGCCATCAAGGTGCTGCTGTAGGGCTCAGAGCAACCTTTGCCGTATTGACACCTGGGCCAATTCTCGACTGCTCACGTGTAAAATGAAATTAAATGTAAGTCACTCTGCATAAGGGCTTCTGTTTCATGCTGTACAGTAAGTGTACAAACTCAGGTCCCTAAACTGTGCAACTGCAGTGGCTTTTCAAATTGGTTAGGATGAGACCGGGGAAATCATCCTGAGGGAAGGACTAGTAGAGTTGTCCTCAGGTTATTTTTACGACTTTAAAACTCAATACTCCTTAAAAAGTTTTCTCCAATTATTCTGTGAAGATGGTATAAAGATGGCTTTAAAATGAGGATTGTTACAAAAAAGTTTGTTGTGTTAATATCTTGGGGCTTGGATGAGTCTTAAAGAGCGGGACCTGAAGACATCCTGCAGTCCTGCTGCTGCCCACTGGGGAGTATCATCAGCTAAAATTAACAGGGGTACAATAAAAAAAGCACTGGGCCTAACACCAGGACTTGGGGTACACCTGATGCAACTTAGACTCCTTGCGACTATCGGACATCCTGCACCATTATTTATTGTCTAGCTGATAGAAAATATTCCATGGAGCTGATTGGGGACTGAGATTAGATTAGATTGGATTAAACTTTACTGTCATTGAGCAGAGTGACAATAGTGTCAATGAGTGCAAGTGTACAGCTACTCAACAGCAATGTTTATTTTTCTCAGAGATTTGGAAATGAAAAAGTGCGGGCCAGTTTAGATGCCCCCCTCCTCATTTGCGTATAAAAATGAAGCAAATCAGGCAGACAGAAGCTAAATATTGCTAGCAGAAAATGTTATACATTGTGCTATTGTCACCAAAAAAATCATTTATTATTATTATTATTATTATTATTATTATTATTATTATTTAACAGCATATTCCAAAGCATTTGATTCTTTAAGTCTTACACCACAGATTCTTTTTATTAACGGAAGAATGAGACATTAAACTTTTCTTCACTCTTACTGTATGTTAGTTACATTTAAGTCCATGAAACAAGTTCGTTCTTGTTCCTACTTACATTATTGCCAGTACAAACAGTCATTTCCTCTCCAGTATGTCTTTCTGCTCTCGCGTTAACAAAAATCCTAGCTTTTATGTTAGTTTTAAATCTAAACGTGTCCTAGAGACTGAGCGGTTACTATAGGAACAGTAACGTATTAACGATAAGAAGTGCACTAATTAATTGAACCTTTATTAGTGTTAGAGTCGCTGTTATAGAACATTAACATCAACAACAATCACAAGCCAGAATCAGTGCTGTGTCCTAAAGTAATTACACGTTACACAAACTGTTAAAGGTTACTTTTACGTAACTTTTATTTTATTTTATTTTATTTTATTTTATGAAACAACAGCTTGTGTGTTTATAATGAAGCTGTGTGACAAGACATAGATGCACTTTTTCTGTGAACATCTTTATGACGCAGATTCCTGCATCATAACCTGACATCTCAGTGTAAAGATATGTTTTTATTTATTCTGTTAAATAATAATAAAAAATAATGCAGAATGAAACGATATTTTTAAAAGAGGACGCTTCTTTTGATGTCCTCGTGAATAGTCACACGCTAGTCGATTACGTTCCCAGAGAGGATACACACGTGCAGCGCTCAGGGTCAGCGCTTTGTAGTGATTCGACATGTAATCAATGCAGTGTGTGTGTTCCGATGTGTGTGCGTGTGTGTGTGTGTTGTAGTGAGATTTGTTTGTGCTTGAAAGCATGGGTCGCTTTGTTGATGAGTCAATACGTGTTTGTGTGTGCAGGGTGTAAATGAACAAACCGATCTATAACTATGGATATGGAAACCAGTATGACACACACACACACACACACACACACACACACACAGGGTGAAGGTGAAACTGTGAGTAGATTACAGCTGGTACTCGGTGCGACTTCTGTAATGAACGTCCTTGATGCTGTTCTCCATGAACACTCGTCTTAAAATCTACATGATAAGAAAGACTTCCAAGAAAACTAAGATAAATTTGTTTCTATTTTATTTATTAGGTTTGAGATTTTTGACTCGTCATCACCTTCACCTTCGCCTCCTGCAGTAACAATATACAACAGCAGTTAAAGAAAAGAGTTTGTCCTCAGCCATCTGTAGCCAAGAGTCCAAGAATGCAATATTGGTCATGCTGTCTGAGGGGGGAGGGGCTTACTATGTCCCCCTGTCAATCACACGATACCAGCCAATCACAGCCATCAGGGCGCAGGTATGTGGAAGAGGGTGGATAGTGCTCATCAGATGGTGAGATGGCTTCATTGGTTAACTGATGGATGGATGGAGTGATTGATTGATTGATTGATTGATTGATTGATTGGTTAAATGATTTATGGATGGATGGCTAGATGGATAAATCTATAAATGAATTAATTGGTACTGTATATTGATGAAGTCATGGACGGACTGATAGACAACCACATACTGAGTGATGGATGGATCAATAGTTTAATTAATTGGTTGATTAATGAAGGAATGAATAGACAGACAGTCAAATCAAGGTTGGATATATTGATTAATTGATGGATCGGCTGATGGATGAAGGAATAAATACATGGAAAGAGACAGATGGACAAGAAGACAAATGGATGGATGGATGGATGGATGGATGGATGGATGGGAAGACAAATTTGGGGACTGGGAATGGATGGATAGATGGATGGATTAATTAATTGATTGATTAATCGACTGGATGGTTGATGCAGGAATGTGTGAACAGACAGTCAAATTATGTGATTGAATAAATGGATGGATTGTTAGATGGATGAATGGATTATGGATAGATGGAATAATTGGTTGATTGCCAGATTTATTAATTGATTGATAATCAGTCATATTGATAATACATCTGGACAGACAGACAGACAGACAAATCAACTGATTGATGGATGGAATGTATAGGGGAAAATGAGTTTACTTTATTGCTTGAGACTTTATTATTTATAAAAGGACAACATACACACACACACACACACACACACACACACACACATCCCTAGTGCTAATGGAGTGAGGTTCTTGGATGACACCGTGGCAGCGTTCCCAGTCATGTGACCCAAACTGGAAGATTTCCGAGGAAAAGATCTGGAGCAGAAACAGAAGGAGACACAATTCCTCCAAAAACCATTTAGTCTGACATGCAGAATTACTGACATAATTAACTGCTGACTCCACTGAAGAGGAGACACACACACACACACACACACACACACATACAGAGAGAGCTCGAGGGAACACATTAACTCTACATAAACTCCAAAACATATATACACAGAGGAACACATGCTGTGGCACACACACACACACACACACACACACACACACACATACACATACACACACACACAAACAGCAAATATGCAAGCGAAGGCCGCTGGGAATAAAATACACACAATCTGAGATATGTCTGAAAAGATTACACCCCCATCACACTTACAAACTGTTAAAGTACACACACACACACACACACACACACACACACACACACACACACACACACACCAGATTCCATCACTGAGAGGAAAACACAACCACATGGTGGGGTACGATAGGCTATCATTATCCTCCACAAGATGTTCCAAGCATTTCAATTATCTGAAAGTTTTTTCTGAGAAATGGGGAACGAAACGGAGCGCTAATGCCATCCAGCGCCATAAACACATGGAGAGAGAGAGAGAGAGAGAGAGAGAGAGAGAGAGGGAGAGAGAGAGACTCCCCAGCTAACGACGTCAAACACTACTCGCCATGGGCAAAGGGGTAAAGTTAGAATGGAGCATAATGAACAAAAGAAAGAAAGAAAGAAAGAAGCACTTTGTTGAAAGATGGAAAATTGGGTGGAAAGAATAAAAAATATACAGCAGAAATAAAAACAAAAAGTTTTCAGCAAATTACTGAGAAAGAGAACCAGTGAAGGAAAGAATGTACTGTTTTTATGTATACTTATTCAGTAACCGATAAATATAAATATATAAGCTCATCCTTAAGACACACACACACACACACACACACACACACACGCTCAGTGAAGTGCAAAAAAGCGTCACAGCCCTCAGCTCAGTACCGCAATTTTGTTTCTTTAATAGCAGACGTGTGAGTCCGATTTATCCTCCTACCTTCAAGTTCATCTGTGTGTGTGTGTGTGTGTGTGTGTGTGTGTGTGTGTGTGTGTGTGTCTGTGTGTGTGTGTGTGTGTGTGTAAGAGAGAGAGAATGACACACTGCATTCATACCTGCTAGGATGAAAGGTCACTCTAAGGTCAGGCTAAACACATGGACTTATTTGTATACTAAAGTCTCACTAACGATCTCGTCATCTCACTAACACTCTCACTGTCTCACTAATGCTCTCTGCATCTCAGTAATGCTCTTACTGTCTCACTAACACCTTCACTGTCTAACTAACGCTCTCACTGTCACACACTCGCTAAGGCTCTCTGCATCTCACTAATGCTCTCACAACCTCATTAACACACTCACTGTCTCACCAACGCTCTCACAACATCATTAACACACTCACTGTCTCACTAACGCTCTCACTGTCTCACTAATGCTCTCACAACATCATTAACACACTCACTGTCTCACTAATGCTCTCTGTGTCTCATTAATGCTCTCACTGCATCAATAATGCTCTGTGTCTCACTAATGCTCTCACTGTCTCACTAATGCTCTCTGCGTCTCACTAATGCTCTCACAACATCATTAACACACTCACTGTCTCACTAACGCTCTCACTGTCTCACTAATGCTCTCTGTGTCTCATTAATGCTCTCACTGCATCAATAATGCTCTGTGTCTCACTAATGCTCTCACTGTCTCACTAATGCTCTCTGCGTCTCACTAATGCTCTCTGCATCTCACTAATGCTCTCTGCATCTCACTAATGCTCTCACTGTCTCACTAATGCTCTCACTGTCTCACTAATGCTCTCTGTGTCTCACTAATGCTCTCTGCGTCTCACTAACACTCGCATTGAGGCACTGAGGCACTGAAACTCTCACTCCTTTTACTCCTGACAGCTCATGTCTCCTCTAATCACAGCTTAACTCTAATTTAGAAAATCTGAGTCATGTTTTAATTTGACTTAATTAGCAGTAATTATTAATCTCTCAATACGACATTGTGTAACGTTTCAATATCCTCATCACACTGCTGCTCCACTGAACATGACACTGGCTCAGCGATCGAACAGGAAGTGTGTGTGTGTGTGTGTGTGTGTGTGTGTGTGTGTGTGTGTGTGTGTGTGTGTCCCTGCCCATGAAGATCAATGCGAATCGATTTAGCACCGGTGGAGCGCTACACTAACGATCAAACCTGCTGAACTAGGCTTTATGAATATTAATCCTGGCCAAGATATAGAGAGGACCAACAAGCAATGAGTCTTTGTGCACACACACACACACACACATACACACACCAAACCCCAGCAGTGCCTTAGAAGACCAGCTGCCTGAGCTCTTCCCATACACCTGGTTCGAAGCGGAATCGGCTCGCACCTTTGCCCCTTTGCTTGTCCTGGGTGGTCAACCTACTGGAGCACTTGGTAAGAGCTCGTTTTAACTTCACTCTTGTGCTAACATTTTTACCCTCCATGGATCCCCAGCAGGGCAGCAGCAATTTTTTTTTTTTTCAATTTGGCCTTGTACTGTATCTTCAGGGTTCGATTCCCAGCTCAGATCTGTGTTGCGTGTGGAGTTTGCATGTTCTCACCATGCTCCCCATGGGTTTCCTCCAAGTACCATGAATAGGATTGTAGCGAGAGAGAATGAGTGAGTGAGAGAGGGTCCTCAGTGACCCTCCAGTGGCTTTCAGACATCATCCGGCATCCCATCAGCAGCATTCCACCACATGTCAAGATGTTGTCAACTAATATCACCACCTCCATCATTCCAGAGAGGTACCGAGTGCCACCTGGGGCTGACTATCCAGGAGTACCCATGCCTTTCTGTGGTTGACAGGAAACCACCAGCGTTTCGTCTCTGCTCACCATGAACACCCAATTAATGCTCTACACTAGAGACAAGTCCAACTCTGGTCCTCGAGAGCCGCATGTGTACATGTTTTCCAGTTATAACTCATAAACAGTTGAACTATATACAATCCGCTGATATATATGACATATAGTGTAACTTTAACTTTAAAAGCACTGATACTGGAGACTCCTTACAGTAATGTGTTACAGTACAGAATAGAAAACTCATGACTAACCATATTAAAGTTTTTAAAATGCATTTATTGCTCCGTGGTGATGATGAAGATAAAAATGATGAAGATAACGCTAGAGCTGCGTTAGAGAAATTTAATCTGACCAATCGGAATGCTCAGAACTTCCTCAGCGCTGGTGGTTGTGGTGTGAAGGATAAAAGCGACCGTGTTCACTTCAAACACGCGAAAATGTGCAGAAACGTAACACGTTTAGTTAATGTTTTAGCAAAGCATGAATTTTAAATACAAAGTGTGTGTGTTTTGGGGAGGTGTTGAGGTGGGAGGGGTGGGATGGGGTTCTACAGTTCCACTGCGATACAGACAAACTAGAACGTGCAAATATAATACGTGTGTTTAGCGACTTCTCTGTGTTACCTGTTTAAAAACCAGTACAAATGTTTCTGCAAAGACCGTGTTAAACACCAGGCTTTTATCCTTAAACATTTAAAGACGTTACAAGACTAGACACTCACACCCTCTCTCTCTCTCTCTCACATACACACACACACACACACACACACACACACACACAAGGACATGGATGAATTCTGATGAAAATATGAAATATTTAATCATGGCTGTGAATGAAAATTTATAAGGAAATGTACAAAATCAATATTTTATGCTACTTATTGTACCTAGTCTTTATTACAAACCTATTCAGGAGCGAGCATTAAACATTAACACTGTCAGAGAGGGGGGGGGGGGGGGGGTACAGGGAGAGGAAGCCGAGTCGAGTCTCCTGAAGTGGCCGTGTTTCATTCGTGTTTAAAGCTGCTGTTTTTTTTTTCACCCCGGTTTAGGGCAGGAAGCCATTTTTAAAAGAGAAAGCGAGGGAAGAAAAGGCTTTTTGATAGATTGAACAATCTGAAGTGCCAAGCTGCTGTCAACATAAATAGCAATAAAAGAAGTGCGGAAAAATCTCCTAAACAGGAGTTTTCAAGGTTATGGCCCATAGCGATGATTTGAAGGTGTGACATGACTTTACTCCTTTTTCTAACTGCGTGTGTGTGTGTGTGTGTGTGTGTGTTGACTGAGTGAGATTCAGAACACACATAAACAAATACAGTGTTTACCCAGCATACGAATTCAATCCGTCCCGGAGGCGAGTTCTTAAGGCGAAATTTCATATCGCTAAACGCATTTTCCTATAGGAAATAATGTAAATGCAAAAATATTACCAATATTACCAATTTCCAACACTATAATCATATTTTTGTATATAAAAAACAATCAAAACATTTAGAAAATAATGTAAATGAAGTCAAGTATGAAATAAATAGACGTTAAAGCTCTTTTAAACTTATTTTATGTTTTCTCTCGGCACCGGCTGCTTTAAAAACCAAACTGACAGCGGCTCCCTTTTCTTCTCGCTTTCTTTATGAATGTCCTTGCTAACATTCTTGGGACCCACGGTGCTCCGTCTTCACCATGTCATCACAAGATATTGTCATGTCTTGCACAAAATGCAAAAAAAACCACAAAGAAAATTTTTTTTAACTTGCTTTGCCTGGCTTTCCACTGACGCAATCAAGTTTTGAACGGCTCACGGATGCACGTGTAACTTAACCAGCATTTGGTTCTGCTTGGTTCACTCGTATGCTGAAAATGCTTTGTATGCCGAGGCAAATTCCACTTAGAATTTCAATTCTTAAAGTGAAAATTCTTAAAGCAGACGTTCGTCTGCTGAGGTACCACTGTAAAAATAAAAAATAATATAAAAAATAGCTGAAAAATAGAAGAATATCCGGGTACATAATACTAGAAGTGGCTCCGTGGTACAGTAGGCTTCTCACCTGCCTTGTGGAAGGTCCGGGTTCGATTCCCACCCAGTGCCAAAACCCCAGCCATTCGACCAGTACATTGGCAGTACTGGTCCCAGGCCCGGATAAAATGGGTGGCTTGCGTCAGGAATGACTTTGATTGACAGGGTTACCCCCTGCTGGTGCACTATTGCAGGTGCAGCTTTTGGACACATGTGCTTGTTGGGAATTAATCTTAAAACTCAAGTGGTACAGCTCCATGCCAGCAACACAGCATACTGCAGGTCAATGACGATTAAAATATACAGTATACATGTGCTGATATGGAAACCTTGCTGGTTATCAAAGAACAGGTATTTTCAAAAATGTAGAACTCTCTAAATGAGCATATTATTATTATTATTATTATTGTTGTTGTTGTTGTTGTTGTTGTTATACCAGCACACAACCAGAAAAACATATGATCATGTGTATTTGTGTTATTTCTTTGCATACAGTATATATTTGTATACTTGGTTAAAATTAAATAAAATTTAGTTCATCATATTGCAAATTTTGTGCTGAAAACAAGGACATGTCTCTCGATACTGCACAATCCTGAGCCCTATATACGTTTATTTAAAAACTGCAAAACAAATATTGGCTCTGAGCTTTAAAGGTTGCGCTGATTCATGCTTTGACCTTTTATCTCCTACAAGAAGGTCTTTTAAAAGCCATGGAGACTTTACAAGGTTGTTAAGCTACTGTAATTACAGAACTCCAAGATTTTCATCTCTACTGATGAACAGATCAGGTCTTTCCTCAGTATCATGAAACTGGAAAACAGGAAGTAACCTGTCCAGTTAAACCAATCACATTACTCAGTGTGTAGTGCTGAAATTCTGTAGCTTTCACACACACAAAACCAGGAATTAAGTTGTGTTCACACTTTATGTGATTCTTTGGGAGAAAAAATATTTAAGTGTAACACAATAAAGAAAATTCCCCTTGCATGTGAAAGAGTGTGTGAGTGTAGTCCCTTGTGAGGGTATAGAGCCTCGTCCAGGGTGTCTCCTAAAGATCTAAGACACCCTGACCAGGATAAATCAGTTATCAATTATTCTGATTGTTTCTTCCTCATGATTTCTCATGGAGTTTTTCCTTGCCAATGTCCAAGGAAAATTTATCTATTATTTTAGCTCGCTTCTTATGAATAACTTTAGCAAATTTATCTCCGCACAGGATTTCTTCTTTCGTTTGAAACTTGTAAATTCAATTCAATTCAATTCAATTTTATTTGTATAGCGCTTTTAGCAATTGTCATTGCCTCAAAGCAGCTTTACACAATCATGTAAAGTGCTCTATATAATGTAATGTAATGAAATGTAAATGTGCTCTAGAAATCAAACTGAACTGAAATTACCTGTGAAAACAAAAACACACACCATCAAATAAAAAAAAAAAATAAAAAAAAAGTCAAACAACAATATTTGAAACATTTATAGATGAAGTTCATATGAATCTTCCAAACAGAGGATAAAATTGTCTGGACTTTTTTTCACTATAAACTTCTATTTGGTCCATTTGAGTGGGTGTTTGAATGTGTGTGTGTTTGTGTGTGTGTGTGTGTGTGTGCCGTGTGTGTATCAGAGTCATTTTGCTCCAGATTAAAGCGCACCTCCTGATCTCTCCTCAGTCTCGCATGTGAGTGGTGTGTTTTTACGGCACGTTACACAGAGTTTCTCCACCAGGATTAAACGGCTCAGTGACGGGTGGAGGAGAATGATTCGACCCGACAACATCTCTCAGGTTGTACATCGCTCTGGGGATGAATGGAGAGAGAAGGAAAAAGAGAGAGAGAGAGAGAGAGAGAGGAGGTGTTAAGGCTCAGTGACCAGAGTCACGGCTGAGTGAAAACAGACATACATGCTGCGAATCACACACACTCAAAGAGAATCTGCAAATCTAAATGTCTGGAGAGAGAGAGAGAGAGAGAGAAGGAATATAACTGGAAAAGTGAAAACCACACACCATGTTCACTACAGTAGAGGGTGCCTCTTGACATGATGGCTTTCTGTTATTCAGACATTTTACACTTCTACATGAACCTTACTCACGACTTCATTCAGACATATCGATGACTGTGACACTGTAAGCCATGATAGGGGTTAGGGTTGCCAAATCTATGAACAAAATCCTGCCTAGGCAGTTAAAACTACAGTACTGTGCAAAGGTATAGAGTTCCATTCATTTCTTCCTATGAATTCAATTAAATGATGTAAATGAAATTAAACAAACAGGAATAAATGCTTTTTGCCTAAAGATACTATTTAAAACATCGTTGTTTATGTTTCAACCTCATTTCCCCTCTCATCTGTTCCAAACACTCAGCATCCAGCATCAGCAGTAAACTAATCACCGGCCTGATCATCTGTCATCATCTGCACCTGTTTCTCACTGGTTCATGCCGTAAGTTAGAGGTCTTTAGCAATTATACCTCAGCAAGTGAAAATATCTTAAATAGAATTAAATTCATCTACACTTTCTTAAAATAAGATTACAACAAACATAATATAAAATTATTAAGCAAGACTTTTGCACTTATTAAGCCTTATTTATTTATTTTCCAAGATTCTACACCGTATCAAATGACATATAACGCATAAGGCCAGAACAATTTCCAAACATTTTTGTGTCCAACAAAACAGTTCTTTATTGCAGTGACATTACCAAACCTAATAATGTTTAGCATTAGTTTGCAGTCAGGGTTGCCAGATAACTGTACCGACAAAATCCTGAAAACCACTTAAAACTATGCCCATAATTAACACATAAGGGTTGTTGTGTTTTTTGTTTTTGCGCGTTTGTGTGTTTACTGTAGTGATGGGTCGTTCATGAAAGATTCATTCTTAATGTGACTCAGAAGAACGAGTAGTCTCAGAGAGTGATTCGTTCGTTTTCTACTGGGCGTGCATGCGCAAAGCATCACAAAACCTCTGTAGGTTATGTACAGAAAATAGAAACCTGTGAGACTTCTAGTCCGAGTTGTTCGTTCTTTTGTCACGTGACTCCTATAGACGCTATGCAGTGCAACAGATTCAAAAGAACGAATGACTCGGACCAGAAGACTCATGAGAAGAACCATTCAATTCTGTTTCCTGTGTAATGCACTGCATAGCGTCTATGAGAGTCACGTGACAAAAGAACGAACGATTCGGACTAGAAGATATGAGAGGTGAGCTGCTCATTGTCCTGAGCCTCATTGTAATATTTTTATTACTGGAACTCTGGTGCTAACTAATCTAGCAAAAATTCTCTTCTCTAATCTTTCTAATGGTAGGTAATGACACAAAGAACATGCTTCTTCTTCTTCTTCCTTTTTTAATGAGTGTGCCTCGCAAATTAGCTACCTGTAATACTTGACTAGCAACTGAACCACTCTTATTTTAACTTCCAAACTCATGCTAAATGCCATTTAGAGGTCTGGAGCTAGCTTTCTAATCCTTCTAATGTTAGATAACTAGTCAAAAAAAATGTTTTTATGGATCGAACTAGAAAATTAGCTATCTGGCTAGCTCCTGAACGACTCTCGTGTCAAATTGCAATCTAATGGTAAATGCTCGATGTTTACTGTAGATTTAATACTAGGAGCTTTTTGACATTTTCATGGTAGCTTTCTAAGCTAGCTAAAATAATTTTCTCTAATATTTTCATGTTAGCTAACTACAACAAAAATGCTTCTTCTTCTATCATTTATAAAAGGGGTCTAATTTGCAAATTAGCTATCTGTAATACATGGCTAGCAACTGAGCCACTCTCACATTCACTTGTAAAATCATGCTAAATGCTAAATGTAAATGCAATAGGACCTTTTAGAATTATGGAACTAGCTTTCTAATCCAGCTAATCTAGTAAAACAAGCTCAGTAATCTTTCTGGTGTTAGCTAACTAGTCAAAACGTATATTTTTATGCAACTATCTTTAAAAAAAATTAGCTACCTGCGTACTGTAGCTCCTGAACAAATCTCATGCTAAATGCTAAATGTTGTCCTGCTGTAACTTCAATACCTTCTGACCTTTTATATGTTTTGCTGCTAGTCTTCTAATCTAGTTACAATAATCTTTAATCTTTCTAACGTGCTCCTTTTGCGTTTTTTGTAAAGTACGCGAATCAGTTTGTATTTCTGTAACTGTAATGCTCGGCTGGCTCCTAATCCGCTCTTACGATACCCTGAAAGTGGAAGGGTTAAAAATATTAAATTTAATATTTGCATTTCTGTGTCGTTTCTCACCTTTTATAGTTTAGATGCTACCTGAGCTAATGGAGCTAATCTGGCTAATCTTTTCTAATGTTAGCGAACTAATTAAAAAATAAGCTTTTTTTTTTTTTTTTTTTTTACTTTTTTACTCATACAGTCATGACAGTGTGAATTTTCATCCTGCTCCACGCCGGTGGTGTTCACACACTCTCGGTTTGCGTATCGGCCGTGATGATTGTTGCGGCTAATAATCTGCCATTATGAGAAATAAATCTGAGGCTTTAAACCTCCTGCTGAACAATATGTGAGCCGTAATAAACGCCGGACACTGATTAGACCACCAGAGTTATTTATGCGTGGTCTTTCATATCCTCAGGATACAGTGTGTGTGTGTGTGTGTGTGTGTGTGTGTGTGTGTTAGAGAAATAGAGATAAATCGAGGGAGAGAGCGAGCTGCAGTGTGTTTATGCAGCGAGCTCTCTGGAAAAGAGCTGTGAAGCTGAATATGATCTTTATTATTTTTCAGAAAGTCTGTGCTTGGCACACACACACACACACACACGCACACACACACACACACACACACACACACACACACTTGGCAAAATACCGGCGCCCTCAGTGCTGGAAGAGGAAGCAGCTACATAGCAGAGGTGTGTTTGTTTTGAGTGTGTGTGTGTGTGTGTGTGTGTGTGTGTAGGGGGTGTTTCTCACACTCTCTCCACCATATGCTTCAGCCACTGGCTTAGGTCTGTGTATAAAAATGTCTTTGTGTATTAAATTGTTTATTATTATTATTATTATTATTATTGTTGTTGTTATTATTTAAGCTCAGTAAATTCCTGGCTATATGCTAACACACATACACACACACTCTTATAAACAGAAAAATCAACAGACAGACAAAAACAAATATGACTGAAAGTATTGGCACCCCGACATTTCACTCATCCGTCATGAAAACCTTGGTTTGCAGTGAACACTGGGAAAGGATCCAAATGAGAAGACTGACGATAAGACTCTCAAAAGATTTCTCAAAGTAAAAAAAAAAAGACATCTAGGATGACCTTCACGAGGAAGGTGTATCTCGGCTTTAAGTCAAACAGAGAGAGAGAGAGAACCCAGGCAGGCAGATCTCAGGTCTAACAGACAGACAGACAGACAGACAGACACACACACACACACACACACACACACACACACTATTACAGTATTATAGTTAAACTTTCTAACACGTTTTTCCAGGAAAGAACTCAAAGCCTACAGTGAATCACAAAGGAGGATCGCTGCATTGTTGATGTGTGTGTGTGTGTGTGTGTGTGTGTGTGTTTGTGTGTGTGTGTGTGTTGGATGGGTTTTGCTGCCTCTGGAACTGGACTGCGAATCCGTCATGAAAGAAACACACAGAAAACTGACAATGATGCAAAAATATAACCCTGAAATGCAGCTCATAATGGAGGAGAGGAAACACTGGATGGGTTTGAAGTGATGAGTTTAAATGGAGAATTAAATCTTCGAAGAAGAAAAAAGCATTTGGGAGAAAAAGTTTCCTTTATGTTTATTTAGGAAGCTAAAGTACATTTTCAAGAGTTTTATAAAACCACTATGTTCATCCTTATTGTTCCTATTATTATTCTATTTCTTTCTTTATTTAATTTTATGTGCACGATCGTGTAGTCGTAGCACCGTGGCCTCACACCTTCAGGGTCGAGGGTTCGACTTCTCCCTCAGGTCTGTGTGTGTGGAGTTTGCATGATCTCCCTGTGCTTGGGTTTCCTCCCACAGTGTAGCCTGCCTTGTGTCCGGTATGCTCCAGGTCCCCCGAACCCCTGTACAGGATAATAACTATAGAGTGAATTATTTTTTTCATGTACTTGATTTTTTTAACTGAATGCATAAATGTGTGTTAATAATTTTGTTACAAACAACAGACAGACAGAGCAGAACAGACAGGTTGTTGTAGTACCGTCAAAATTCTATTCAATCATGTATTGATGTACTGTTCAATACCCCCTGAGGAGCCAGGGGTAGCTCAGTGGTTAAGGCATTGGACTACGGTTAGGAAGATCCCAGGTTCAAACCCCACAACCACTTGAGCAAGGCCCTTAACCCTCAACTGCTCAGATGTGTAATGAGATAAAAAAAAATGTAAGTCGCTCTGGATAAGA
>JAQMYG010000015.1:1430403-1432903 GCA_030014215.1 Clariallabes teugelsi
ATGTAATATACTGATGTAATGATAAAAAAATAAAATGTACAAGACAATAAATAAATAAATTTATTTATTTATTTAGACAATCTATTTTTCTCTCTCTCTCACACACACACACACACACACACACACACACACACCGTTTCGAGCCAGGGGTTAAGCAGTAAACACTCCTCTGTATAAATTCAGTGTTTACAGTATCGTCACTTATCCCAGTTTGAATCTAATCTGTGTTTAGTATTTTGTAGCGTTTTATCTCTGCATCGCTCCGTCCCGGTGTGTCACAGCGCCCGCGTTTCCCGCTCGCCTCAATCGCTCAGCCGGACTGTCACACGATCGCAAACTCCTGACTCGCTCTTTTCCCAGACACCCGATCCGATACCTGCTCCTCAAAGTGCTGAGCTGTCCGTCATTCCCACAGAGGGGCGGGGCTTACCTTACCTGACCAGCACTTCCTTCCCTGGGAAAATTCAGACTCGATCAGCGTCAGAGCGGACGCTAAGTGACAACAAACGCAAGCTTGTTTTTCTCTTCATTTTAGCGGTGTTAGCATTATGCTAATGAGAGCATACTAAATACCACCAGTGAACTGTCAGTAACGCTCGCCTTTGATGTCTGTTTTCATTTTAAAGTTAATAAAAAGACTTGGGCAAGATTTATTTATTTAGTTACAAATTTAACTTTGCAAATAATTTAAGTAAAATAAATTGTCATGTGACTGTTTGTTTGTGTGCCTTTGATGTAGCAGAAAATATTTAACTTACTGTAGATTTAGTAACACAAATTCTGCAATAAATTTACAAACATTTCTTTTCAAATGTCATATGACTATTTGTTTGTGTTGTAGTAGATTTTTTTCTACTGATATGAAGTCAAATTTACTAATAAATTTACAAACAATATTTCGTTTGTTTGTGATGTAGTGGGAAAACAATTATATTTTTTCTACAAACATGTATAAAGTCAAAGTTAATAAGAATTTATTGTTCATATCTGATGTAGCAGAAAAAAAATTCTGATAAAATTTGCTAATAAATTTACAAAAAGGTGTCATGTGACTGTTTGTTTAATGTGTTTCATTTACAGTATTTGCTATAAACAAATTAAATAATAAGTAAAAAATAAGTGCTTATTGAATAATTAAAGGATTTTGCCTGCCTAGATGAGTAGAACCCATTTGAACAATTATAAACTTTAAATTACTCAGTCACAGCACCCCAGTAACGAACCCCTAAAGAACCTATTGATCTAAGTGTGTGTGTGTGTGTATGTGTGTGTTAACCAGTGAAGTGTGTGTAGTACAAACCCCTAATTACTGCTTATTATTGACTTTTTAAGATCTAGAGTTTAACATTAAGCTTCTCTGTACTCAAACCCAGTTATAAACGGCGGTTCTTCACTGGCTCACTGGGTGATGAGGGGTTCTCCATATCAGGTAGTAGAAGTAGAACACGCAGAACGTTTTCTAATAGGGAAACACTTTACTGTAGATTTCTGCATGGAACTTCCTGGAGCCACTTTTAAAGGTTTAAGGCATTTCTGAGACTGTCAGGAAATGTTCCAGACTAGAACCAGTTTAGTCAGGTTAAGAACATTTTTTTTTTTTATGAGTGTACAGTATGTATTAACTGGATAAATGTTCCCCGAGAGCAAGAATCCTTTTTATGTTTCGCCGTAAAAACTCCATTACTCATTAATTCCATCTTAGTATCTAGAACCTGTTAGGAGTTCAGCTTCTTGGTACATGAAGTACAGGTTCTTTATCAGTTCCCGGCTTATTAAAAAGCTTCTACTTGACTTGTACCCGTCCTGATCTGATAGGAAAACCCTCAATCATCTGGTTCCTCATTAGACCTGAACAAAGTTCACTTCTAAGGTTACTAAATGTTATAAGACTGGATCAGAAACTGTTCCAGATGAGAACCCATTTTAGGAGGCTAAGACCCATTACGTCTGCGGTACAAACTTCACTACATAGCTGATTTTTTTTAATTACATTTTTAACGATTAGAAAGTTTTCCGGTTCTACCTAAGAACCTTTATGTGTTTCCGCAGAGGAACTACACTTTCTAAGGGTGTATGGATGTGGAAACTGAAAATTTCCATCAGAGAAGATCTTGAGCATTCAGCATTTTGACACACACACACACACACACACACACACACACAGTGTTGTTTATCAGAAACATCTCCAAGATTATATATTTTCCATCAGGTGGCTCAGGAGCGTCCCGCATGGAACAAAGAAATTGTTCCATCTCTCTCTCTCTCTCTCTCTGTGTGTGCGTGTGTGTGTGTGTGTGTCACTCTCTGTCTCTATTTACATTGCAAGAGTCAGTATTAAATTGCAAGTCTTGTTTATGTGCATGCACGGTGTCAGACGCTCAAGGAGAATCGGTGCATCTGAATATTTTACAGAAGTAACGTTCCGTTATTAACGACTTTGCATGAAATATCAAAAAATCTAAAGAGTCGACTCTTCTGAATAAGCTGAGTCAGTTGAACT
>JAQMYG010000015.1:1437903-1442025 GCA_030014215.1 Clariallabes teugelsi
CTCTCTCTCTCTCTCTCTCTCTCTCATTTCTCCTCTGTTTGTCCTTCCTCTTTTTTCTTCTTCTCCTTCACTCTCCCCAGGTAAAATATTGATGGATTTTTTATGAATCGCCATGAAAAATTCATCCACGTTCTGAAATGAAAAAGCGTAAACACCCCGCATCTGCCTATTCCTCTCGCATTCGTTATCCATTTACATCGCGTCGCTCGCATCCTTCACCTGGACGAGAGAGAGAGAGACAGAGAGAGAGTCATTTTCTTCTGCTTGGCCTAATTGCTTGATTTGACCCGCTTTCTCGTCAATTAAAAGGCTGTCAGCGGCAGACGGATGGAGGACGCTCGATGCCGCTGATCGATGGAGGGATGGATCGATAAATGACTCGAGAACGCTGAAATGAGTCTGAAGTGAGCTCTGGAAAGCGAATCAACAACATCATCAACAACAATGGGAACTAATTGGTCATGCTAGCTCTTGCACTCGTATACGGTCTTCATCTTAGGTTTAGCGTTTTATTCCTCTTACACTGCATTATTTTACTTTATTGAATAGAGTTTGTAGGAATAGTTAAAACTAAAAAATAAGCTGATCAGCATCTGGCACATAACGGCTCATAACTTAATTAATTTAAAAATTAAATTGTGTAATTTATGGCGCGAGGTTCAGTTTTAATAGTTTATGCACATATTTTTGGAGTAAGTCATGATGGGTTGCATTTTTTTTTTTTTAAAAGAAAGAAAGTTCCATATTTGGGATACACTGGGCGTTCGAGTCAAAGCAGGACTTTTGATTGTATAGAATAACAGAACACAGTCCTGAGAGTAAACACTTTATGTCTCTATATAATCCCCTGATACACTAATGCACTTATCACAGTGTTTCACTAGAGCTTGGACACCATCAAGGTAGAACGTTCTCTCAGTACGACGGAGCCGTGATCGGACTGCCTGTCTGATTCACGGCTAAAACGCCGGCCTCCCAGGAACTCCTTTAATTACCCAAATATGTGGAAATGGCTTGGAGAGACGTCAGGACTGTACGGGGGACGTGGCGATAAATCCCAACGCGAGTTCCTGTATTGTGCGAGTGGTGTTGGTGAATGATTGTGTGTACAGTTCACACACACACACACACACATATGCGTCTCTTCAATTTTCAAGGATCAGGCGTTCCACTCGTTGAATGTTCAGAGGAACGACTGCAGGAAGCGTCATTCACGGATGTACGACCTTCATTAAGACGTTTGCACCGTTCAGATGTTTTGCTGTGACTGAGAGTCTCATCACCTTCTGTACGTCTCGATCGCTCGACTTTCACAAGAACAATGTAAGAAATGTTTAGAGTTTCATGGCCTACAAACATGTAACTCGATTCCCATCACAGTCTCTCAGTGACACCACAGTCACCTGATTACTCATCATACACACCTGGTTTCAATCAGCCACACACCCAGTATATATATATATAAATATAAATATACACACACATACACACTTTGGCTCCTCCACCTGATATATCAAACATTATTACATTTATGAACAAATATAAGAGAGAATTTTAGTAATAATTTGGGATAAGTTTTAACATTTTATACACCTAATAAAAATATCAGATGATTCATTTTGAATGTCCGTGTAATTAACAATTATTCCTTGTTATATATACGTACAAAAATGCACACACACCGTCACAAACACACGTCCCCCCCCGCCGTCCCACACACACATGTTCACGCTTCATCACCCCGACTTAATTAAACATCTCAAGAGAATCCGATTCACACCAGTCAGTTTTTTTTTTTCTTTAAACAGGGTGCTGAGACGCTCCTTTCCTTTATTACTCTACATGAGGGAGAAAAACGAATTACGCATAAGTTCCACCCTGCCTTCGTGCCTGACATCCCATAATGCTGTAATATCTCTAAGAGGATCGTTCGTGACTTTCCGAGGCTTGTGGAGACACTTAAGAGCGGGAAGGTGAAACATATAACTATAAAAGCGGCGTTTATGCTTAAAGCGAGGCTGAAGATAGAGCGATAAAATCAACAAAGCGGAGGACACCAGCATGAGGAGCTAATCAGTGCTAGTCCGCTATAGCGCTACGTATCAATGATGACAAATCGAGGAAAGAGAAAGAGAGAGAGAGAGAGAGAAAGAATGAGAGGCACATACTAGAAGAGATCTGAATTCTTGATTCTGATTGGTCAGAAGGTGTTGATTAGTTCTCTATAACAGCGACTCTGACGGTAGCGCAGGTTTCTATTATTCTAACGTTTCCATAGCAACGGCTCATTAACAGGGACATGCATGATGGATGCTCTGCTAATAAAAAGTATATTTTTAAAAATGATATGTTGAAGTTTTCTGTAAGGAGAAATGTGTGTATTTAGCACTGACTATGGAAGGAGTCTCCAGTGTCAGTGATTTTGTAACAGTTACAGTAAACAGTAAAGCTGTTAATTGTTTTCTAGACATTCTTATTTTCATAAAAAATTGTGACTGCTGTGGCGTTAAAAGAAATAAAACACTCACGGACGTGCCTTTACAGGAAAATAATCAATTTCCTGACCACTAGGTCCACCACTTCAAATTGAAGCCCCGCCCTCTACGAACTGGTGTGCAGTGACACCAAACTCTGTAACGTCCATGTTTACAGTAAAGTCTGTATCGTGCAGAGACAGAAACTAAATCAGTTTTAGACACACACACACACACACACACACACACACACACACACACACACACACACACATTAAACTGCTAAAACTGTGGCTTTAAGTTTCTGTTGCTTCATAAACACTTTTCTCTGTCGTCATGCGAACATCACGGTCGGTCGATATCACTGTCACACCCTAAAGCGTAATTTAATTGCCGGTTTCCTCCAGACGTCGGCGTCTCAAACCTCCGGAGACGGAGAAGGTGATGAAAGGTGAAGAGGCGCGAAAGATCAAAGGTCATGAGGTCAAAGTCTTTCACCTTGCCTTTGGACTTGCATTAGTGCTGACTGCATGGTGTGTGTGTGTGTGTGTGTGTGTGAGAGAGAGAGAGAGAGAGAGAAGATACGAAATGTAATCAAAACCAACCAATCATCTCCTGTGCCTAAATAAGACCCCGCCCACCACTGATCTGCATATCATTTACAAAGGACACGCCCAGATTTAACACCTGAATCCCTCTGAGTGTGAAGAATTTCAGTTTTATGACGTGATAAAGCGTATTATTTATTTACATTTCTCTCTGCATTCACACTAGTCATGTGACTACAGTAGCAACTTTGGGGAAAACAATTGAATTATATGATTGTTTTTCCCCACTGAACACTGGATTTTTTAATTTTTTAATTTATTTATTTTTTGCAAATGAAATCCTACAATTCTTTATATTGCTTGTAGTTTATGTCTCCTGTTGTTCCCCTGTGGGCGTGGCCTATTCTTCCTCCTGTAGTACATTACATGCCAGGCTTTGTATAACATTTGCTAGATGAGCTAAATTTCCCAGCCACTTTACGCGTGCGACTTCAACGATTTTTCTTTTGCTTTCTTCCAAGCTTTCTTTTTCTTCATCACATCTCCATGCACATTTCATGAAAGTTTGCAGATAATAGATAAAGAAGATAAGAACACACTTTGAAGAAAAAAAAATTGAAAAAAAAAAAAAAAAAAGTCTTACCACAAACCAAGCTAAAGGATTGTGCTGAAGAATACGTCCAGCCGAGTGTTTGGAAATGTTGTGTTACGGCGTCGTATCTAATCCGTGTGAAGTTTATCAGAAAAGCTCAACTCTCTCTCCATTTGCTGCCGTTGCTGAAATCATGGCACTGTGTCGCACGTGTGCAAAAAAAATAAACAGGCACGAGCCTAAAAAAAAAACGCTGGTGTCAGTCTGATTACGCAGATGTAGCGCGGTTTAGTCAATCATTCAATCAAACCCTCGAATTGATGTTCATGCGATCGGCTGAAATGATAGGAGACGTCTGATAGGCTGCTGGAACGGCATTAGATACAAACGGACAAAAAGTGGATCTAGAAGTGCATTAAGAAAACTACAGCGTGGGCCATTTATATGGATACACCTTAATAAAATGGGAATGGTTGGTGATATTAACTTCCTGTTTGTGGCACATTAG
>JAQMYG010000015.1:1518352-1532581 GCA_030014215.1 Clariallabes teugelsi
CTGGAGCCTATCCCAGGAGGCTTTCGGGCACAAGGCGGGGTACACCCTGGACAGGGTGCCAATCCATCGCAGGGCAATACTTTTTTATATTTATGCTTAAATATTATATCTTTTTTTCACTATTGTTAACTTGGATAAAATATTTAGTTTTTATTTCTTTATTCACACAGTATGTTTAAAAATAGACGATTTGGGGTGTTTTTGTTTGTTTGTTTTTGTTTTCCATTTAAAAGCACTGGAATAAGGTTTTATTGATGTGCCCAGATGTGCATATATATATTATGTAGAGGTTAGATTAGGATGATTGAATTCTGAACAGTCAGAACTTCAACAAGTAAAATAATCTGTAATACAAACAAAACTACTCATCTTTCTAGAATTCTAACCTTCATCTTTAGATTAATTATTCTATTTTACAGGCAGATTATTATTTTTTCTAGTAACAAATAAAACAAGGAACATTAACATCTCTAAAAGTTTACAATTTGTCTTAAAATCTGTTTTAAAATAAGGCTTTTATGTTTTAATCATAATAAAAAAAATATTTTTTTAATGGCTGCAATAATATTAATTTTATGATGAGAACTTAGACACAAATTACTATCAAAAACCACATACCAAACCCAACAGACAAGCAGTGGGTTTACTTAATGACAAAAATAAGTATAATTATAAACTACAAAATATGGAAGAAAAAAAACAGAGCTTTAAGAAGTGATTTTTGACTTTTTTTTTTTTTTTTTTTTTTTTTTACAGTTTACTGATTTGATTGTTTTGTGCATCTTGCAGGCCACAAATTAGATCTGGATGCAGATTTCCATGAATATTAAAGTTAAAGCAAAAAGCATAAAAATGAGGTTAAAATCAGCACAACAAAAAAAATCAAGATTTTAATTTTTTAAATATCTTGAATCAAAAATTATATACTGCACCAGACGTTGCTGTTTGAAAGTCAGCAGATTATTTGCATATACGCATGTAAACGGATTTCAATTTAATTAACCGTTAATGGTTTTATGTGAAGATGAAACGATTCAAATCTGATCATGATTCAATCCTGAAACTGACACATCCAGATCCGCTGCCGTTCACGGAGTCAGGGCTCAGAGTCCTGATCCGAATCCGGTCCAGATGTTATAGTGTGCAATCTCACCTGATTTCTAACACCTGCATCCTGTTTTCCACTCGTCATTCATTCTACTTAAACTGCTCAAAATGACACTTCCTTCAAAGGTTTTTGTTTGTTTATTTTGTTATTCTGTTTTTGCATATGGTCAAAAGTTTGTGCACCCAATGACCAACACACTCCTTGAGCATTACATCATACAGTGTCTCCCATTGTAATGCGTTCCACTCTTCCCTTCTGGCAAGGCTTTCCACTAGATGTGGGAGCACAGATGTACAGTGTTCATTCACACGTTCTACAGGAGCATTAGTGAGCTCAGGTGCTGATGTCGGGATTTCAAGGACGCTCAAGTTCCAGTTCATCCCAAAGCTGATGGTTCAGTGGGTTGAGTTCTGTGAACAACATGTGAGTTCCTCCTCTCCAAGACTCTTAACACACCGGACCTTCATGGAGCTGGTTTAGTGGATCCATCATGAGCATCATCATCCTGGATAAGGGCTTGGACCTCTTCATTTTTAGAGAAATTGTACTGCTACAAAGTACAAAGACATTCTGTAGACAAGTGTGCTTCTAACTTTGTAATAGAACCATATAGATGTAATGGCCAGGGGTGCACAAAATTTAAGTCATATACATAGTGTAGCTGGTGGCACTGTGGCCTAGTGGTTAGCACTGTCACCTTGCACCTCCAGGATCTGGGTTTGATTCCTGCCTCGGGGTCTGTGTGCATGTTCTCCTCGTGCTTGGTGGGTTTCCTCCGGGTACTCTGGTTTCCTTCCACAGTCCAAAGACATGCAGATTATACCCCTAGACATGCAGATTATACCGCGTAGATCTCAACTACGCGGTTTCGCACGGTGGCCGTAAGTAAATAATGGCTGTGATAACGTTTCCATCTTTCCGCGTGAAAAATGGAAATGTTCTGTAGACATATTAAACATGTTTAGTGAGACACGTGTAATTCCTTATATGGAAATCTTGTAACATTTATAGAAGGAGTCTCCAGTGTCAGCATTTTGTAACAGTCAGAGGTAATTTCTTCATGATAGATGGGTTTGTGCTTTTTCTGGTTTATTGGAAATATCACCACCTGAATTTATTATCTTTAAGAGAGAAAAGAAAGAGAAGCTTGTGAAGAAGCGACTGCTTATATACGATTTCAGGAACTGGGACGAGCGATCATAAGCGGTAAATGTAGCTATAAATGGGTAAAAAGTAGGATGTACTGTTTGGACGTGTAATCATTGTAGTATAAAAGGAACAAAACACCTGTACAGATGTGCTGTTATAGAAAAATCAACAAAACAGCCGCTGGACGATTCACTGGTTCAATTCCCACGTCGCTGTTTGATGTTAAGCAACGACTCAGTGACCGCAGTATCAACAGCCTGCTGTGATGCGATCATGGAGTCACAGTGAACCGCCTAACCAGGTCCGTTTGAGCGGGAAACCGTGCCGTCAATCAATACTCAGTCCTGTGCAGATACTCCCTGTCATCGGCCTTGAGGAAAATGGATGCCTAGGAAAGCCATAACTATGATAAATCTACTCCCCCAGTTTGGTGACTGGCCCCCTCTCTCTCAATCTCTCTCTCAGCTCTCCACTCTCTCTTTCCCATCCATCCCTCCCTCTTTTCGCTCGTCCGTCTTTGACTAATGTATGCGGTAAAGCCGCGCTCCACCACTCGCCTCGCCGTCGTGCCACCGCCCTGATCGGCCAATCAATCTCCGCGTCGACACGGAAGGCGCATTAAAATAAATTTGTCACTGTAAGTTTATGAAATATTGATGCCGTGTGAGAGAGGGAAGGATATTGAGTGGGGTGGGTGGAGGGAAGGAAAGGAAGGAACGGGACGGGACGGTCAAAATAAAATGTAAAGGAGGGAGAGTGGTTTTGCGCGGTATATTGGATTGGTGTATATGAGAGGAAATAAGGACAGTTCGAGGGTGGAGTCGGTGTGGATCAAGGAGGATGGATGGCTAACTTTATGATAATGCGTCAGAGTGCTCTTCCTGACAGCTTTAAGGTAGTTGTTGATGACTTAATGGAGCGTTAAGGTCATTTTTTTCCCTACGTGGAATCCAGAAACCATAAATGTTAATATCATCCTGTCTGGATTCAGCTCTCTAACGTTATTATAACGCAATTTATTTAAAAGAATTTGCAAAATGGCAAAATCTGACTGGGTTGAGATGGTAAGACTGGGGGCGGGATTCACACTCAAGCATTTGTGGAATTGAGGCTTTTTAACACAATCCAACAAAATGTCGCTCGTTAGAGGTTTTACGGATAAATTTGGTGTTAAATCTCTTGAATAAAACATCAATGAAAAACTTTTGAACCATCTCGCTTCATTTTTGCCGTACAGTATTTGGAGTGTGTGCATTTTGCATATTTTGTGCTTTACAGTATATGATTTATATATTATATACTTATTTATTTCCCTTATCTCACCACAAGCTTTCTCAAAGCACATAAAGCAATACGAACGCACTGTTTAGCCTTTAAAATTAAAATTTTCAAAAACAAAGTTTGAATAATTAATTTCCTTGAATGTCTTCCTTCCTGTTTGGAGAATATTATAACAACAATTCAGGCAAATAAATGAGTAATAAGGACTAGACTTGCTTGGTGATGGAGGTGCCTAAAAAAAAAAAAAACCTTTTCAGTTTAGGCCACGCCCCACTTTGAGATTAAATTAGGATGCAAATACAAACGATGGCATTGTGTCACACTTGTCATTTTCATAGTAGTGTTTT
The DNA here is from genome assembly GCA_030014215.1 of Clariallabes teugelsi. Taxonomy (NCBI): domain Eukaryota; kingdom Metazoa; phylum Chordata; class Actinopteri; order Siluriformes; family Clariidae; genus Clariallabes; species Clariallabes teugelsi. The sequence goes on from JAQMYG010000015.1 coordinate 1,522,238, forward strand.
AATGATTTATAAACCCTGACATGACTTTATTTTAGCATTTATAGAGATAATTAATAACAATAATAACAATCAAGCTCTATGTAAACGTAATTACACCATGTCCTGTTTTTATTTAAAAAAAAAACAAAAAAACGCATATATATGCTTTAAATAGTCTAAGGTCTGGCACGTACAGCTCTCCTGAAAACCATCAATCTGTGTTTCCCGTCTTCGTTTGGTAAAATGAAACAGAAATGTCAATGAGATGTAAATGTATTTCACAGGGGGCGCCATTATTTATGCTCAGGTTTTATCCTTTAAATTAAAAGTTCCTTACGTGTTCAATTTACAGATTTGAGTTGTAGTAGTAAAGATAATAAAACATAAATAGTAATATGATGCAAAGAAGGGGTGGAGCTTAAGATAATTTTAATCAGCCAGTTGAAAAGGTGACTCCGTGACATCATCACCCCAAAGATTTTTTTTTCCTTTTTACTGTATAACTGGATAAAATTATATGTATATATTATGCAAAACAGAATCTCTTCATTAGCTACGTGGCTGATGTTAAATTTGCTGGAAATCATATTTAATGTAAGCTCCTCCCACATTTATAAAGTGTAATACAATAGTTACAGATATATCTTTCTATATCTTAATAATAACTTGCTGCACATAGATACTTTGGCAAGCTAGAATAATGTCTCTTTGTGTCTCTGATAGTTACTTTTGCTTGTGATTGCTGTGATATCATTCTGCTATTTTGGTGCAGAAATGTACTTTATGCTCCACCCTTGATGTCCTGAGGGTGTCTGTAGCTAGGCAACATTAGATTTGATAAAATTTAGACAACAGTTTGGCCAAATCTGCAAGCTAGTATAGTTAGCTCATGTTACACGGAACAAAGTGTGTAGTTACTGTATTTTAGCTAACGTTAATGTTATGTCTCTGATAGTTACTCTGAATTTCCTAGCAATTAGTGATATATATGGTGGGTTGTAATTTAAGCCCCGCCCCTTTAGACGTTTAGGATGCCTGAGTAAGTGGTTCTGATGGTTCATATTTAAAATTTGGAAGGTTTTCTTTGTTGGACTTGATATTACCAGTGTAGCAATTTGATAAATTGAGGTAATAACAGTAAATCGATTACTATTGTTAAAAAAAGATAGCAGAATGTGTCTTTAAAATGATTAATAATTTTAATGTGAGTCGTAGTTTTTTCAAAACTGTAAATCAACCATTCCTAAACTTGTGGGCTAATTTGAAATGTGAAAATCTTCTGCGTCCCACCCAATCCTTAAATCAACTAACTCTGATCAATGCATGAATCTAAGATAAATTAAGAATATGTTTAAATCCCATGGCTTTGTTTTATAAGTGCTGGTTACCTTTGAAATATTAACACTTATTCAGAACTATTTTATGGGAAATTTAAACATGACAACAGAATTGAAAATTAAAAGCATTTTCTTTATTTGTTATAAACGACATCGCTCAGCCCACCTGCAGTACCCTTATGGTCCAATAGAGGGCTGCAGCCCACACTTTGGGAAACACTAGGCTAGGTGATTTCCTGCAAATACATATTCATAATCTGATTTATTCTTATAATTTGTGACTGAACAGTCCAGATTTAGAAGAATACTGAATATTCAGGAGCATCGTCTAATATCGGATCGTCGCTTTAAGATTAGAAATCGTATCGTATCATGAGGAAGCTTGAGTTTGACTTTTTTATGCTAATGTTTGACAGTGTTCCTATCTGTTCTTCTCAGGTTGCAATGTTTCAATCCAAGTCGTACACTCTTCCCCGGTGCCTTTTGTGACGTTTAAGCGGCTAATTGGAATTAAACAGGAGCTAATTTCCATATGTATGCACACTGACACGCGGATTATCCCGCGCGCACAATGGCGTTGAGATGAGAGAGAGATTAAGACATGGGCCCTGAGCGGAGACGACGTCGGGCTCGGGAGAGCGAGATGAGCTCATTTAGATAATAATCATCCTTCCAGCTGCAAGAGAGAGAGAGAGAGGAGGTTAATGACTGTCTATTCACTCGCTCTCTCATTCCTAAGTACCAATCTCCGCGCTATTGTTCGGACGATCGCTCTCCCATTCATGCCGCTGTAAAACATTGTGCGTTTTTTTTTTCCTCTCGCAGGAGACGCGTGTATCTCCGATGGTATCTCCATACCTGATTAGCGCTGGAATCTTTCCCAGAAAGGAAAGGAAAAGCGCCTTCCTGACATTGTTTTTAACTTTATTATACTCTCTATTCTTCTCCTTCTTCTGTTTCTCTGACACAACACGAGGCGTAGGCTACATTAGGATGTTACACACTGTTACACACATTCTGTTGCATGTTTTACAGTTTTTAGCGCTTTAGCGTTCCGGGACAGACGTCATGACGGCGCTGAAGCATCGCTACAATCGAAGCGTCGCTACATGAAATGATATTTAATTAGTACACGCGACAGATTCATTAACATCAAGAGAGCTGTCATCGAATCCGGATTAATCAACTGACAGCGCAACATCTGTTTTCTGAAACGCCGATAATTGAGTTCGCAGCCGTCTTGGCAAAAAATAAAAAATAAAAAAATGTGTCGAACGCTTTAAAGATTTCAGGTGAAAAGTGACTCTGGGAAATTAATATACGTCATGTGGAACTAATCAAATAATCAAAGCTAAATAAGCTTCCCAGTGTAAGATTAGGAAAGCATCAGAACACTTCTTTCATGAATTTTTTTTTTCTTCTTGGTGCTTAACATTATTTACACTGATACCGCAAGCTATAATTATCCTGATATCTTTAATGACTCAAAACAAGGAAGTTGTTTAGTATTAAATAATCAGGGACACCACAAAGATAACTTCATTTTGTTGTACGCTTTACAGTACTCTACTCTTTAAAAATCTTGACCCACCCGGCCCCCCTCTTCTTGTATTGGGTAATGTAGTCTTGAGGAATAGTTTTCCAGGCTTCCTAAAGCACTTTTATGTCTCTTATTATTTTCAGTCCAGTCCCTGTACCTGAGCAATTTCAGAGGAATGTTTTTTTGTTTGCTAAGCTTAAATCCATCTAACTTAAGACATGAACCGGTGAAAAACAGATGCAGATGATGACCGATGATCTGATCAGGCTGGTGATTATTACACTGCTGATGCTGAATGCTGAGTGGTTGGAATTGACGGGAGGGGAAATGAGGTCGCTGCTGAGGCTGTTACACAACTGTCACAGTAAAACACTGGTTCCTGTTTCTTTCATTTAATCGTTTAACTTAATTTAATCAGATGAAATAAGGGGGTTAGGACTTCTGCACAGTACTGTACATTTAAGGTTATAACATTTAGAACATTAAATTAAATGCTGTCCTCTTTTGTCTAAATGATCTTTTTATCTTTAATCTTAATGCATGTGTGTGTCTCAGTGCTCACTGAAGTGTAATACCTGTCTTCATTTTTTCCTTTTAATTCACGGTATATGTTTTTTACAGTTGAATTGTTTTTGTTATCTTGGTCACAGCCATTTTTAACATAATACAAAATTAAAACATCATACAACAAATAACCACGTTTGGGTGATTTGAATATGTTTGACATTAAAAACCGACATTTTAATTCTCTTCATGATAATGTTCTTAGTTAATTTTATCTCTTAGATCAAGACAACCTGTAAGTTATGGCACATTCGTGGATTTTTGGAACTGTATTAAAATTCTATTTTTTTAAGACTGTGATTTAATTGAATGAATTTTAGGTTATATTTGATGCGGAAGGCACAGGTTATATTCAAACCCAATGCCCAAACCCCACACGCTGGGTGCAGTGCCGTTCCCAAGCCTAAATAAAATGGGAGGGTTGCGTTTTGTGTGCGGATCGGATGGTCCACTGTAGTGACCCTTCGATGGGAGCAGCCGAAAGACTGACATTTGACTTTTTACCACATTAGACACCAATCACTTACATTTGGAGTAAAGACTTACTTACATTTAAGTCATTTATGAGTCAATTTAATACTTGTTGTAGTAAAATATACAGTAAACTATAAATCACTTCCAAACCACTCTTGACCATTTACTCTGATTTTACATGATTCATTAACATGATGTCTTGCTTTTTCAATGTTTTTTATTTCTAGTATAGCTCTACCATGTATAAAATTTACACAATAATTAGAAAATTTAAAATTTTATATTTGTGTTTCAGAATCTAATAAACAGATTTTTTTTTTCAAGTTTGGGTTACCTCAGAAATTATCTTTATTATGCAGTAATATAGTTACATTTTGTACAAAATTTATGATTTCTATCATTTTCAGCCTAAATATTCAATATTTTAAGCTGATAAGCTTGATTTGTATTGTTTTATTGCAGGTATAATAGTTGATTGTTTACATTTCATCATAATAGTAAAATAATTATCTGCATATTTTAACTGAATAAAAAAATCTCCTGGATGTTTTAAATCATTTATGCATGAAACATTTAAATACAAAAACGTACGAGTGACAAGTTTGAGAATGTTTCTAAGCCTGATTTGTTTTCTATAAGGTAAACCACAGTACAATCTTTGCTGTAACAATAATAATAATTCAACCTCTATAACAAAGTATTAACATTACAGCTGTTTCTGATTTCCTAAATGTGAAATGATGAGGCTACGTTAAGACAATAAAAACACTCACTATATATTATTATACGACTGGCTCCATTCCCATCCTCCCCCTCAAGGCACAGAACCCTGGCTGTGTGTTTATACACACACTTAGCAGAGCTGATTAATTGATTAATTGAAGAGGAGACAAAGAAACAGGAAGTAGGAGGGAAAAGAGAAGGATGAGGACATTCATCAGGGCGAGGGACAGCAGGTCATGAGCTCTCCAGCAAATTAACTAAACACACAAGCAGCGTAAACAAGTTCAGCAGCCCGGAACAAACAAACACCCTGGATATACAGCGCCCTCTAGTGATCCATTTCTTATTCCTCTTATTCTTATTCTAGAAGCTTAAGGCTGGTTTATTTTATGTAAAAATGCTGAAATATATCAAGGAGATGAGCATAAGAACAGATAAGTGCAGATTTAATGTATAATAAGATTTTTTGCATCATCAAGGATTTATTCTCAATCTATGTTTAGCATTAAAGGGATCGACTCTGGATCCACCACAATGAAGCACTTATGGTGAAAATCCATCATATTTCATCTATACACATTTTTGTAAATCTATACACACTTTATATCTTAATGGTTTTATGTTTATATTAATATCAAGATTTTCAGTTTGTAAAATAAAAAAAAGGCTATAAATCTCTCACTTCTATGGCTTTCTTTGATTTATTCTTCTTTCACAATGTTCTTTCATAACTCAGAATATTAAATTGTTATTTTAATTGTTGAACGTTTTTTGAAACCAAAACAAAACAAAAGCAAGTTCCAAAGCTACTGTACTATACTTCTCTTTATTGCGTTATGCTAACAGATGACTTATCTGACTAGCTACAAATGGCCGCAGAGGTTAATATTAGTGAGCTAGCCTGCTAAAATTACCACAAGATATTAAATATTATTAGTAGTAGCCACAGCTATTGAATTTATCTGCATCTACCTTTGTCTTTCTAGTTAGCTTAAATAGACATTTAAGAAGTAGGTGTGATTAGCTGTGTTGATAATTTATCTGCATCTGCCCTTAATACTTTTATTACCCAGTTAGCTAAAATTACCTTACCTTATTATATTATTAAGTGTTATCACCTTATAACTTATTCTAATTTGTTAACAGTAGTTCTTTCTGTTAGTGGCTTACAGCTGACTTATCAGAGTAAAATAATATGCCATTAGCAAATCTTACATAATATTTTACCACTTTGCCACATTTTGTATTGTTGCATTGTGGAAATTGACTTTATTACTCCATAATATGAAAAGAAATTTAAATTTAAAGTTATGATTGCAAAATTGTCAATTGTTCTCTTATTTTAGTTGATGATCTCAATGTAAAAGTCTGTTTCTGTGGGAAAACAAACAAGGGTTTGTTTGGAGAATGTACCTAAAGGGAAAAAAAGTACAACATTATGAAGCTTAACAAGTGTTTGAAACAAGTCCAAGACAAACTTCTGGAAAAGTATAAATAATATATACAACTCTGGAAAAAATAAGAGAGCACTGCAATTTTACTCCAGGAAACTTCTGGAATGTCATCAAGAGGAAGATGGAGGGTCACAAACCATCAAGCAAAAATAAGCTGTTTGCTTTTTTGCAAAAAAAGAGTGGTATAAAGTTACCCAAACCCAAAGGTTACAGCTTGTTGCTGTTGAGTAAAAAACTGGTGGAGAACCCAAACACACGAAAGCTGTAACTGCAAATCGGGGTTATTATTCCACCAAATACTGATTTCTTAATGTTATTTAGCCAAAGCATTAACAAAATTTATTCACAAATCATTTGCTTTTTGTTTTATTTGAGTTCTTAAAGCTCTTGGGTTATTTCGATGTGCTGTGATGTTATCATTTCCTTTAAATATACACTCTAAATAACAAAAGGTATATTTTGAATTTAGGAGAAAAATATTGTCAACAGATCACAAACAGTACTGCAACTGGGAAATGTATCTCAGGAATCTATACAAAATTAAAGCAGAGTTGGTTATTGACCACACCTTTAAAAAAAAATCATCATGAAGACCAAGGTGATTGAAACAAGTCTGGGATGAAGTTCTGGAAAAATAAAAATACTATGTTAAAAATCACATGATTAAAAATTGTGAAGCATGGTGGTGGGAGCATCATGTTGTGGGACTTAGAAACCGGTCAGCGTTTGTGGACAGACCATACCACTGAACCTAAATAGACTGCAGCTAAATGATAATTCTTATAATCAAATAATACTATCAGCTATTATCAACTATTATGAACAATCATTTGCATATTACTTTACCACTAGCTACGGAAGAGCTCCCCAAAGCAGAGAGGAAAGTTACACCGCCAGTTACAAAAGTCCCACCAAACAAAAGCTGTCATAATTACGAAAGAAAAGCTGCGGAGGCGTGAGACGGCGTCGAAGGGCCGACTTTACGTTACGTGATGGTTGTGAGAAAGCGAGTGAGATCAGACACTTCCTGGCCAGATTGCCGGCTCCACCTCTCACACACGGCTTGTTTGTCTCTGATGAGGGGCCGAAGCTGAGGGGTGCGAAACACACACACACACACACACACACACACACACACACACACACAGTATACAACAAGCTGAGGTCTAGTCGTGCATTTGTTTTTTCTTTAACCTATCGGCGGAACAGATTGAGCGCAGAGGAATCGTCTCTCGTTTGACATTCGCTGGGAGAAAATCACACTCCGATGAGCCACGCCAGGGACCCGCTGACAGCGCAGCATTGATTTTCTGCTGCGTGTGAATGTGTGTGAGTGTGTGTGTGTGTGAGTGTGTGTGTTAGGGAGGAGAAGAGAGAGTGTTTGTCACAACCCCGCCTCCTAAAAAACACCCCGACTCCGTCACAGCCAACCTCAACACCTCAGTGTCGGCCACCATATGCCACAAATATGAACCAGTTCCTGTTTATTGATAAATCCGTCAGCTTTACTTCTCTTTCTTTTGGCACAATCTTTAGCTTTATTTAGCTAAAAATGCTTTCTTAGTCTAAACACATTAGCATACAAAACATTTTGTTTGACAATTATGTTGATCGCTGAGCAAAGATATCATTTAAATTGTAAACCATTCATGTGTTGCGTTGAAGGAGTCTCCAGTGTCAGAGCTTTCCAACAATCAGAAGTAAAGCTGTAACTTTTTCACCATCTTTAGAGCTTTTTATGTTCTGTTTTCAAAAATGAGAGAAAAAAGACGCATTTAACCAACTTTTGGTTGGTAGAGGAGTAAATCACTTTAAGACATGATGATGTAGGAAAATAATTAACACCTTATTAATCATTAACTATTTTCAATAATTACATAGAGTAAAAATTATGTAGAAAGATTAAAAGTGTTTCTTGTGCAATATAGTCTTTAATTGCTATAGCGGCGCGGTTACACTAAAGCAAAATAATCCTCATTATTAACAGTTAAACTTATCTAAAAGTAACATTAGAATGATAGACTGAAAACTTACTCTGAGGTTTAATAATAAATCAATATTCAGGACATGATTAGTGCTAGATAAACTAACAATGCTAAACAGTACTAAAAATGCACTAATAAGTCTCACCTTCATGCTCTAGCATTGGCTCGCATTTCACACACAGGAAAGATCTAACCAATCATAGATGAGATCAACTTCTAGTAACCAATCATAGTACAGAATGGTTTGGTCAGAAAACGTATAACAAACCTAACCTTGCAAATTATCCTCATTGTTAACAACAAACTAATTAAATGTAAATGTGTTTTAGACTCACACTGACACTCAGATATTGTAATGATTATTAAATATCCATGGAACAGCATGATTTAACTGTACTTAAAAAAAATAACACTTCTTTTAACTAATCGTAGATAAGACTGATTTCTTTTAACCTTGTAATCAAAACTCAGGAAGTGGAATTTGTTAGAACAAAATTAATACAAAATAAACAGATTGTTTATTTTTGATTTTATTCAGCATGAATGCTCTGAACAAAGGTGTTGTTTTGAGATTGTAGAAGAACAACAGAAGGATCATTCTTTTGTAAATGTGATTTCTGAGAGTAGTAAAAAAACAGGCAATTCATAGGCATGATTTTAGCGATCAGCCTCTTTAAGCTAACATTTTTGTCCAAGGAATTTTTGGTTGTAAAAATGTTGTGGTGAGGTTAATTTGGTGACAATACAGATGTTGGGACAACGCTGATATCAGGTTGGTTGTGAAAGGTAGAATGTTTGTCACAAAATTAGCTTGTTGACTACATGGCATCAGAATATTGTCAGGGTTAGCCCAGTGGATAAGGCATTGGACTATGGCTTGGAAGGTCCCAGGTTCAAATCTCACAACCACTAAGTAGTCCCTGTTGGTCCCTTGAGCAAGGCCCTTAACCCTCAACTGCTCATATATACAGCATAATGAAATAAAATGTAAGTTGCTCTGGATAAGGGCGTCTGCCAAATGCTTAAATGTAAATAATGTTGATCAGACACACTGTTACATAAATGACTGCACTGTTCACCACTAGGGTCCTGCTGTTAATGCTAGTAAATATGTGTACATAAGAACATGTGACACAAAAACAAACAAAAAAAAACACCAACCATAAGCAATTTACTGCAATATTAAAATGAAAAGTGGCCCCAAAAAAATACAATATGTGAAAGTGGACGTGATGCATTTCGGCAAATTTGTGAGCTAAGACGCAAATTACAGTAATATTTCAGAAAGAGAAAATGAAACAGACAACACGGTTAGATGCGATACATGAGATACACACGCTGTGTGTGGGAAGCTGTTGTGTCCGTCTAAAGCTCTGATCAGAATTCTAAACCCTGTTAGAAACCCAATGGACAACGGTCGGACAAATGGATGTTAATCAGCATGATTAACATTGTGATAACATTGTGTTTGGGTTGTTAGGTTCGTTACTTCATTAACATCACTGTATCACATTATATTACAGCGTCCTCACTTTGCAGCATTTATCCAGCGTTAGAGCTCATGCTGGGATTAGGAGATCTGTACAGAGTCACGTTATCATCTTGGCTTTACTGTACACACACTCTGTAGTGAGCACTTGTAGTGAACTTTGAGCCCCTGAGCTCGTCACCCTGTCTGTCTTAGGACACAGAATTGAATCTCTACACGTTTAAAAGCTGTGTCTCAGATTATATTTATCCAGACGCGATCCTTCTTCAAATGGCAGAAATATCATTTAAGATGAAACTGAAGCGTGTGTGTGTTTGTGTGTATGTGTGTACGTGTGTGTGTGTGTGTTTGTGTGTGTCGGTCTCTGGGTGAAGAAGAACACACGATATTAAAGTCACAAATACTGGACAGTTTTTTCTACAAATATGTAAATATTACATATAAAAATTTCAGATAGTGTATGAACAGCAGGATTCAGTCTGACAGTCGTCATGGTGCGTGTAGGAATTTAATCCTGTAGCGCTTAGAGTCAGATGCAGAAATATTGGCACCCCTGTTAAACACAAGGGAATGGGAATGGGGAGCTTGGAAATAATAAATTATCAGAATAAAATAGAAACATAATTATAATTAATTATAAATAAATGAATTAATTAATAAATAAATATGTAATATAATAAAACCTATTGGAGATAAATTGGAGGTGAAAAGATTAAAAAGATTATATATATATATATTAGGGCCGGGACTTTAACGCGTTAATTTAGATTAATTAATTACACAAAAATAACGCGTAAAA
>JAQMYG010000015.1:1536455-1551236 GCA_030014215.1 Clariallabes teugelsi
TGTTTCACTAAAGGAAAAAAGGAGCATGAAAAGTCTTTCACACACACACACACACACACACACACACACACACACACACACACACACACTTGCACTGATTTACAAACTAATTCACTGTTTGTGGAGTGGTACAGTATTACTCACATCATTCACTACACAGGAAACATAACTACTGATAGAATTGTGTCCTAATCCACACAGCAGACTTCTGAGCAGGGTGTGTGGACACGGACACGCCCACAAATCTAACATACACACTAATCTAATCAAACACACGTTCTGCTCTCATACAGGAAATACAGTAGATGCAGGAGAAGATGTGCATGACATGATGTTACGGCTCTAAGAACTAGAGAGAGTAGATGGTAATGTTGAGACTCGTTTAGAGAGAGGAGTCACTGATCAGGAAGCACGTAAAGTGGGTTTTAAGGAAGACTGGACTGGACTGGAGGATCTGCTTTAAAAGACCAGGAAGCTGAGGAGAGAGAGAGAGAGAGAGAGAGCGGTGGCACAACTTACAGGAGTCCAACTGAAGGCACAGACCAGAGACATTTTTAAGAAAGACTGGTCAGGAAAATCGGCTTTACGAGGCTTTGAAAACTGGATTCCAACCGTTGTTTAGAAGAAGAAGAAGAAGAAGAAACAGCAAGGTGTCTGTGCAGTGGTTTAGTGATTTGCGCTGTGGTCTCGCACCTCCAGGGTCGAAGGTTTGATTCCCGCCTCTGGGTCTGAGTGTGTTTGTGTGGAGTTTGCATGGTCTCCCAGTGCTTGGTGGGTTTCCTCCCACAGTCCAAAGACATGCAGATTAGGCTAATTGGTTTTCCGAATTGTGTGTGTGTGTGTGTGTGTGTGTGTGTGCACCCTGCTATGGATCAGCACCCCATTCAGGGTGTACCATGCCCCGAGTCCCCTGGGATAGACACCAGCCCCCTTGCGACCCTGTATACAAGATAAGCGCTATAGAGGATGAGAGAGAGAACAAAAACAATAAAAAAGGAAGATAGGAAATGCTCAGATAAAAAGTAGGACCAGAAAATGAACAAACTTGAAGAGAACAATATATTTTGAATAAACCAACAAAAAGAACAATTAACATGACAAAAGAAGGGAAAGAAAACAACTAAACAAATAAAATAATAGAAAATATAGCTTCATTATGCCAAAAAGAGGGAAGGAATGAAGTAATAATGTATGCTATTAGAAAAACAAACAAATCCATTGCTTCTACTCAGTGATGGGGAAATTCAACAAAAAGCAAAATAATAATAATAATAATAATAATAATAATAATAATAATAAATGCCACCTATTATGCAAAATGCACTTGATTTTAATCTACTGTGTGTATAAACAAAAATCGTTTCCTGTTTTTAACAAGCCAATTAGATTTCCCCCCCCATTGTGACCTCATATAAGAAGAGCCCATCCCCCGGCTTGTTTCTCAACTCTGCTGTTTTCTGGGGGGGGCGTGGCTCAGGAGTAGCTCATTTACATAGACACTGAAAAGGTGCACTCGGAGGAGGAGGAGTGAAACAGAGGGAGTTAAAGATGAGATTATAAAACAGAGAGAAGTGTCAAGAAGAGAAAAAGGAAGAAAAAGGAAAAGAGGGACACAAGGTGAACAATCACTATGTGTAGCGGAGTTAGATTAGCGAGTCGTCATACAACAACGGCGACAAAAACACAAAGCAGTTGCTGCTTTACCGTCATCACCACACCGTCTCTCTCGCTCCCTCTCTCCATCTTTCTGTTTTTTTTACGTTGTTTTCTGTAAGATCTTATTTCGGTAAAGGTTAAGAGAGAAAAAACTCTGCCGTGTTTTGTGTGTGTGTGTGTGTGTGTGTGTGTGAGTGATTTGGCAGGTAGAAGGCTGTGAGTGCAGCCTGTCTGAACACACTCCTGATTACACACCACCATTCATCAAAGTGTCACCCCGCTGACAGCCGCTAATAAATATACTGCCACCGACCCCCTCCTTCCTCCACCACACCTCCACGCTCCCTCCCTCCCTCGCTTCTCCTCACACCTGGCAGTAGAATCCCCCCACCACACACACACACACACACACACACGCACACACACACGCACGCACATGCACGTGGCTCTGACATCGCCGTCGCCGCCTCCTCCTCCGACACACCCGCCGCAGAACCTCGCTACTTCATTTGCTAATTGCTGCTTTCTCCATCCATCAGCGTGCTCCTCGGCTCTGAGGCGAAATAAATAAACCTGTAAATAATAATAAATAAACAACACGTCCTCACGGCCTACGCAGGTAATATGATTACCCCGGCCCAGACCTCGAACCCCCTAAATAACACGACTCAATTATTCTTTCAGAAGGCTTGTTTCACTCTAACCGCATGCCACATTTTCTTTTCACTTTCATTTTGTTTTAGATTTATCTTTTTTTTTTTCTTTCTGCTAAAGTTTTATCCATGTGTTTTGTGGCAGCAAATCTTTCCACCATTCTGTATTTTAATTACAGTAATTTATTCATTTTTACCTTTTTTGCTGGTCATGTTTTTAATAGCTTTTTTTTTTATTGTTTTGCTTATTTTAATGTATTTATCATGTTGAATTTTGTTTCTTTATCAATCAAAAAAAAACAAATAAAAAGAAAAGTAAAAAAAAAAAAAACATTTTATTTCTCTCTTTTTTGTTTGCTGTTATTCCAGCAGGCTGATTGAAATTTGCTGGGGTTTTTTTTTCAATTCTTAATGATATATATGTTTTTTTTATTATTATATAAATAGTATAATTTTCATTCCTGTTGTGCTTGTTTTTTTTTTTGTTTTTTTTTTTGGCTATTTGCTTGTTTGGGTTTTATTTGTTTTGGGTATTTTTGTCTGCCTGCAAAGAGTTTCATTATGTTTCTGGGAATTTTTTCGTTTGTTTGTTTGCTTGTTTTTGTTAGTTTTTTCTTCCTAATGACATACTGTACTAAACATACTAAACGTCCTCATCCTCGTGCTCTTCTCGTGCACCACTGGATCTTTTTAGTCCCCCCCCCCCCTTCCTCCTTAAACCCTCCTCCTTAATGAACTCTGCTCTAATGCACCACAGCTTCCACAATTAATATGTTCCCTCATCTGGCATCCCATAATAATCACGCCTTGGTCCCCATAGTGTTACAGGAAAGGTCGGATTAAACAATGATGTCCTACTGACCCTGCACGTCTTTGTTATGTTGTATAGCAGAACCACAACAGCACTATATACAGTAATTATTAGATACTATAGTCTGTATTTATACCACCGAAGATCTGAATCCTCGAATCTGATTGGTCAGAAGCCTCGGGTTACATGAGCGATACGTTCATATCAATGGACTTGTTTTAATGTGTTAACGTTTATATAACAACAGCGCATACTTAGAAACAGGTACCGCGGTCGCGCCATCAGACTAACGATTTTATGTTCATTGTTTGTTTGTTAGGCGATGTTTATGTAACATTTATGGAAGGAGTCTCCAGTGTTAGAACTCTGTAACAATCTCAGTGCTTTATTCTTTTTCTCAGCAAATTCTACACAGAGGTGAGGATCATTTACGTGTTCCGGCTTCACTCTTATTATTATATAATCGTTTAGTGTAATGTTAAAAATAGATTTGTCTAATTCGTCTAGACGTCTACGCTTGATACAGTGGATTATTGTGATCTTTTAGGTGTCTTGATGGATCAATGACTCCACTCATAAACCCTCAGTGAAAGACTGAAACTCACACACTCTCTCTCTCTCTCACACACACACACACACACACACACACACACCATATCAAGCGGGCCGTGATGAGGTCATGGCCGCGGGGTGAAAGTGTTCTCCATAGAGCTCTGAGTTCAGTTCCCATCTGAGCTGCATCAGCATCCAGAGTAATGGAAGCAGAAACACGGAAAAATCAGGAAGAAACTCACACTTCGAGTTCAACAACAAACAAACAACAAACAACAAGAGAGTCATCAAAAACAGATTAAAAACTATTGCATATGCTTTATTTGTCCCTATAGCTATGTTGTATCTTATAACACACTCATAAGCATTTGATTGCATTAACAAAGCAACAGTTTTTATTTTCGTTTGCTTATAAATAAAATCTCTTTGATGAAACTGTAGTTCAGCTGTTCAGTGAAGCTCACTGTGTGTTGTGCAGTTTTAGGGAAATAATCACCCACGTGGTAGCCTGATGAGCTAAACTTGGTTGTGTGTTTAAACACACATCATGTACGTATAAATTTTCTTATTATATTTCTTATATTTTTCTTATAATGATAATAATAATTATTATTATTATTGTTATTATTATTATTATTATTATTATTATTATTATTATTATTATTTTATTATTATTATTATGACTATTATTTTCATGTTGAAACGTGTAAGACTTGCAGCCTTGCACAAACAGAAGTACTGCTGAAGATACATTTATGCAAATTAATGCAAAACGCGTACAAAAAAACTCAGCAGATCGCAACACTCCTTCAAACTGCTGTCCTGTGTGATCTCTACTGTGATTAAAAAGTCCTCTGTGCCACTTTTTTTTACGTTTCTTCTTTAATCGCAGAATCTGTTCCTGTTGCTCGCGTCGCTGCGTCAGTCGTGTTTCTGACTCTTGTCATGTGACTGAGTATACACTTCTGAAACTTTCATGAAAAATCTGCACCTTAAACAAATGTCAAATGTTACAGATTTTTTTTTATTTAAATAAACAATTTGATCATCTTTTAATAAAATGAAAAGCGTAAAATCTCCCTTTATGTCTCTATATGATCCTCTGATACACTAATGCACTTATCCCAGTGTGTCACTAGAGCCTGGACACCATCAAGGTAGAACGTTCTCTCAGTACACCGGAACCGTAATCGGACTGCCTGTCTGATTCATGCCTGAAACGCCGGCCTCCCAGGAACTCCTTTAATGGTGCAAACATGTGGAAATGTCTTTGAGCGAGGTCAGGACTGTACAGGGGACGCGGCAACAAATCCCATTGTCTTCTAAGAGTTTCATCACCGTACTGTGCTCAAAGTCTGCAGTAAATGTCAATCATTTTTACACCTTCATTCACCAGCAATCTATGTTTGACTTCATACATTTATTGTAATTCTTTTAGGGAAATTTTGACAAGATAAAATGAAAACACCTTTTAAGAGCAACTTGTTTAACCATTTTTTAATCATTTATAATCTGTTAAATTTGACACAGCTGTAAATAATCATTGTGTCATCAACCTGTTTCTTTTTTTAAATAAATTTATACATCCTTATATAAATGTTAAATAAACAATTTTCTTGTTACAGAAAACTTCCCGATACAGTAAGATGTGATTATCGTCGCTCCACCTGCAGAGAGATGAATGAAGTGTGTGATTTCTCCATACTGTGTGGTTGGGAAAGTTATGTTTGTGTGTGTGTGTGTGTGTGTGTGTGTGTGTGTGTGTGTGTGTGTGTGTGTGGTCCATGCCAGGCTGGTGAACACACAGCGCCAACAGATGGTGTCATGAGCAGGAAGAGAACTCGAAGCCTTACTACATCCGTTATTTTGCCTGACTGAAAAAAAAAATCAAAACAAATTGTTGACAATTTATAAATGAGAAAGTAATTGGCAAATTTTTGCAAATGGGTTTATCATGAAAACAAAACAAAAAACAAAAGCAGGTCTTGGTCCAGTTCTTATTTAATTGCATTTTCTTTTATTCTTCTAGATCGGACGTCCCTTGGCTCGACCCAGGTGTGCTCTCGAGGCTCAGGCATGATCAGGAACACACACATGCACACATTCGCACACACTGTTAATTAGTAAGATGTGATTAATGGGGACGAGATGCAGGATTGAGCTTCAGGAGGAACGGAGAAGAAAGGGAAGACGTCTCTGAGTAAAATGAAGTTTCCGTCCCTCCTCCAGCCTGAGACTGAGACAGTTTTGAGATATTGTGTGGAAGGAAGATGTGGCAGATCTGTTCTACAGAGCTTCATGTAAATTTTACTATGTGTGTGTGTGTGTGTGTGTGTGTGTGTGTGTGTGTGTGTGTGTGTGTGTGTGTGTGTGTTACTGCTCAGAGGCGGAGATCAGAATCAGAATCGGGTTTTATTCGCCTGGTATGTGGACACGAGCAAGGGATAAAACTCTGTACAGTTGTTATAGATGAGACACTTCACAAAGAGATTCTTTTTGAACTTCTGCTTTTATGGAAATTTACATCGGAAAAAGAAATGCTTGAATAAGACCAAAAAACTTGTGCAAAGTGTTAAAGCTGGTGACATGATGAGGGAAGGGTGGTATACTAGAGAAAGAGAGAGAGAGAGACAGATGTTTCATCATCAGTTATTATAATTAAGACAGATGTTTATTAATTATTTGTTCTTCTTAACAGAAAAAAAAAATAATTTCATAAAAAGTAGTTGTCATTTTTTTAATTCAATGTATCATTTAATAATTTATATCCAGAACCAGACAAAAGAACCAGACACACCTTCTAATTCAATGTTTGTTTATTTATTTATTTATTTATTTCAGAACAATACTGAAGATATAAAACTATGAAGTGCCACAATTAATGAAATTAAGTAAAGAGAAACAACAGTCCATCATTACTTATTGCTCCTAATATGCAAAATCCACTTTTTAGTCATGTTTAGACATTCAGATGCATCTCCAATGTGTGTGAGTGTGTGTGTGTGTCAGATTGCCTCTCCAATGTGACCTCATATAAGAACAGCCCCCAGCTTGTTACACCTTCTCTGGAGGGGCGCGGCATGGCACTTGCTCATTTACATATAGACACTGAACTGGACCGTTAACACACACACACACACACACACGCACACACACACACACAAGAAGTGTAACTTAACTATAATGAAATAGTAAAGTATGAGACCATTAAAACAGTCCATAAAATAAAAGTAAATAAAAGTTTACAACTCTTCTCTGTAACTCATACACACATGTATGTGGATTTTCACTGACTGTAACAAAACAGGACATTAATACTTACCCATATTAATAATATGATAACTGCAATACTACTTCCCAATAAAATATGTGATACAAGATTACATATAATAATACAATACTACATACATATACTAGATTACTGTGCAATACTTACAAATGCTCTTGGGTCATATTTTTTGGTACTTACTGTTTTTTTTTTTTTTTAGATTATTATTATTATTTATTACCTTTATTACCTTTCCTTAGATAACAATTGTGAGCAACTGTAACCTAGCATAAGCAATTTCCCTCTGGGATTAATAAAGTTCTTTGAATCTTGAATCTTGAATCTTGAATTTAAAAAAAACTACAATAACATTTAGTGACCTAAAAAACCTATAAAATTAAATAGAAAAAGGATAAAATTATGAAAATCACTCAAAAAACTAACGAAACACTTGGTGCTGGATCAAGTGCTATTCTACTCTATGTGCTGCTGATAACTGATTCTGGAAAATTTTTATTTTTTGAATTAAAACTATCAGTAAATTCTGAATTACATGTTACAGTAGACTACAGTACATTCATACATACACTCACATCACATGACCACCATCATAAATGCCTTCCTACATGGACATGTCCCATATCAGATATATAAAACCAACATGTAAGCAAAATTTAGGACAATTACTAATTTAGATTTGACAATGTACTTTGTAGAAAAATATAATTATTTATTTTTCTATTTCCCTCATTTAACATCAGTCATGACAGCATGTCTCTGCTATTTCTACACAGAATCTAAAATAGATGTAAAATATACATTATACATACAGTATATAATTTGAATCAGACTCCAATAAATAAACTAGGTTGTTGTTGTTGTTGTTGTTTTTTCAATCAGCTGTATCATGTATGAAATATTGTAGAAATAAATTTACAGTATATAATTGATGTGTAATATTGACCCAAATTACAGAAAATAATTTGAACCTAAATGTCATCAATTTATTAACTTTTATTATTAGCAGACTATCTATAACTATGTATAGTATCATATTTTGCCTTTATTTTTAATTCCTTTTTTATTACCTCATATATCCAATCCTCTTTAATACACTTTTTGTGTAAACACACGAAATCAATTGTAAGTCTTTAAAAGCAGGAACTTTACCTCTCACATTCACTGTATACTCAATAACAAGCTGCTTCATGCTTGAAGTAACTGTGAGTTGGCATGTGTGTGTGTGTGTGTGTGTGTGTGTGTCCTTCTCAGCTTGTTTCCGGAGGTCCAGTGGTGAAGCCGTCTGTAGCGATGCTGGCTGTGTGTCTGGGAATTCAGGCTGCTCGAGTTTTGTGTGTGTGTGTGTGTGTGTGTGTGTGTGTGTGTGTGTGTGTGTGTGTGTGTGTATCCCAGGAGCCAGCACGTTATTGAAATGTAAGAAGTCGCGTTGTGACAAACGCCCCTCCAGGGATGGCGCGTGTAAACACGAATCATTTGGCAGATGCAGCCACACACACTATTATCAGGATTGAGACTAATAGTGTGTCGCGTCCCGTATGATGAGCAATTAATTTACACTGAATCGAACAGAGACAGAGAAAGACACAAAGAGACCAAAAAAAAGGGGTGATAAAATGCAAATATCTCAATTACAAAGACCTGAGTTAATGTCAGAAACTATTTCTTTTATTGTTATTTAATTATTTATATTTATGTTTGAGAAATTGTTGCATAAAATTTAAATCATACTCACTTAGTATAATGTTCAGGAATGTTTTAGGAAAACAATCAATCAAAGAGTGCTACATTAATTATTACCAAAAATCACTTTTCAAGTGTTTTATTCTTTATTCTTTACAATATTTATTTATCAAAAGAGACAAAGATGTACTTTTTGTCTGTTTATTGTTACGTAGTTAAGCGTAAACTCCTCTGACATGATGTTTCAGCTTTACCTCTGAAATTGGAGACTCCTTCCATAATCATTAAATAAACACATTCCTACATAATTAATGATTACGCACATTAAAAAAAGTTCTGTTTATGTTTAGCATCCATACGAGTCTTTGTGAATCAGCTGTTACTTCGGAAATAGTAAAATAATTAAACAAACACATTTATTTGCACATTGTTTATGTTTTACCAATCTGATTAGAATAATTCAAGATAAGATGAAGAAAAGTTACCTAACTACAGAGTGTAGCTATAAGCTAGAATATGCAACAATTATTTCTGTAAGTACGACGAGTGCTGATAATAGAGTGTAACAGCACTGTGAGGTGTAACTCTCTGTATGAGTGGGCGTGTCCCAGGTGTTGTCCAGTGGTTAATGACAGTAACTGTGTGTCTCAGCGTGGGTGAGAGTAGGTCTGTACGGTCCGCAGTACTGAGGAGAGAGCAGCTGTCTGACAAAACCCACATTCACAACCAGAGTCACAGAAGCACTTTCAGTAAGAAACACACATCTGATAACGTTATACTTATATT
The DNA here is from genome assembly GCA_030014215.1 of Clariallabes teugelsi. Taxonomy (NCBI): domain Eukaryota; kingdom Metazoa; phylum Chordata; class Actinopteri; order Siluriformes; family Clariidae; genus Clariallabes; species Clariallabes teugelsi. Next base: position 1,545,883 of record JAQMYG010000015.1, read on the forward strand.
TCCATTTCTGGCCCATTGCACAAGACACTTTAATAAGTCACTTTATATGCATATTTGCACAACCATTGTCACTTTCAAATTTTTACAAATTTCTATTTTTTTTCTTCTATATTTCTATATTTTGTAATATTTTTATTATGCCCTTATTTGTACAGTTTATTTTACAAGTTAAATTTATTTTCTTTTGTATTTCTTTTTATTCATATTTATTTCTTACATATAAGCTTTTATTTCTTAAGGTCACAGGCGGTCATATAAGCATTTCACTGCATATCGTACTGTGTATGACTGTGTATGTGACAAGTAAAATTTGAAATAGTTTTTTTATGTCGTCTTATCACAAGTCGCATCTGAACTGTTGGTATTATGATATTTTTGCCTAAAATGAGCAACAAAGCTAACTAGCTTCTAACACAAGGTCTGAATCCCAAATCCCTCTCTAACCCCTGGTCAAGGGCACTACCTGGTGTGTGGAACAAGAGATTGTACACCCTACATAGTGCACTAGCTTTCCATTTAACACTATTTGCGATTCGACCTCAGAACCCGGAAGTTAACGAAGCTGACATTAAGTGTAATAAGTGTAAATATAAAGTAAATCTGGTGAGTTTCTCAGGACTGTCCACCACCTCCATGGTTTATTCTCCTCATCTTTTGGTTACAGAGTACCGCTAAGTGTTTAACACTACTTTCACCTCCTGTTAATTACACTAATCACTAATTAATTACAACGTCGCTCCACCAGGCTCAGAAGGATATGAGTGGGCGGAGCAAAAATATAACTGGTTAAATAAATAAAAAATTCATAATCTGTTGATATGAGATGGTTTTAGTGGAACTGTTGTATAAAAGCGATATCACAATAAGAAGTATCTCACTCGAGGTCGTGCTGTAGTGCTGAATATCAGCACGGCTGTGATATCTTCATTACACGGGTAGTGCATTGCATCGCAGCCGTGCTGATATTTAGTATAACTGCACAACCTGAAACGTGATATTGCCTAATTATATGAATAAGCATGGCAAAAAAATGTAACTTGCAGCTCAGCAATTTAACATGGATGTACACTAGTACGAGTGGTCACTGTTTCTTCTGCATTCTTTTATTTACCTCTTTATTCTGTATTCAGGGTCGCAGGGGATCTGGAGTCTATCCCAGGAGACTTAGGGTAGGAGGCGGGGTACACCCTGGACAGGGTGTCAATCCAACACAGGGAACACACACACACACACACATTAATGCAATGTCTTTGGACTGTGTGAGGAAACCGGAGTACCTGGAGGAAACCCACCAAGCACAGGGAGAACATGCAAACACCACGCACACAGACCCAGGGAGGGAATCGAACCCCGACCCTAGCGGTGCAAGGCAATAGTGCTAAGCACTAAGCCAACACGCTGCTTGCTATTGGTTCTGTACAATTAAATTCTTTATTATGATTATTTTTAACTCATGAGCAGGAAAATAATCTCAGTATGGCACTTAAAACTTAAAGCTCTTGTGCTCTGACACAAACAACTAATGAGGTGTTAAACCAGTCACTCGGGACAGGATTTATCAACAACATCACTCAGTGGCACATTCTCGGCTTACTAATGTCACTGTGATCACACACACACACACACACACACACACACACACACACTGTCACTATTACAGGCATTTAGGTCTGTTCAGGTGTGTGTGTGTGTGTGTGTGTGTGTGTGTGTGTGTGTCTGCCACATGTAGTTGTTTTAATGCCCCAGGTCCTGGAGTTGGGTAAATCACAGTCGAGTCGAGTGTGTTAGTGCAGTGTATCTCAGCTCCTTTTGTGACTCCACAGCACAGGCAGACCTGTTAGGCTCTTAGAAAATTTATGTGCAGAACTGAGTTGCTTTAAATCTCTCTCTCGCTCACACACACACACACACACACACACACACACACTAGTCCTCATGGCTGAGCACACAGATAACAGATAGCAAAGGGAGGTGTAGCTGGAAACAGGACTCCCATCAGTCATCCTGGTGCAGTCTCTCTCCCACACACACACACACACACACACACACACACACACACACACTCGCCTGCATGCATGCACAATCTAACCTTCAGGCATGTCAGTGAGCAGAAAATACAACAAGTATAAAGTCCAAGCACCTTTTTTTTTTTTCACTTTTGGACCTGGAAATGATGCTTATGTTTATGCAAATATTTACATTTCCATATCCATATGTTCCCGAGAAAGACTTCTTCATTTTAAGAGCCAAACAGTGAAGAGACAGTCAAGGGCAAAATCTACTTCCTCTGGATTTTTCCCATCGCCAGACTTTTTTTGGCATGACTCTATGGCGAATTAGTGTGTGTTATGGCTTGAAGGGCCGGATCTCCCGGAAACTGGGACACTTAGATAACAGTTGGCAAATCAGGAAATGCATTGCTCAGAGGAGCGCGGAGAAAAGGAGTGGATAGAACACATGAAGTAAAAAAAAAAAAAGAGCCTTGACAGACAACTACAGGAGCCCAGGGAGCGATGAGAAAGAAGAGGAAACGAGGTAGCGTCTGATCCTGGTCCCTTGTGTCTCCTTCCAGATTTCCCTTCTCTCACTGAGCGAGCGGGAACGGCTGTCAGGGACGATTGGACGAAATGGAGAAAGACGGAAAAGTAAAGATGGCTCCTGAGGAGATGCACCAGACCCGACACTTCAAGGGAGGACGCTCATGCTTCCGTCACCGCTGAGACTCTCTTCTGTGACGGCTTTCGAGTTGGAGTTCATTCTGATAAACTGTACGAGCGGTAAGCGGCTGATGGACGTTTATCCCCACGTGTATAATCAGGAGCTCCGTCTGTCTCCTCACCTGTCCCCATGCATAAGCAGCCCATCATAAAGACGGGGAAGTGCACACCAACCCTCTGGGGTGAATTACACACACTTCATGAACACCTAAAGTTAACTCAGTTGAGAAGATCCAGGACTGATCTGTTGTGTCGTTGCAGAAGAAAAGAATGTAGAAATCAGAATTAATAAATCAGCTTGAGCAGCAGGAGGTGACTGTGGTGAGGAAAATACTGTAACTGCGTGCTCTGAGGGTTACTACAGCACTGTTTCTAAAGTCCTACAACTATCTGAGCGACTGCAGACACACACCGTCACTGTGAAACTGTTTGTATCATCTTTGTAGCTTTCAAGAAATCGAATTTGCAGAACAGAAACCAGAACAACATCAACCACATCTGTTCAAAACACTTCTAGGAGAATTCAGTTCTAGCAGTTTGGTCTTTGTCCTGTGTTGACAACGACATCATCTTCATGAATAACATGATAAAATATTAATAGGGGATCCTACTACTATATGTTCAAGTCAAACCGGGACTTTTGATTGTACAGAATAACAGAACACAGTCCTGAGAGTAACCACTCCCTCTATTTCTCTATATAATCCCCTGATACACTAATGCACTTATCCCAGTGTGTCACTAGTGCTTGGACACCATCAAGGTAGAACGTTTTCTCAGTTCAATGGAACGCCGGCCTCCCAGGAACTCCTTTAATTGTGTTTCCAAACATGTGGGAATGCCTTTGGAGCGAGATCAGGACTGTACGTCCAGTCTCATCACCGTACCTTGCTTGAATCACAAGTCCTGGTTTGACTTGAACGCCCACGTACAGTAGTAATAATGTTTATTTCATTGTTTAACCATGATGAGGGAATCCTTCCGTCCTGTAGCTGTGCACCAAAACCCTGTTTATGTCCAGTGAGGAAATACAAGTGACACATACCTGAGTGACGTGTGATGACGCCAGACTTGACTTCCTGTTTGTGACGAGTTCCCGTTCCCTGCTGCAGTATCTCCCACAGCCTGGAGCACCATCATACACACATCATCATACTCTTAGCACATCATACGTCCGTGTCAGTGTTATACCTGTGTTGAGTGAGCTTTCGCATATGCAGTGTTTATTCCCACGAATCGAACCCTGTTGTGTTTTCCTGTTCTGTCTACGCAGGTGGGAACTCAGCACTCACACTCCACCCGAGAGCGCCGGAGCGAGCTGTTCCCAGTTTGGTTCCAATCAAACTCTAGAGCTGTTTGATTGCACCGAGAAGGCGATTAGATTCTGATTTTACTCGACCGCAGGAGACCCAAACGTGCCGTGTGTTTCGGGCTGCGGCGTTCTTCTGTAGATGCGAGAGATGCTAAACTGAGCAAAAGGACAAAGTAATACAAACCAAATGTTTCTGGTGAACGATTCCCATGTGTGAACAAAAAACATCTACCATTTATAGAAAGAAAATAATATCTCCACTCTCTCTGTGCGTCAGGAGAATCGTATCCCTGCGAGGTTTTCACTGTTTCTGGGTTTCTGGGTTACTAATGTATTTATCATCTCAGGGATTTGAGTTTAGTTTAATTTGTAAGTTAGCTTGTTTACAACAGCAGTGCAAAGGAAGCTTGTAGTAGTAAGTATGCATTTGCATTAGGAAGATTAGCATTGCTATATTTTTCCAGCCAGAGCCATGAGCTGTGATGCTTAAGTCAAGCCATAGCTAACATTAAATTGCAAAGTGAACACTCGTTGGTAAATGTTCATCTACCAGTCCTGATAGAGCTTGCAGTTCGAGCTACAGTTTGAGTTATGAACTTAACATCAGAGATAATAACCTGCGTTTGTGCATGTTCAATCGTGGACGTTACAGTAGATCACACGTGCGGCGGACATCGCATCCTCTGCAAGACAAAAGTGAAATGCTGGCAGACATCGCTCGTTCTTTTAACATGAATCGTTCAACCATCGGCACAATTCTAAAGAACACTGTACAGTAATGTGCTGTGTGTAGCTGATTGTGTTAGTGTTCTAGTTCTTAGACAATATTTGTAGGACTTATGAACGAATTCAATTTACAAACACACTCTCGGAACAGAACTCGATCGTATGTAGGGGATTTAATGTTGTTGGCCACGGGGCGCAAGGCGTCGACAGGGTGCTAGTCCATCACAGGGCACAAGAACACACACACTCACACTACGGGCTAATTGGTGTTAGAAAGTTCTGTTTATTGCCAGAACTTTATTGCCAATTTTTTGTTGGGCCAAACACCTGGTGTCATGTATGTCTGTTACTTCAAAGAACATAATATCGGATCTAATGGGATGACAGGAGCATGGGAGAGCACAATTCACGTATAATTAAAAATAAATAAATAAAAGACTAACACAGAGGAAACCAAAAAGGAATCGAACCCTCGACCCAGAAGACCAGGACTAACCACTACACCACCATGGCTCCATTGACTAAACTCATTCATTCATTCATCTTCTATACCGCTTCATCCTGTATTTAGGGTCGCGGGGACCTGGAGCCTATCCCAG
>JAQMYG010000015.1:1598598-1623064 GCA_030014215.1 Clariallabes teugelsi
CTGACTTCATTTTATTGCCCCATAACGTTGCCGAGTCTAGACCTGAGTAACTGATCAACCCCAGATCATAACACTGTCTCCAGAGGCTTAGATGAGTCTCACTAACAAGTGGTTTTCTTATGAACACACAGCTGTTTAGTCCCAATCCTGTGAATTCACACTGTGTGTGTGTGTGTGTGTGTGTGTGAGAGAAAATGTTTTGTCCTTCATATACATTTAAAACCTTGATTGATGGGTGGGGCTTAAGATTTAAATATAATATTGAAAAGGTCATGTGACGGTCATGAGTAGACAATAAAAGACGTGACAGACATGATCTCCCCAAAAAACATGAAACAAAAAAAACGATTGACTAAGATCAGCTTTTCGATTTACTTGTAGTGATATTTTGTGAACATTTTGCTGAAAGACTGTGTGTGTGTGTGTGTGTGTGTTGAAACTAGCTCTCCTAATGGTGATTCATGCTTTCCGTCAGCTCCCCTGGCAGGCCGGGTTCGATCCCGTGCTCACTGCGCTGTAACGCGATCCCCGCCAACATCATCATAACTGCATGTTGGTGGTGTTTGGGCACTGACATATCGATCGTCCTGCCTTCGCCCGGGAGACGTGATAGATTGGCCTCACTAATCCAACTCCGAAAAAAAAGACACAGCAGGCGGATAAAATGCGGGTAGAGCAGCAGAGCGGTCCGAGCGAGAAGGGGTCGAAGGTCAACCGTCCTGTTTACGCTGCAGCCGCGTTAATAGGTTTTCATCACAGGACGTGATGGACAAAGTTCTGCGTCCTCTCACATTCCCACGCTGGGGATTCACTCGTCAGCTCGAGGAAGCGGCGTTGAGTCTTCGCCACTTTAACACCTATTGTACACGTGTTTGAACCAAAGCATGATAGATTTACACCCAAGCTGCATATCTGTTGTTTTTTTTAAATAGTTATTTTTAAAAAAAATTTGAGGACGTGATGAAGTGAAGTTACTGTCACCACCCAAAGGCTTTTATTCTTCTTACACCACAGTAACCTACAAATAATAAATTATGTGTCATGCTTTTATTTATGCATTTATACTGTAGTTACATTTAATGTCCAAGTTTTCACTCCTGATCTAGTCGGATGCACTCTCACGATGTTAACTCACTCATCGTCTATTCCGCTTTCTACTCTATTCGGGGTCTGGAGCCTATCCCATGGGGGCACGAGGGGGGCACACCCTGGACAGGGTGCCAATCCATTGCAGGGCACACACACACACACTCATTTACACACTATGGACAATTTGGGAATGCCAATCAGCCTAATTAGTCTTTGGACTGTGGGAGGAAACCAGAAAACCCTGAGGAAACACACCAAGCACAGGGAGAACATGCAAACTGCACACACATAGACCCCGAGGCGGGACTCGTACCCACGAACCTGAAGGTGCAAGGCCACAGTGCTAACCACTACGCCACCGTGTCACCCGATTTTAAGACATTAAGACACAAGAACAGCCTCTCATGCTGCTGCAAAGTTACAGCTGTACTGTATCTGACTGTACAAAGCCCTGACACTGGAGACTCCTTCCACGAATGCTACTTAAACAACTTTTTTTTACTTTTCACACATCAGCTGTACTCCTTATAGTATCCCTTCGAGCGAGCTGTTACCACAGAAACAAATAAAAAATAGTGTACAGTGAACCTCTGATTTAGAAAATGTAAAAGTAGAAAAAAGAGAAATTCTGACCAGAATCCAGAGCTGGACACGCTGTGAGGAAAAGAAATAACACAATGTAAATAACACAATGTCTGAAATATTTTTTATTTCATACTTTTCAGAAGCTTGTTTCATTTTGATTGTTAAAGATTTGAATATTAATTTTGTATGTACACAAAATACAAAAATACATGTTAATTACAAAATCCAAAAGTACATCAAATCAAATCAAAAGATTTTTATGGAATATATAGAAATTATTGTTTTACTGTAAATTCTCAGTTTCCAGAGAAGTGAAGAGCCCAGCGGTTGTGAACATGGATTTTTTTTTTTTTTCTTGGCCGTGTATTGTTCTGCCAGGTGGCTGACAGGAAGTGATGTAGCACCGGCGAGGCTCACGGGGTTGGGGGTCAGGAGCGCTGGGCCTTAAACTCTCCGGCCGTAAGATGGCTGAATGAATCATGATCCTGATCCTATCCTGACCCGAGGCCTCCGAGTCCTCCGAGCCTCCACGGCCGACTTCGACCTGACAAATCTGGTGTTTATTTACTAAAAAAAAATGGGAAGAGGTAAAAGAGAGCAGCAGGGTGGAGGGGAAAAAGTCGGGAAAATCAATACAAGAGTAACGGGGCCGTGGCCTCCGATTGGAGTTTTTTCTACAAGCTTTTGGGATCCTTTAATTTATTTATTTTATTTTATTTAGCAGTGTGTTGGTCAAATTTATTTTAAAATCCAGATTTTTATTAAAAAAAAAAAAAATCATCTGTTTGAATTTTTAGTATGAATATTAGCATTTGACAGAAAAAGTTGAGGGTGAAGGGTATTTTTTTAACCTTTTTAAAACACACTTATGATTTTAGTTGTTTTTTATATTTATCATGGATTTGTTGATTATAATTGTACCTGGTTTTAAGCATTGTTCTTGTTGAATTTTATTTGACTTCATATTTATTTCCCCTCTAAATGCTTTGAGGTTTCAACTCAACAAAAAACAAAAAAAATTTAAAAAAATAATAAATAAATATATATATATATATATATATATATATCATTTTTGTAAATGTATACAAAATAAATGGTATACATGTAGAGTGACATAACGAGCGAGTGATTTCAGGTATCTGACAGACAGGAGAGGAAGAAGAAGAAGAAGAAATCCACAGAGGACGTCTGACCGCCGCAACCTTTCCCCAGCGTTCGCCAAATCGACAAATCAACACATAATGCCTCACCTCAAGCCGACAGAGATGAAAACACTGTCGTAAAAACACAGCCATCAAGGTTCATGTCATATCTTACATCATCCTGTTGTCACGGAAACAAACAAAAAAAAATTCCAGAACCAACAACCAAAAAATAAATAAATAAATAAATAAATAAAAAAGGCTTGGCCAGGGATGAAAGTGCATGAAAACGGGAAGTAATTCTAAACCATCTTCTGGCCAGAAACTCTCTCACACACACACACACACACACGGCTAACCTCAGGAAGACAAATGGTCGAGAGCCAATGAAAGACTGGCTGGCCCACAAATCACCCTGCGCCGCTCGGTCCAGTCCTCATCCATCGCCGGCGTCCTCCATTACTCATGAGCACGCGGGGAGAAGGGAGCAGCCGCCCGCCGCCGTAATTAGACAAGGACAAATCGCCGGTCGCCGACACCGATGCCTCTGGACGCTAAATAAGGGCTCCGTTACAATCCAGACCGAGGGCTAAAGGGACAAGGGTTCCTCCAGACCTCATTTTGCTATCAGGCTTTAAAGCGTTAACCAGAGATTAGTGCTGAGAAGTTTCAGATGCTGGGTCTGATTACTGATTAGCGATGGTGATGGTGATGGTGATGATGGTGGTGGTACAGGTGTTTGGGATGTGTCTGAGAAGTCAGAGTTGGTTCCGTATCTCTGGTTCTCAGAATCTGTAATGAGATGTTCCTCAGTGTTATTTCTACACATCTCTGCCTCATTAGTCAAGTCAAGTCAAGTAGGCTTTTATTGTCATTCCAACCATATACAGTTCAGGACACAGTGAAACGAAACAACGTTCCTCCAGAACCAAGGTGCTACATACATGCAACAACATAAATTAACAACACAGCTCTACCGGAACCAGCTAGTTAACTAAGAGGCCTAATTAGAACTAACCCTAGCTCAGATATGACAGATTTACATTTTTTATTTTTAAGTTAACCTAAAACTATTTCTATACAACAAAGAGACAACAATAGACCACAGACAACAAAATGCACATGCAAATGTGCAAACAAAGAGCTACAGCGTGACAACAACTAAAAAACTCATACCTCATTACCATACCTCATACCTCATTACTACAAAAAGTTTCAGTACTTTTTGTAGTAATGAGGTATGAGTTGAGGTAGTGGGAGGAGAAACGTTAAACATTTGACATCCCTGAAGTAGCAGCAATGATTTCAAAATACTTTGTGCAAATAGCAAGTAAAAAATTTGTATTGCAATATATTGCAAAAAGAGAAGATCAGGTAGGAAAGTATGAACAAATTGTGAGATGGTTGTAGATCAGAGTGTTTGTGCATGTGTGTGTTTAGCAGTTCAGTCCTGATGTTACATAGTCTAGATGTGATGCCCGAATTAGATTCTAGATGTCATGGTTCTGGTCCTCGGTCGTCAAGTCAAGGGTGTTTGAGTTACGGGTTCTTGACCTTGTTCCTTAGATGCTGGGTCTACATGACTTCAATGATCCTAAATGTGTAGCATTATTATTTTTATTCTTATTCTTTCCTGTCTAGATCTTTGATTTCCAGAAGCTTCACAATTTGACAGTAAAACAACATGCTCATGATGCTGATCCTACAGGGTTCAATCAGGTGGAGCAACCACAGAATTGAGTTTATTGGTGATTTGCAGAATTTCTCCTCAATTTGGCTTTTTATCCTTATTTGGCTTTAGTTCTAGATCCTGGATTTTAGAAGCTGCCGCAGTAAGGCATGGGGTCTGGTTCAGATGCTAGACAGTCATGATTGTGTTATGACAGTTAGCTATAAGGGATGTAGTTTGAAGATGGATGGATAGCTTACACATTTCTGACATTTTCTGGATCTCAGTGTTCAGTGGGCAGCAAGTTGAGGGAAAGAGTTACAGGAGTCCAGACATCCAAGTTCTTAATGGTAGTCTAATTGATTAACTGTAATTATGATACATTAATGTGTAGCATTATTATCCTTATTTGTTAGGTTATAGATCTTGGGTTCTCAAAAGATGCACAACTTTTAAGTAGTAGGACAGATCAGGTTCATGATGATGCTACAGGTTTTAATCAAAGTATGCAATAAAAGGAAGTAGATTGTTGGTGATTTGCACAATTTCTTCTCATTTTAGCTTTTAGAATGGTTCTCAGATGCTATGTCGTTGCTCGGAGGTGTTGATTTTGAGTGGTGTTTATTAGAGCAGGAAAAGTCTTCAGAAGTACTGTTTGTTTGAGAACATCTCAATGATCTTTATGAGCAATATCGATGGAAATGCACAACTAAAAGGTGGATTTTAGTAGGTTCCAGAGCTCTGGTTTTGTCCACCATGGAATGGATGGTTGGATCTGGTTCATGACAATGACGGTACAGGTTTCAGTGAAGAAGCTTCAATATTTCTCTTCTTTCTTATCAGTTCTATATCTTGGATCTTCACTGCACCAGTGAAGAACACGTCAAGGCAAAGGGTCTGGTATCAGAGAACTTGTTCTAATGCACTTGATTCAGCTTAACATGTCTGAAACCTCCTATTTTAAGGTTCTCTGGAGAACCATTAACCACTCCAGAAGGACAAGCTCTGTAAAAGGTAACAGTGTACACGTTTCTATTAGTAAACCCTCGCAGAACCTTCAGATCCCTCCCCAGAACCACTGGTTCCATCCACATTACCCTTGGAGGATTCAGGGTTTCTTTGGTCAGATTCAGAACTTTTGAGGGTTCCACCCGAAAGACAAAACAATCTACCCTTAGATGCTAATACATGCTTGATGGGAACCAGCAAATATGTTGGGCAATCAATGGTTTGATATAACAGTTTAGAACGCTTTATCTTCAGGAGAACAAGAAAATGATGTAGAGCCTCTGGTTCTACTCACTTAGAAAAATATTTTCCCAATTTCTTTGAATAGTTAAGGATTATTTGTGGTCTAAAAAGAATTAGAGGCTTGAGATCTACAAAAAAAATAAAAGAAATAATAATAATAATAATAATAATAATAAAGTTTGTATCTAAAAGGCATCAAGGAACACTTTAAAGTTCTAGTGTAAATCTAGTGTAAAAAAATTTTTTGAGTTCTTTGAGCAGTTTGGGTTCTTTTATTGATATTCGTTTTTGTAATCAGAACCCTCTCTGGTCATAAAATTGAATGTTCCAAGGTTCTAAGGCACTTTTTAGCATCTGTTGCGGGGTTTTACACACACACACAAAAAAAAAAAATTGAGACAAATCAAAGAACACTTAAAGGTTCAGTTTTCATATTCCTTTTTTTTTTTTTTTTTTTTTACAAATTCATATGGGTAAACGTTCATATAAAATAATCTAGATTTCTTGAAGACTCTGATGTTGGTGTTCTTGGGGAACATGTTTAGGAGTCAAAGAAGTCTCTTTATTAAGATTAAATTCTTCATCATTACTATTACAGAAGAGATGGTTGACATCTTGTTGAGGACAAGGCACCTACTCTCAGCTGAACTTTAGATCTGAAGCTATAGATTCCTTCACCAAATTACTTGGCCTACACCAAATTATTTGACCTGGAGAACCTCCATGACCAAGAACGCCCAGAAGCATCTCTACTTTCTGTGAATGCTGAAGAAAACTTTCTGGGAAGAAACTTCGATCTCCCATTCTCCATCGTCAGTGAAAAATAAATAAATAAATGAATAAATAAATAATAAAAATACATGTATTACATTAATCAATTAATTATTAATTAAGAAATAAATTGGTTTATTTTTGTTTATGAATAAAAAAAGACGAATAAAGTTATATAGATAAAAATTAGTATTTGATTAAATATATGTACAAAATATTTAAAAAATTAAAATGTATAAAAACCTACATTATTCTAAATAATAAGTATGCATTATTTACATATATTTAATATTAGAATGTATTTTCATTGCTAAGTAGAACAATATGTTTACATTTACATTTGCATTTACTTTTCTACTGTAATATCCTTTTTCACACTTTATTCCACACCTGACCTGTGGGCTGATCCATACTGCACCTACTGTACTGTTTTTAGGAATCGTTGTTTTGCTCCATGTGGAAGTGTGCAGCAGACTTCTGAGTGGAAATCATTTAAGCAGATTGAATTTGAGCAGAACAGAAATAAAGCAGGAGGTGAAATGCTGCCAGATGAGCCCGGCATGACCCCATAGTGACCCCTCAGTAAGCAGAACGTTCCGCGGACTTTTTACATTTAACACCAAATCTCAGTGTATCAGAACCAGAGAACATCTTGCTGATTTATTTTTTCTTCAGGTTTATAATCCAAAATCATTGAAAACTAAATGGCTGTTATTGTATTTGTTTTTTTATAATGAATTATTAATTTATTCAATTTGTTTTAAAATTCTTGTAAAATAGCAAAAATTCATTTTTACAATAAAATTTTTGTCTTTGATCTTTTGAAGTAATTTTAACCTTTTAATATGTTTAGATAATTAAATTTAGATATTCTTTGTTAACTATATATTTTTATCTTAACCACACAATGAATTTTCATTTATTAAAAAGAACCATTAAAAAGTTTCATCAGTTTATTGTTAATTATTACTAAAGCCTGTATTTACACCTTAAATATTTCATTTTAACTTTAAATTTATTTTTAAATCATTTTACATAACCCTAACCCTTTTATTTGTTTCCCTTGAAGTTTCATCTATAAAGGTTTACATACTAAAACATTTGTTTGTTTATGTATTAATAGTAAAACATAATCAGTTTTGTAGTCTGTTTTTTATTATTTTATGAAATATCAGGGATATTGTGTAGTCCATCAGTCAAAATAACAGGTTTTTTTTTTTTTTTTTTTTTTTTTTTACTTTGGAATAACTTACTTTTTTTATTCTAAATAAATAAAAACAAACGAAAAGACCTTTAAAACATCTGGAGTGTTATTGTTGTCAGGGCGATCCCCATCCCGAGCGCCGTGTGTGCTTTTACTCCTCAGGTTTAACTATATATAAATAAATAATAACAAAAAATAAGTCAATTAAAGTAAAGCAGACTGGAGCAATAAAAGGTTTCAGAGTACATTAGCTGAAACACGAGGGGGAGGAGGAGGAAGAGGAGGAGGGAATTAGCTGGGAACACCGGGAACATCAAATCAAACGAAACGAAAAAGACTTTGCCGTGAAAAGAGCCAAGAGCAAATCCACAGAGGCGCGCGCGTGTGTGTACAGATTGTTTTGGGGTTATAATCATGAAGTTAACGCCTTGAGGCTCGGGGACCGGGGGAACCGCCGACCACCAACAACCGCCGACCGCGTCACGCTGCAGCGAGCAATATCGATTCCTCGCTAATTCCCTAATTATTTTCCGATTGGATTTCAGATTTTGGAATCGTCATCAAGGCACATTAACAGAAATCCAAAACCCAAGCAGTATTTTTTCCCCCCTCTCTCTCATTTTTTTTGCAACAGTAAACATTTCTGGAAAATAAATAAATAAATAAATAAATAAAAGCAATGAAATGAAGCTTTCGCTCCTGAGCACAGCTGCTGGGCCCGACCTCTCTCTCTCTCTTTCTCTCTCTCTCTTTACAGTTTTTTTTTAACATGCAAAACTCCTTCGAAAGCAGATTACGCTTTAGGAAAAGCAAATGCAAGAGGGAAAGAGACTAAATAAATAAAGATCTCATGCTGACTGTGAATCGCTAATGCAAATGTTTAGCATCGCACATTTTCTGCATGATCTGTCTCTGCTTCTGCACCATGGCGCTTTTTTTGTTTTTTTGCTAACTGTGAACTCGCGAGGATTTAGCAGAGAGAGACGCTGAACACGCTCGACGACGACTGCTGTGATCGAATTCTGAGGAAAGATGAGAGTGTAAGGAAATCGGAGGTGTGACCCGGCGTTGCACAGCAGCGAGTGAAGTTTAGTCAGCGGCCATGTGCACTTTTCTTTTCCACAGAACTCCAAGAACACCAAGCTGCTTCCTCTTAGCGTGCTAGCACAGGAAGCGCTAACAGAGTTCCTCTGCTCCTTCGCAACAAAAGCACATGTGAATGTCTCTGACAGGTCGTGTCACCCGCTGCTACCATTTCCAAGAAAAACCATGTTGATGGAACATTGAGTGTGTGGGTGTGAGTGTGTGTGTGAGTGTGTGTGTGTGTGTGTGTGTGTGTGTGTGTGTGTGTGTCAGATGATCATGAGTTAATCGAGCAGAACTGAAAGGAGATTCACAGTTCAGTATCCGGGTCCGACAACCTGAAAACAGAAGAGCACGCCCCAAAAAAATAGAATCATTCATTACTTTTCAACAACAGGAATTCTGGGAATTCTGTAGAATGAAATGATGAGAGACAGCATTCAGACTTAAAAAGTGAGAGAGAGAACATTCCGTACCTGAATGTAATGTGTTTTTACCCCTCAGGTTTACCCAAAAATAAATAAATTATAACAATAAATGTAAATTTAAGCACAGATGTACAGATTAAATTAATTAAAAAAGATTTTTAACCAGAGCAAAAAAAAGTTTACTTTTTGCTTTTAGTAAAGTTTTACTTTACTAAAATCTCAATATATACGACTATAAGGAGTATTCTTAATTTCTTCATTTTTTATGCCTGAATTGATTTAAATAATAAAACGCTGAATTGTCATTCACAAAAAATAAATCTTTTTTATATTTTATTATAATCATTTAATAATTATCAATTATATAATCACATGATCACATATATTCATTTGGAGTGTTTTTGCTCAAATATAAGCCAACATTTTTACTTAAAGCACATTAAAGTAAATCAGAGAAGAAGCTGATAAATGTTTTAAAGTACATTAAAAGAACACTTTTTAACTGAATTTACTCTAAACAACAATAAACCAAGATGTGCTTGGTCTTTATTTTTGTCCTATATTTATCTTTGCAAAAAAACATTTTGTGAGACCCACACACACAGATTTTCTTTGATTTTCTTTGTATTTATGTATGAAAAAAAAATGCTTAATTGTTAAACAATTCAGTTAAAATAGCAGCAGTTGTCTGCTCTTGCAACTTTAAATTTTGCATTTAATTCTTAATTTCTTAATAATGTAAATATTATTTAAATAATATTATACACATGGATTTATATGCATCATCACTTTGGTATGATATTATATTATATTATATTATATTATATTATATTATATTATATTATAATGTAGAATGGTGGCTTTATTGTTAGCACTGTCTCCTCACAACTCCAGGTTCTGGGGTTTGATTGTGTGGAGTTTAGATGTTCTCCCCGTGCTTGGTGGGTTTCCTGCAGGGACTCTGGGTTCCTCCCACAGTCCAAAGACACGCAGATTAGGCTAACTGGCGTTCCCAAATTCCACATAGTGTGTGAATGAGTGTGTGTGTGTGTGTGTGTGATGGACTGTCCAGTCTGTACTCCAACAAGTGCCATGAGTCCCCTAGGATAGGCTCCAGGCCCCTGTGACCCTGTACAGGATAAGCGTTATAGAGAATGAGAGAGTGATGTAATGTAATATGATACATCGCCTGGCCAAACAGCTTCCTTCTTACCCTGACACGCCCATCGTTCTGGAATAGGCTCAATCCGGACTCATCAGGTCACATGACCTTTTTCCATCGCTACAATGTCCAGTCTTTATGATCCCTCACTTGTTATGAGTCTCACTAACAAGTGGTTTTCTTATGGACACACAGTTGTTTAGTCCTGTTATGTGCTTGATATTAAATCGGATGAAAATGGCAACATTTCGGTGAGACAATTATAACGGGTTGTGAAACAGACCAAGGATGATGAATTACACGAGTGCGTTTCAAAAAGTCTTTTACTCACATTGTGAGAAATGTATAATTACAGGAGAAAAATGAGTGTGACCCAAAACAAAGAAATAAACAAAACAAACAATCCTTATAACTAATCCATGCCTAATTAACAAAAGAAATATGAAAATAAAAACCGAAATCTTTAGCGCATACAGCGTCCTAACTAAACACCTTTAAGCTACAGAAACAAAAAGTACAAGGGAGGTGTAACACTCAGCCTAATCTAACAGTGAATTGACCTAATAGTAATTAAATGCTTGAGGAAATTAAAGCACCGAAATGCCTCTTGAAGTTGAACTCGATCTTGGAATGTAATAGGATCCTGGGAGTTCTCACCACATTTCTTCTACAATGTTGACGGTTCAGCACTGTCCTTCCAGGTTTTGATGTGCTGAAGGTTCTTAACCCAGTCCCAATAACTTCAAATCTCCTTAGTTGTTTTCTTTGCTCGATGCAGCCCAATAATTTGAAAAAAATTATTCTTGTTTTAGATTTATATTTCCTTAAAATTCCTTATAAGCATTTTTTATTACTTTATGGCCATGTGTACAAAATAAGTTATTAAAACAATAGTTTTTTTTCTCCATAGTTTTCTCCCAAACTGACAAAGCATTGATACTGGAGACTCCTTCCACAATAGTAAATAAACATCTACTAATTCTGCTTTTAATATTTCATCTAGAAAATGGTACTTTTTGTTAAATAACTGTACACATGTCTGTGAATCAGACATTACCATAGAAACGATAACTCGTTAATGCTATCGAGTGCATTTAACATAAACATGAGATTTGCTTCGTTTCCAAACTGCTGTTACAGAAATCGAATAAACACCTTCTGACCAATCAGATGAGCGTTCCACCTTTAACATAATAGAAGAGGAAGAACATAAATGTAGATATTGCTTTTTAAAAGCTGAAGGCTTCATAAAGAGTGAGTCATGATCCAGGATGCATGAATGCATATAAGGGTGTGTGTGTGTGTGTGTGTGTGAGAGAGAGAGTAATTACACTGAGTGCAGCTCTCCAGCTCCTTTTCCCAGCACCGCTTCCCTGACGTTTAACGTTTCCCCATCGCCGCCTTTCTGAGAATCAGCCATACATCAGTGACGTGTTCAACACCGGCCTTGCGCAAAAAAAAACAAGAAAAGATGACAGGACACACAGATGGATATACAGATAAAGAAAAAGAGGAAGTGAACAGACTGAATGTGTGACATGTTGTGTAGAAGATGAAATCGTTTTTAAAAAAGAAACAGGAGCGCTGTGCAGTCAAGCCGAATGAAATGAAGATTAGGGGGAAGAATATTAATATTTTAAAAATAAATACATGATTTCTGTAGTGTGGGATTAAAGTAAGCGCTCTGTGAAAGAACATTAAACACAATAGGAGACAGGATATAAATGTATAAAAGGTCAATGAACAAGAATCAGACGCACACCTAAGTGGCTAATAAAATTAATTTAGTTTTAAAACACCCTGGTTGCGTCTTAAGTTGTGGCTAAGAAGGAATAAAAACTTGCCAAATGGATGTTTTAAAATGATTTTAACTTTTATACATACAGTACAGTGGTAGTGATATTTGGACGGGATTAGTTTTCCGGATCCTGTCTGTTTTAATGCTTGAGGTGGGCGTGTCTTCGTGATACCATCATATTACGAACCTTATACATCTATAATACACTGCAACACACACATCTCGTCTTTATACTAAGAGCATATTTTGACGTGGGCGGAGTTATATGATCATTAGTCAGTCACATGATCGTAATGTTTGCCAGCTATGAATTTAGGTTAGGTTACTGTACCCGCAATCCATTTTTTGAAGGAAACGTGCAAAACCTATTTTCCTCCATTGAAGATTCAGGAATAATCTGCAACAATACATAAATAAATAAATAAATAAATAAATAAATATGGTGCTGGATGGATTGGGATGGGACAGATTTTCCAGGGATACTTCAGTAATAATGACCACACACACACACACACACACACACACACACACACACCTCCAAATATAACGCTAATCCAGTCTGAATTAAGCTATACAGCATCACACACCACACCCCCTGTGTCTGAGTGAGACATTTTAATCACCAAATGATCATTAATCAACCAATCAATCAGAAAGTAAATTAATTAATAAAGAATAATCCATGGCGTCTCTTATATGCGTCATCGCAGGTTCTCTTTCAGCTGGCTGGACTCGATCGCGCTCTCTCTCTCTCTCTCTTTTCATCTGACCCATTTCCTGTTTTTAAATATGCACTTGAATCAACCATAAAGCATTTTTAAATGGAAAGCAGTTTAAATGAACCTGTTCAATCACAGCGCAGGAGCACTTAGTTAATGAAGGAGTGAGCATGAAGCACTCGGTGCGGTCTAACAGCGGTGAGGACTGGGGTTTTCTGTTCTAACAAGGAATCTTATCATCATCATCATCATCAGAGAAAGATAGAAACGTGCTGGTGATGCGAAAGTGGAATACTGAATGGCAATTATGACGTTATTTTGCACTTAGTTGAGACTCTGAGTGATGCAGAGATCTTTAATAATGTTGTATTAAAGAAATTTGTGATAATCATAATAACATTAAGTATTTTATTAATCAGAAAGGAAAATTTTTATTTTTTTTTGCATATTTCAGCTGGGGTCAGAGCGCAGGCTGCAGCATCTCCTGGAGCAGATAGGGTTAAGGGCCTTGCCCAAGGGCTCAACACTGGCAACTTGGTGATGCTGGGGCTCGAACCTCCAACCTTCCAATCAGATACCAAGTAACCTACATTCTTAACCATATGAGCCATCACTACATACCCCTGTATGTAGTGTAGATTAAAATGTTTATTCTCCTCAAGATACTCATCTTGTCTATGATTTAGAGTCTAAGTCAGGTAACATGTGAGTTCAAGTCAACTCCAGAGTCTCTAGTTGTACAATAATTGTACAACTAGACAATTGTTGATGACAAATTGTCCTTTGACAAGAATTGTGAAGCAGTGTGCAAGAAGAGCCATCAGCGTCTGTTTTGTCTGAGGAAGTTAAATTATTTCCATATTGATAAATCGATGATGATTTTATTTTATCATGCTTTTCTTGAATCAGTTTTATCATTTTCTTTGGCATCATGGTTTGGAAATCTTTCTGTCAAGAATAGAAATATTCTAAATCAGATAGTTAAGTGGTCCAGCAGGCTGATTGGGGTGTCATTAGTCAGTTTGGAGGCTGTGTACACTAGGCAGCTAAGGAGAATAACAAATTCAATTTTAGGTGACATCACCCATCCCTTGCATGCAGAGTTTCATCTCCTTCCCTCCGGTCGCAGGTTTTTGGTGTCAAGTTGTAGAACTAAACGATATAACAATAGTTTCATTCCAGCAGTGATTAGACAGTTAAATAAGGTATAAATAGATATTTAAGGGAGAATTGGACACTGAAGAATTGTGTTTGGCCACTTATGTTCAAAGTTTATGGTACTTGTTGTTTGTTTTACTATGTGTGGTTTATTTTGTACTGTATGTGTTATGAATGAGGACTCTTGACTGCAAATCAATTTTACCTTTGGTACAAATAAAGGAACTTGTACTTGTAGAGTATTGTATCGAGTCCACAGTGCCAAGCTATAGAGTTCAGGTCAAATTCAGGGTCCCTAACTCCCAAGCTATGAAGTCCAACTTGACTCTGTAGTCCCCAGCTCTAGAGTCTGATTTGATCGCAGAGACTCTAGCTTTAGGGTTTGAGTCTGCAAACTGCAGCTGTACAGTAGATCCCAAGTCAAGTTCCCCAGAGCAGTCAGTTTTTTTCACCTCTCAAATTTCTCCCTAATTTAGTCTTGGATAGTTCTCAGCCATGTCCTGCAATGGATTCACCACATGTCCAGGGTGTACCCGGCCTTGCGCCCTAAGTCTCCTAGGAAAGGGTCCAGGCTCCCATCACACTGTATACAGGATAAAGCGGTATACAGTAGACGATGAGTGAGTGTGTTCTCACCCACCAGTCAGCTGTCCCCTAAGAGCTTCATGTGAGACACGTGAAGCCAGCATTCCACATTCCACATTCCTCTTGCTGCATCATAGGGCAGTACAACTTTAGGTGGAAAACTCTACCCACACTCTTCTATATAAAATGCGCTCACAGATGCTAGTGTCCCTGTGAATGGCAGGGGAGAGAGGGTATGTGTGTGTGTGTATGCCCCTTCCACCCAGACACCATGGACAATTTTGTTCCCTTGGAGCTCAGTGGCATTGGGTTTGTATCTGATTTGAATCAACAGGTTCCAGACAGTGCAGTGAATGCTTACTTTACAGGTTCACAGTCTAGTTTAAATCCCAGTCCATAGAATCTGTGTCAAGTTCAGGTTCACAAGAGAGCCCATACTTCCAAACCTGTATTGTCTAGGTCAAGTCCAGACACAAAAGCTGGAGAGTCTGATATGAGCTCAGACTTCCAAGCAGTGGCTTACAATTTGAGTCCAAGACAAATCTGGAGTTTTTTTTACATCTATTGTCAAACTGAAGTTCCCGTATGACCATGAGTCATTGTGTTGAGTCAAGTGCAGTGTCTGAAGCTTTAGAGTCCAAGTTTGGTCCATGGTCCCATCTTTGGAGTCCAGATGAAATCTAGCCTCATTACTCATCAAGTTCTCATGTGTGTTATTAGGCAAAACCACCACCTGTAGGTCTCACTCTCCCTCATCTTCCTGGCATTTTAAAGCCGATTTTCCAGTCCAGACTTCCTTTAAAAAAGAAATTTTTTTTTAAAGCTTCCTTCCCTGATTTTGTCTTGTCCTGCTCTGTGTCTTGGACTTTTCACTCTTCCACGCACTCTATCTTCTCTACACGAAATATTTTCGTTCTAGTTCTCTTTCTCCATTTTCTAAAATAGTTTTCCCTCAACTTCAGGGTCTTTTTAAAGCGTTTTTTATTTTTCTCCCTATTGTGACCTCATATAAGTAGAGCCCCTCCCCCGGCTTGTTGCTATTTTCTGGGTGTGGCTTGGCACTACTGTACATCATTTATGTAGACACTGAAACAGCATGTGTTCCTTACCTGTGTTCACTTGTTAAAGATATAGTAACATATGGGACCTTTAAGTTGTAGAGTCACAGAGAGACTTCACAGCAGTACCGTCCACGTCTCATCCAGAGGACCATCCTTGTTAAGCCAAGTTTAGGGTCCTTGATGGATCATCTTCAAGAGTAGAACATTGACAATGACTTATATGTATATATATTTTTGTTCATTTTAGTGAGTAAAAGGAATTGTTGTTCGTCTACTGGAATGATGGAATGGTGATGTAGTGGTATGTGTGTGTGTGTGTGTGTGTGTGTGTGTGTGTGTGTGTGGGGGGGAGGTCAGAGAAGCAAGGTTTAAATCCCAGTGAAGATGTTTTTGGCCTTGATCACTGTCCCGATCGATCGGTGGCCGATCTTGATCTTAGATACGTCTTATTTTATTAGTGGCTTTGGCCTTCCACGGCCCCATTCACACGTGATCAATATGACACGCAGGACGCACCGTATTTTTCTCACTTTTAGTACCTTAACGCTATTTAACCGTGTCACCTGATAAACGAGGGCTCCTCCCGAAACGCTGATTTCCTATCGATTTCTTCCTCAGGCTCTCCTTCCCTCATCCCTCGCTCCGCCGTTGTTTTTATCTCATCTTATCCATCCAACTTTACCAAACCACAGCTGCCCGTTTGCTTTACGTCAGCCGCCATGTTGCTTATTTGGTCCTTCCTAAGAAGTGGAAGAAAGTGTTGTTTATGATAATACAAAAAAGGGAAGAAGAAGAAGAAGAAGAAGAAGGATTCAGCTGACCAAATGATGTAATTGTCTCCATAACAGGAAGCCTTTTTTTCCCCTGCTTGATATATTTAGGTCTTATTACGCATTATTGGTCATCTGTCATATTTTAAAGCCAACAAAAAACTTCTTGGAGCAGAAAATAAGAGAAATGTTTAAAATTGCTTACACTTTTATGTTGTTTAAATAGGGTTGCCATGTTGTAAACAGTTTTAATACAAACATTTAAGAAACTGCAATCGAACTCATGTTACCCTTACCAAGATGTAAGTAATTATTTGAAGTTTCCACTCTCAATCTACATAAACAGATCAGTTTAAAGTTTTGTAAAACAAATTGTGTGATCACGGTTGCCATTTTTTTCACACTTTGAAATAATTAGACTAACTATATTAATAATAAATTTTTAGCATGTTAATGTACACTAGTAATAAAAACTTTAGTCCTTACTGTATGCATTTGGATCTTTAAATGTAAATTAATTAGAATTCTGCTTAAATATTGCTAGACAGACAGTTTTGTATAACAGTGTTGTATGTATGTAAAATAAATCATTATTGGCTCTCATTGTTGATTTTTATTTTTTATTATTAATATAATTTGTTTTTATTTTCTCTTTTTTTGTTATTTTTTACTTACTCGTGGTTCATACTTATTTATATATTTTTCAGCAGCAATGTAATATAAGCCATGCCTTCAGTGAGCTCCAAAACACTGAGCTCTCTCCAAACAAACTAAAAAACATGGAAGTGAACATGGAAGTGAAACTTGACTATAAAACATCTGTCTGATACTAAATTTATTTTGCAACATTCGTTGGCTCCAGAATGTATTATTCACAATCAAGCATTATATTTATAGGAAGAATGCTCCTCCCCTTTTTCTCTAAGTTAGGATCAAGCATATCTGTATATTGCTATTAAGATTCATAAACTTTTTTGTAAGCATTTGAAGATCAAGTAATTTTGTTTAAATCTATGTCGTGCAAAAGAACAAAATAAAACATACAAACAGAATAATTTAAATTTGTGTAGAAAATTTTAAGATGTTGTTTGATTTCGAACATCAGGTCACACATTAAGTAACACGCAAGAAAACGTTCCACCTTTAAAGCTGCTGGTAGTCATGTAAATGTCGTGGGTGCTCTACTGTACTTAAACATATAAAGTAACACTAGAGCACAGATTATAGTACAAAGAATATACAGTACAAAAAGAGAGAGGATATATCATGCATTTAGAGGACACCCAAAAAACACGACCTACTAAACCACCAAACAAACCAACATGCACCTCACAGAACCTGAAAACAGTTATTTTATCAAACAATAAAAAAAAATTAAAAACAAAAGAAATATAATGAGCTCATCAGTGCTGTTTTAAGTAGAAACAAAAAAAAAAAGTCCATCCTTCATTCCTTTTGAATGAAAAAGCATTGAGCTGAGCTGAACAGGTGATCCTTGGCTTTAATTTTACATCCCACAGCATGTGCTTCAATTTCAGAAACTTTTGATCTTCAGGGAATCTCACCGCAACAATCTCTAAAGTTTAATAAATCTAAATTAATGCACAGATCTCCCTCCTTCATTCATCTGTCTTCAGCATCAAACAAAAACATCTCACATCAAATATCACATTTATTTGTGTGTCCATCCAACTGTGTGTTTTTTCCTTTCTGTGTAAGATTTAATGGAGACGCAGCACTGCGGGGTCCCAAAGAATGTTATCATGGATGGTAGCAAGAAGAAAAGAGAGCCGCTTTCAGTTTGGTTTTTAAAGCAGCCGGTGCCGAGAGGAATCATAAATTAAGGTTAAGTGAGGTTTAGTGTTTATTTATTTCATATTTTACTTAATTTACATGTCTTTTCTAAATGTTTTGATTGTTTTTATATGCAAAAATATGATTATAGTGTTGGAAATTGGTAATATTGGTTATAATTTTGGGTGGCTGTAACAGACTATCTGCATTTATATTATTTCCTATGAGACAATGTGTTTTACAATACAAAATTTAAGGTACGCCTGTTTGAACTTACAGTATATACAGTATGTGGTTCAAACCACACATGATGGTAAGGTAACTCTTCCTCTTTACAAAGGTACAACTCAACATATTCTCCATCAATTCGAGGTCGTTGTATAATCACTGTCAGTAAAATTACTGTAAAATTATTAATATGCATAAATAGCTAATTGTGTTATTAGTATATAATTTTTTTATCATGTCACTTAGAGATTTTTTATTCTTTTGCTCATTCTTTTAATATTTACCAAAAGCTGCATAAATACAGCATTTAAGACCGGACCATCTACTCGGATAAAGCGACAGAATCATCACTTTTCTTCTCGTCTTCTCTTCAGAACTCACTCTTCACTTCTGTTCAGATTTTTTTTTCTCTTGAAGGCAAGGAATAATTTTTGCTTTGCTAAATGAATTCGTCCAGAGCTGTCTTGCGGTGTTTATTGCATGTCAAACAAGTGAAATATGAGGCTGCGTGCCAAAATGTCAGAGTCGTCCGTTGATAAATATAAAACATGGAATATAAATACGAAGCCGTTCCCTGTGCAGCAGCTTGTCAGAGCGTGAGGCTGAGCGCGGTTAGCATTAGAACGCTTTCACGAACACGTGTTCAGGTATTGCATTATGAACACGAGTCAAGTAGAGAGAGAGAGAGAGAGAGAGAGTGTAGGAGGATTTCCCTGGCTAGAAATTAAGACGACAATAATCTCTGATTTTATATTAAATGAAGATTTATTACACACCAGGTTTAATGATCAGCGTTAAGAAAGATGATAATAAAACAGTAGGTTTAGGGGTTTGTGGTACATGTATTAGTTAAAATAATAATGATATTCTATAAGCTAGCTGAGGAAGATACACTCAGATATCCTTGTGGAATGTGTTTTAGAGGATTTCTACAGTACAGAAATGTAATGATATAAAGAAAATCGTGAAATTAAGTCCACCAGGTCATGCCGCCTTTTCAAAACAATCACAGACCATTTGTGAAAAGTGGACATACTCATTCTCACTCACTCATCTTCTATACCGCTTTATCCTGTATTCAGGGTCGCGGGGGGTCTGGAGCCTATCCCAGGAGACTTAGAGCACGAGGCGGGGTACACCCTGGACAGGGTGCCAATCAATCGCAGGGCACACACACATACACACACTCACACACCCATTCACACACTACAGGCAATTTGGGAACACCAATTAGCCTAACCTGCATATTTTTGGACTGTGGGAGGAAACCAACCAAGCACGGGGAGAACATGCAAACTCCATGCACACAGAGACGGGAATCGAGCCTGGCCGGGAATCGAACCCGGACAAACTGAAGTAAATTTAAAACTGAAAACATTTTCAATCATTTATTTTCCATATATATAAGTAAAAGTCTCATATTACTAAAGCTAAATTCTCATAAAAATATTTTTTAAAACCTGATTTTTTTATTTTTTTATTTTTTTGGTGTAAATTGGATTTTTTTCTGCAGCCAATGACTTAATCTGACACAAGTGCTTCAAGAAGCAAAGAACAAATTATTATTTCTAAAATATATGAATGTTTATAGAAATATACATTTTTATAACTGCATCCTTCACAGAGCATCAACTCAGAGGAAAGCGCTATCCACCCTCTTCTGCATGCCTGACTACACAAACTCCAGTGATTAGCTAGTGTCACTGTGATTGACAGGGGGTAAAGAGGATGCCCCGCCCACCAAGCCAAGACATCACGGCCAGTTTTGCCGAATCATCACAATTTGACCTCACGACCTCCAGACAAGAGAATGCAAGTTTATCCAGAGCATATGTGCATATAAATTCTTTTGAGAAAATGAATAAAAATAAATGTAAAATATATATTTATTTTATATAACTTTTTATCATTTTGCATTGTGAATCCTTAAATAAATGATTTAGTGAACAAAATGAAAAAAATCATTTTGTTATATAACTTTTTTTTTTACAATGTTTTATCGTGACTCAACAAAAATTAACAAAAATCAGTTGTTTTTTCCGCAAAATGTTCAATAAGATGGAGTGTGTGTAAAAAATAAAAATAAAAATCATTCAATTTCTGTGCATCCCAGTAACTAGCTAGTCTCTCAACACACACACACATGCACCACTCTGCCGTCCTTGCATTATTTATGCAAAATTAAACCAGCCGGTGTCTCCTGTCTGACGCTCTGAGACTCTGATCGATCCTCTCACTCCCTTAAAGCGCTTCCAGAAATTTCCACTCTTCTTCTTTAACGTTACTGCAATGAGTGGAAATCTTTTCCAGTGGATCCAAAGATAAAAATGGTTTAATCTCTGCATGTGTGACTGTGTGTAGTGTTTTATCAGCTGAACAGAATAAATCGACACAGACGTTTCCTAAGTTTTGCATCTGATTGCACTCAGTCTGCTTCAGTGTAGTGTAACAAAACTCAGGGTTAACTGCACTGTAAGGTGTGGCATATATAGTTATTTATTTATTTATTCATATATTACAATACATGTGTGATGATTAAAATCTATATAATAAAAATAGGTGTAATGTATTTTTCACTCACTCACTCATTGTCATTACAGCTTAATCCTGTATTCAGGGTCGCGGGAGACTGGAGCCTATCCCAGGAGACTTAGGACACGAGGCGGGGTACACCCTGGACAGGGCGCCAATCCATCGCTGGGCACACACACATGCACACACTCACACACTACGGTCAATTTGAGAACACCGTAAGGTATTTTTCATTAATTAAAAAATATAGATTTTTTAAATTAATCTATGAATTTATTATTCATAAATGTATAAATCATCAACAATCATAAACAATTACATCACTGCGCAATGGAATACTTGAATCTGATTGGTGTATTATTTGCATATAAAAGCACAAATCAGACACTAGCCCTGACTGTAATGTGAACAGAACTCAATTATACATTGATGCTCTCGTTCTAATACATTATCGTTTCTTTAGTAGCAGCTCATTCATGGAGACGTACGCAACTCATGTCACTTAATCCAAGACTGGTTAGAAAAATAATTGGCATATTTAAAAATGAAAATCCTTGGTGTGATTATGTTCATGTAATATGTATGGAATGGGTCTCAGGTGTTTAATAGGTTTTGAGAGAGGGGGAGAGATGCGGGGGGAGGGGGAGGGAGAGGGAGATGAGGGAGTGACTTTATCATAAATACTATAACTCATCTCTCAGAGGGTCTAGAAAAATATGTCTAATTATGAACTGGTAAAATTGGGTGCATTAATTTATTCATTCATTATCTATAGCTCTTGTCCTGTTTACAGGTTCGCGGGGGGGTCTGGAGCCTATCCCAGGAGACTTTGAGCACAGGTTTGGATACATCCTGGACAGGCTGCCAGTCCATCACAGGGCACACACGTTCATTCATGAGGAAACTGAAGGAAACCCACCAAGCGCGGGGAGAACATGCAAACTTCACACGCACAGACCCCGAGGTGGGAATCGAACCCGGGAACCTGGAGGTGGGAGGCCACAGTGCTAAACACTACACCACTGTGCGTCCTAAAGTGCATGTAATAAGAATATTACATTCTCATGGTGTGAATTATTTTCCTATATTTGCACAGCCTGGAGTGTGTTAATTCTTACATATCAATTAAATATAATCAAATGTATGTAATATTATCAATTTTAAAACTGATTCCTCGGCACACAAGGCAAGTTCTTAAGGTGAAATTTTGTATTGCGAAACACATTTTCCCATAGGAAATGATGTAAACACAGATAATCCGTTCCAGCCACCCAAAAATATTACCAATATTTTACCAAAAATAAATGCCAATTTCCAACACTATAATCATATTTCTGCATATTAAAACAAACAAAACATTTAGAAAAGACATGTAAATATTATTTCACTCAAGGTTGAAATATGGCACCGATTTTGTTGCATTTGCCTTTTTAGAAAGGGGCAAAATGATCCAGCTCTAAGGCTATTGCTTTGTTAATGTTTTTATGCGATTTTTTTTTTTTTTAAGGAAATGGATAAATTTGACAAAATTTGAGATGGTATCACATCTCATCGTCATTTTTTATTTTTTTTGCAGTAATGAAGTATACATGTGCATTTCATATTTAACGGCCATCAGGTCATTTCAATCATCTCAGTTGAGACGCGGCTGTCGAGAAGCACTTTTCCTAATGAACTCTAGAGTTCTGAAAATATTCAGAAAAGAAAAGAAAGAAAAAAAACTCACTTCCATCTCTTAGTTTTTAACCGAGTGGCTAAAGCGAGAGGATGTTAAAGACTCGTTCTACAGCGGGGTAATGCCACCTCAGTGCGCTTTTTATTAGACCTTTCAACCCTTTTACAATGGGTTAAGTGATAAAGTGACATTTACTGCCCGCTGCACTCCAGCACCGTTCACACAAACACACTGAGAGGGAATGAGAAGGAGAGAGAGAGAGAGAGAGAGAGATTTTCTATTAACACTCAGACTCGGATCATCTGCTCGAAAGTGGAGAGATTAGTGTATCCTGAGCGCCACCTTGTGTCCGCCCTGTACGCGGGATGTCACCCGAGTGTGTGCAGGTATTAATCATAGGCAGGAGAGTGTAAAATTCAATCGGCTCCCTCCATCCATTTGAGGACTCGCAGCCTGAAGGTTGGCCTTGTAGAGACGGAGAGAAAGAGAAAGGGGGGAGAAGAAATAAATAATAAAAAGAAAGAGAGAGAAGCCCTCTCCGTACACTTCATCAGAACCTCCTTGTTGGTAACAAATGGCGTGTCTCTCCGGTGGAGTTGTGCCATCAGAAACTCGCCCTCTCTCTATTCATTTCATTCCCGCGCCGGAGGAAGAGGTCAGGGTAGGAGCACCGGGCTGCTTCCCTCGCTCACGCTATAAACCACTTTTTAGGAATTGTTTCTCAATAAGAAATGATCAGTCCATTTGTCTGCGGCCGACGGCGCCGTCTACGAGCCCGGACCGCCAATATTTTTTCGTTTGACCTGATCAGGGCAATAAACTAGTCTGAGACACTTTCAATTTGTCACCGTGTTCACAGAGCCTGGGAGATTCAGCAACTGATTACATCCACACACACACACGCACACACACACAGGTAAAAATTCCTCCCTTTCTGATTCTCCTCAGCCCACAGCATCAGCGCTTCCTCTCTGTTCAGCATTCAGCTCCTCCAGCCGTGTGATGAATTAGTTTCTCTCTTTTAACATAATGCACATGCATGGCTGATGGAGCGCGCGCCGAGGAGGATATGATGAGTGATGAAGCGTGTCCCGTCCGAAATATTAGAAAACGGACATTTGCCGAGGACGTTTGCGTATTCAGAATAAGGAATGTTTCTAATCTGGAAGCAATCTTAGTGAACGTTCTGTGAGAGATTTCGTGAGGCTTTTTATTTTATTTTGCCCAAAATTGAATAATGGGACCAATTAAGAACCCCACCCCCGCCCACCCACCACCACACACACGCGCGCGCACACACACACACAGACACAAATACACACACATTTTTAAAAAATTCAATACCATAACAATCTAACACTATTTTTAATTTAATTTTATTTTATACCTTTAAAACTTTAATTGTGCACTTTTACAAGCTTTTTATTTTACAGTGTAATAAGTGCTTAGATGGTTCAGTACAATCTCAGGACAGAAAAGAAATAAGCATTTATTTCATTATTAAATAAAACAGTTTGGTTCTTTTAATGCTTAAAGTTGCAAGCTAAGGGTTCTCTGGTTGTCCCGTTCTTGCATTGCTTTCAGGTGTAAATAAAACAAAACAGATTTGGAACGACTTTAAAGCAAGTATTTAGGAGACGGCGTGTTGTTTAAGACGTTACATAACGTTATCAGATGTGTGTTCTTACTGAAAGTGCTTCTGTGTCTAGTTGTGAATGTGGGTTTTGTCAGGCAGCTGCTCTCTCCTCAGTACTGCGGACCG
>JAQMYG010000015.1:1623164-1642862 GCA_030014215.1 Clariallabes teugelsi
AACCACTGGACAACACCTGGGACACGCCCACTCATACATATAGTTACACATCACAGTGCTGTTACTGTCTATTATCACCGCTCCTACAATAAGATTACTCAGTCAGAACTAACTGTTATATAATTTTTTAAGTACTAGTAAAAATGTATGATTTAATAACCATCAAATGTTTTCCTGTTCTTTTTTTTTTTTTTTTTATTAAAACCATGAATTATACAAGGATCCCTAAAAGAACCCATGAGGAACCCTCCGCCAGTGAGACACCCAGAGAATCTGTACTGTCAATTTTGATCTTGTTTTATTTGCAACTGTTAACATAAGCATAAAACTCAATGTGTAATACAATGTGTTTTCTTTTTAGAGAGGGTTCCTTTAAAAAGTAGAAACCTTGTAGGAGTGTAAAGTGGCAAGTTACAATGCATAAAACAATGTTCAAGAACGTTCAAAACAATGTGTTTTCTAAGTCAGAACGTAGACAATGGAACTCTTCTAAGAACGTACAGGAACACTGCAGGTTCTACTGTAGTTATTAGCAAGAAAGTAAAGAGCAATGATATGGGGTTTGTTCTGCACACTCACCCTGAATATGTTCTTAAAGGGTTCTTTTTTTTTTTCAGGTTTATTGGATCACAATTCCAACAAATGTTTTTACTTGTTAATGTTCCTGGTAGGAGAACACTTTGAGGTTTTGGTTTAAGGCTTCCACCAGAACAACCACAGGACCCTCAAGGGTGTAATTTGTTTTATTATGAATTGATTTGAAATATTTGAAACAAATCTATAAACACAATGCTCTTTAATAAAGCTTCTACTTCTTTGATACTTTTTGATAGAAGGAAAACACTTTTTTTTGGTTTTGAACCTGTAAGGAATCTTCCAGATGACTTTTAAAAGCTAAAACTAAAACAAGCAAAACACTTAAGGGTTCTTCAGTTGTTGCTCTAAACATAGCACCGTTTCAAATCACATAACTGGAGGATTTTTTTAAATATTAGAAAGCTCAGCAAAATGCCCTAAATCTTGACAATGTTAGTTAATATTAACCTAACTTGAGAACTTCATCTCAACAACACTCACAATTAATGCTCCACCTGCTTTAACCTGTTAGCTACAGGCTGCTAATGCTATAGTAATAATCAGTGCAACATGTAACATAATGAGAACTTGTGTATTTTTATTAAAATTGAATGTTTTAATAACTCTGCTTCTCTATCAATTAGTAAATGCTGAATATTGAAACTTGCTGAAGGATCTGTTTATAGTGTTCACGTTGTCACTTCTGATCAGTAACCATGATTAAGTAACAATAAATAATCTTCATGAGATCTAAAAGGAGAAAGATTTATGAAACCATTCAAAATTTTGTCTTTTTTTTTCATTAATTTATAACTGATTGCATAACATCTGCACCACATTTTGAGCCCTAACATGTACAGCAACAATTAATCTATTCAAATCTTAATATTTATTCTTGATTAGATTTTTTTTGTTGTTGAGTGTTTGTTTCTTTAGAATTTATTCTTCCTATTATTTTGTGTATTTTGCTCCTTTTTATTGTTCTCCTGTCATTTTCTTTGTTGATTTAATTTATCATTTCATTGTTTTTACAGCCTGGAAGGGAAACAAAATTATAAAACAATTATTAATATTAATACAATAAATAAATAAATAAAATTTGTCACAACTGAAAAATATTATAATGTAATGCAAAATAATTAAAATAAATGAGAAATGCATTACATTTTAAAATAATTTTTTTTTGTTGTAATATCT
Organism: Clariallabes teugelsi; assembly: GCA_030014215.1. Taxonomy (NCBI): domain Eukaryota; kingdom Metazoa; phylum Chordata; class Actinopteri; order Siluriformes; family Clariidae; genus Clariallabes; species Clariallabes teugelsi. The sequence continues at coordinate 1,624,938 of JAQMYG010000015.1, forward strand.
AATTAATATGTTTTTTTTCTATATTAAATAAAAACAAATTTAATTATCAGAAATGTAGAAATTATACCAACACAATCTAAACATAAATGAATCTAAAGAACAAATATTACAGAATAGATTTTTTAATCTAAAATTCTACTGGAATGATGGAATGGTTATGGTGTGTGTGTGTGTGTGTGTGTGTGTGTGTGTGTGTGTGTGTGTGTGAAAGTAACATTGTTCCATATTGCACTCCGAAGTACAAAATCTAACGTACATTCATACAAAGATAAAAATTAACGCATCTGTTAATTTTTTTTAAACTTTGAACAAGCCTAATTACAAAACCTGTAACAAGCAGTGTTAAAGATTCACTCAGGACACACACACACACACACAGCGAGGTGTGTGTCATCAGTGAAGCAACTCTGTCACTCATTTTGCCCTGAAGTGTAAGTCAGTGAAGCGAAGCCCGGAGGGAAAAACAGGATACGTGTGCCCTGTGACTCGGAGGCTCTCATACGACGTGTCATGAATTTTACAAAACCTGCAGATCAATAGCAGCTATTATTACACACAACTCTGAGACGATTTCATGTAGAAAAACAGGCCGAGTAAATCACGTTACTATTGACGTTATACGTACTTAAAGAGATGATAGTAAATTTCTTGATTTGTTTTTGATTACGCTGTATCCGGAGGGGGAATAAGCTGACTTTGTGCCCTGATGTCAATCACAGAGCCGTATATCAAATGACCCCAGTGTGGGCATAAACCCCAAATGTCGTCTCTTCATCCCAGAGGAGTCGCGATCACATGACCTCACTCAGAGCACACTAACAGCGATGCTGAGTTCTGATTGGTCTAGAGGTGTTGATTAATTTTTAATAGAAAGCGACTCGGACAGTAGCGCAGGTTTTCTATGAATGCACTTGTTCTGATACGTTGTCGTTTCTATAGCAACGGCTCATTTCACTGACGTCGAAACTATCTGTTAGCTGTAAGGGGAAGTGTGTTTGTAAAACTGTTGTAACAGAAGTCACAACAAGAACTATGGACAAGTAAAGAGTGTGTATTTGTTGGGAAATTGCTGGGTGTGTATTTACACGATAACAATAATCAACCTCGTACTGTATAATAATTAACACATACGGAGTTTAAACAGCTAATTGCTATAGCTGAAGGTTCTATAAGGTTTGAAGTCTACACAAACTTTTACACCCTGTTTGTTCGGACATGAATCATTCATATGAAGTTCTCAGGAAGAGGAAAACGCCAAGAGAGTGTTTCTGACACATGATCACTTCACTACGCAACTCTCACACCGTTCACTCCCTGATGATGTGGCAAGAACCAAATCGAAATCTCTTGACCTCAGTTTTACTCCTCACTCCTCACCGCAGTATTCGAGGCCCACGATTCACACTTACACACACCCGTACAATAGATCAGGCGCGGTTTTAAAAGCCTACAGTCTAACATTATGTAAGTTTCTACACTGATGTACACAGTTTCCCTTCGAGTTTCAGTTCCATTCAAATCAATTTTATTTGTATAGCGCTTTTAACAATCATCATTGACGCAAAGCAGCTTTACAGACTCAAAAGAAAATTATGGAAAAGTGGAACACCTGATCGACTTGCAGATAACTTGCAATGTGCAGAAGAGTGCACACAATGCATGTGTGTTTGTGAACTGTACACACATTCATTCACCAACACCACTTGCACATTACAGTAACTCGGTTGGGCCTGTACAGTCCTGACCTCGCTCTAAGCCATTTCCACATGTTTGGGCCATTAAAGGAGTTCCTGGGAGGCCAGCGTTTCAGACATGAAACATGGCTCCGGCGTACTTAGGAAACTTTCTACCTTGATGGTGTCCATGCACTAGTGAAACACTGTGATAAGTGCATTAGTGTATCAGGAGATTAAATAGAGAAATAAAGGGAGTTTTTACTCTCAGAACTGTGTTCTGTTATTCTGTACAAATCAAAAGTCCTGCTTTGACTTGAACACTTTTCATACATATTTAATATTTTCAGAGCATCTTTTCACATTGTAGTTTGATTTGTTGCTTCTGGAGATGTAGGAAGGAGGTGAGGAGGCTGCACCATTGCTATAGTAGGTATCTAAGTTAAACTTAAACTCTAACTTAAAGTATATGCACCCCTGACCATCACACCCATAGGTGGTTCTTCTCACACAAAGTCAGAAAGTCTAGAATGTCTCTGTATGTTGTAGCATTATAATTTCCCATAAGAGCTAAGAGGCTGAACCTTTTCCAGCATGACGACGCCTCTGTGAGATCCACAAAACCACTCAGTGAAGACGTGTGTGTTGGAGAGGAAGAAAAGCCCTGACTGAACTCAACCCCACTGAACCATCAGCTTTGGGATGAACTGGAACTTGGGCCTCCTTGACATCACTGGCTGGTGGAAGGAGGGCACCCAAGTATTGAAGAAACTAAAGTCTTCGCTCACCTGACTTCACGTGCATATGAACTTGAGTAACATCCAATTCTTATCCGTAAGGTTTAATATGATGTTGGCCCTTTGCAGCTATAACGGCTAACAGTTTCAACATGACTGCACACCAGTTTGGTGTGAAAGAACTTGACTGTCCTGCACAGGGTCCTGACCTCAACCCGATAGAAGACCTTTGGGATGAATTAGAGCAGAGACTGTGAGCCAGGCCTTCTCGTCCAACATCAGTGTCTGACCTCACAAATGTGCTTCTGGAAGAAATGGTCAAATATTCCCATAAACACACTCCTAAACCTTATGGAAAGCCTTCACAGAAGAGTTGAAGCTGTTATACAGGCAAGCCAATACTTTTGGCAATACAGTGTATATAAAGGCCATTAGTGGCTCAGTGGCAGGTTTTTCTTTGCCCATTTCCAGCCAGTGTATGCAGTGCCGGTCCCAAGCCCGAATAAAATGGGAGGGTTGTGTCAGGAAGGGTGTCCGACATAAAACTTGTGCCAAATTTGTGTGTATGTGCAGATCGGATGGTCCACTGTGACACCCCCTCGACAGGAGCAGCCGAAAGACCAACAACATTCATATTGAAGAAGCTTTGCGTTATCTCCTGGTCTTGCTGTGTTTGGGAACCATGATGCACTGCACACTAATACTTACGTAAGATAATTTAGCAGGGAGATAACGCTTCGACAATCAAGAGGTGTGAATGCGTTCTGTACAAGAGCCATGAAATACACATGGGAAGCCGTTGTGTTTGTGACATAATTAAAACGGGTTTTGTGTGCGATAAACTTCAATACTTTCAAATTTTATTACATTTCCTCCAGGCTCTCCGGTTTCCTCCCACAGTCCAAAGACATGCAAGTGAGGTTAATTGCCATTCCCGAATGTGTGTGAATGTGTGTGTGAGTGTGTGTGTGTGTGTGTGTGTGCCCTGTGATGGATTGGCACCCTGTCCAGGATGTTTTGATTGATGAAATACTCAAAATTCATTTCATACTCATTTCCTTAATTTTCTTTTGATTCTGTAAAGCTGCAAGAACAATTTTTAAAAGCACTACACAAATAAAGTGTACTTGAATAGAACTGAAGGGGGTACCCGCCTCGTGCCCTAGGTCTCCTGGGGTAGGCACGCCCAGTTAAACTGACTCTGGCAACAAAGCAAAGATAAAGCCTTTATAAATAATGCTGAAACATTTATACATACTGTACCGTACTCCCACAGTTCTGTTATAGTACAGTATGTAGAAATGTTTCAACATTATTTATAAAGGCTTTATCTTTGCTTTTCAGCCTTTTTGTGCAACACTGTATAGAGAAAGAAAATCACTGGAGTAGGCAAGTTGTACGCATGATGCAGAAGGATTTTTTTTTTTTTTTACATATTTATTCCATTTAGCACACAATTCTTCTTTAAAAAAAAAAAAAAAAAAAGCCAAATATTTGAGGACTAATAGCCAGTTTAATGATTCTGGATTTGAACTCACAACCTTCAGACTAGCATTCCAGACTCATGACTTCTGACCTCTGCTTGGAGAAACACCCTTTACCATCAGACATCAGATGAGAAGAGCTCATGGGATGAAGAAAATCCACAACATTACAACAGAATGTATTGTTTGTTTATGTCAAACATTTACCTCGTTAATTTATCTTCAAAATAGGAGACTCCAAAATCTAGTACACAGTGTAATGAAGACTTCACATGCAGTGTAGAAAAGCATATTTATTATTATTATTATTATTATTATTAATGGTAACAGAGACTGATAAACTGTAGCTTTTCTGCTTAAATGCAAAATTAGAGATTACAGTTTATTTAGCTGAAACTGAGAAATGTGTAATTATTTTCCTTTAAAAAAAGAATCACAAATAAATCTCTGCATCACATATTTTCTTCTCTTTTGTATTTGTTGAAATTTAGTTTTAAAAAATTCTAATATTTTTTAACAATAAAAGGTCTTTAGAATGCAGCTTTACAGAAACCTGGATATAAAATTTTACTTTTATATTCATATTGGTTTACAGGAGCAGAAAGGGCTTTAGAGAACGACTGAACAATCAGAAGTTTTGCAGCTAAACATTTCTCTAATTTTAAGGTTTTTATTTACAAACAGGATGAATTTTGTTTCTGTAGCAATGCTAAACTAATAGTACCTGCAAAGATAATTTTTTTCTTATTTTTTTAACTAAGACCTGTTTTTATCTTTCTGTGTGTCCACACTGACACCTTGTGGTAAAAGTGAAAGGCCAAAACCTGATTTTGTTTTGTGGTTCATTTGTTGGATTTATTTCATGGACAGCATTTCTGACAAGTGCTGGAACAAAATGGAAACAAAATTAAAATTTACATGATCCCGGACACACCAGGTCACGCGAACATACCAAAAATTAATTCCGGCTAAATCGGACCTGCTGTATATTTTGTCCAGGAAGGAAGAAGGGAATCGGCAGAGATGGTAAACTTTAAAATGAAATCTGCTGCAACGTATCCAGCAAAAAAACAAAAATTTAATAAAGGGTTTTTTTTTCCTTTTTTGAGAAAAAGATTCTGTTGCAAATATAACCAAGCAATTTTAAAAGGTTAAAAGAAGCATTTAACAAAACTGAGGGCAAAGTGTCAATTTAAAGTAAAAGAATTGTTTGGAAAAATAAGGCCCAAATTTTATTTGTAAATTCTTTAATATTTATATATAAGGTAAAGATGAAGATTGGTCACTTTATTCACTCAATGGAATAAAACATGGAATTATTAATCAAGCATAAGTGATAGTTTGTTTTTAACTCTTAAGGAAATTATTCAGATTTCTGTAATCTGACCTTTTGTGACCTAGTTTCAGTAAAGGGGCGTGGCCATGTCCTATAAGTTACAATTAATAAGGCGTGGCCTCTCTAGACAGTGCCTGTGATTCCACCAGGCGTGCTTGGCTCTAATCTGCTGAAAATACGGGACTATTTTTGACAAAAGCTGCTTTGGTCCGCTTCTAAAAGCAGGTCAGTCTGTCGATCAGGTGTCCTTTTCCTTATGAATATTCACATCAGGACAAAAGATAAGATGAAAACTGGATGAAATATGCAAAGAAAAAGAAAAAAAGTCAGGTTGCTGGGACTTTTTCCTAGTGGAAATTCGGTGTTAGTCTCAGTGAAGGAGGCGTGGCCCAAGTACATGATAGACAGTTCCAGTGAAGGATCAATGATCAGTTATTTTATTTAAAATTCAATGTAACCTTATATGTCCTGCTGTATGAAACCGAATTCGGACGGCAGGTCTCAGTGATCACGCTCGATAGAAACAGCGATCCAGAAATCATTCACAGCAACGTTTACACAAGAAATGTGTTTTAGATAGAAAAAAGCGAGTTCAGAAAAGCAGTTGTATTTTGCGTTTGTGTAAACTTTTGAATAAGGAGACATGGGGTGAACAAACGCTGGACCGCGTTGTCGCATTGTTGACTTTAAACCACTAATTTTATTTGGACACCAATTTAAGAATATAATGAACACTTTTCTACATTTCAATTTTATATTCATAAAAATTCCAAAACAAATAAATAAATAAAGATAAATACTGAAAGAAGGAAAAGCTCGGAGCAGGTGTGTGTGTGTGTGTGTGTGTGTGTGTGTGCCTGTGTGTGTTGATGCGCTGCGGTGGCTGAGCTGCGTTACTGGAATTTTTACCGCATCTCACACTTAGGAGGCGCACTTTCATCATTTTATTGCTATTTTATAATTATAAATTACAGTTTTACCATTTATGGAGTTTTGTAAGCGTGGCTAAATGTAAATATTAACCCTTAATGTGATCGATCAATTCACAGTACATTTATTAACATACACATTACAAGCAAGTGTAAAGAAAATAAGTGTCGTGTGTGTGTGTAAATCTGAAGATTTTTTTTTGTTCATTTTGATTAAAAAATAGATAAAAATTGCTAAATGAGCCCTGATATTAGCATTGATTAGCAAAGCTATAACACCTGATTTCATGATAAGAGGACTGAATACAAATGCACAGTACACTTTTCAGATATTTATTTGTAAAAATTTCTGTAAACCACTGATCTTTTTCCTTCCACTTGACAATGATGTGCCACTTTGTTTTGGTCTGCGACAATAATAAACTCCCAATAAAATACATTTATGTTTGCGGTTGTAACGTGACAAAATGTGGAAAGTTTAAGGGGTATGAATACTTTTGCAAGGCACTGTAGAACTCAGTAACATCAAAATTTTTTTACATAATGTTTAAAACAACTTGTACAGAGAAAACAAAAAACAAATAATACACGTTGCACCATGTTTGTGTGAAGATCTGGATTTATTTGAGGCCAACAATTACTTCATGTCTGTACAGAACTTTGGGATGAAAGGAACTCTGGAGGACGTTTTCGTTTGCTCGAGGACGTTCCACACCTCGTCATACGGGTAGAGATTATTGCTAAGGTCACGGTCAGTGTACTACACACTACGTTAGAGGTTCACAGTGTTCTGAGAGGGACTGGACATGCAGGAGTAAAGACTTTGGAGTAATACAGAATAACAGGAGCGTGACTTGAGCAGCAGCTACAGCTTAAACTACACGAGGTTATTAAACTGGTTTCATATCGACGTCATCGTCGTCGTTGTTATTATCATCATGCAGGTAATAGTTGCAGAGATTTAAATTAGGCTTAGGAGAAGAAGTTTTAATAAAATGGAAGCAGGTTGATTGGATAAATACCGTCCATTCCTGTTTGTGCTCTCTTTCTAAATTTTTATTGATTTTTTTCAACATGTATCCTGGGGCAACAAAGTGATATTTATGGAGGGGGGAAAAAATCTTATTTTAAAATAAAGAATTTTAGAAAATCTAAATAGAACGTTATGTAAGAATTAAAAAAAGAAAATCTACTGGATTCCTAGGATTTTAAGTCAAAGCACATTTTTAGGCACTGGTGTAAAAATGGCAACGTTAACACACACGAAGATTAGAAAATATGCTTAAAATTTGGCACATCATGGTGAGGAAAAGGCCACTAAATCTCTCAGCTACACAGTATTTATATGAGGGGGGAAATTTTAAAATAAAAATGGGATGATTTACAGAAATTTCACTTTCCTACTTAGGTTATGGACAAAGTAAGTAACTCAACGAACGCAGTACAAAAATGTTAAAAATATATCTAAATTAAAAAAGGAAGCGCCATGAACGACCTTTTGACCTCAAGACCAAATCGTGTTCATGTTCATGTGCTGGTGAGTTAAGTCGAGTACGAAGAAATAAATATTCTGTACACGTATATACACGGCTGCTTTAAAGAAAAGATCTTGCCGTCCGATCAGGTGTGTGTGTGTGTGTGTGTGTGTGTGTGTGTGTGTGTGTGTGTGTGTGTGTGGACAGTCAAGTATTTTAGGATCACTAATTCAGCAGCCGGTCACGATGGACGATGGATTCAGAAGACTTTGGAGCGTTTGCTTCCCAGAGAGCCGTGCTGCAGAGGAAGAGAAAATTAAAGAGGAAATGAGAGAAGAAAAAAAAAAAGTCACATTGACGAAAATAAAAGGGTGGAAATGTGTCAGAGGTGAAATCTTTTTCCTCTCTGATGCAAGTAGTTAGAAATTGGTTGGAGGAAGTTTATGTAGCATGACTAGTTATATAAAACCTTACAGTCAGAGTTTGTTCGAGGAAACGAAACACTAAAAATTAATTAGAATTATATTATGTAACGTTCTTCCCGGCATACAGGAGCAGTCGAGACGTGTGCCGGAGAAATAAAAACTGAACTCGTATCCACTTCAATATTAATATTTGATCGTACTTATCGTAGGGTTTGGAACGCTCGCCTGTACCTATATCCCGGACCCCAACTGTATTTCCTGTAAATTTCCCATCATCCTATTAGTGGCTTTTATATGATCGCTGTAGAAATGCTTACACTCTGTAAGCATGGCGCTCGTGCTACACATTCGACTCCTAACAGAGCTGTGAGTGACGGGTAGACTGTTGCTTTAAATTTGTTTCCATTTTTAAACATTGTTATTTTTCGATTGAATCAACAACGCTACTAAGTTTTAGTAGTTTTTAATACCTGTGCGAAATGTAGACAGTAGATTACTGCTGCACAGTGCTACCTCAGCATACAACTTTAATTCGACAAGTTCTTAAGGTGAAATTCTGATTTGCGAAATTGCGAATTGTTCTATAGGAAATAATGTAAATCCAGATAATCTGTTCAAGCCATCCAAAAATACAATTTCCAACACTATAATCATATTTTTGCATATAAAATCGATCAAAACATTTAGAAAAGACACGTAAATGTAGTTTTAGTTTAAAATTTTTAGTTTCTAAGGCAGGATATTCGTATGGTGAGGTACCACTGTATATTTTGTCCAGAATTTAAAGTGCTGTATTAAAAACTACTCAAACTCTCTCAAACTCTGAAACATGGTGTAACCTGTTTTGCTGTTGATTTGTTTAAATGTCACGTCTTATCCAAATCTTTTTTTTCCTGCTAAGCTTCTGCTCCATTCTCCAGTCCTGCAGGTGGCAATAATGCACAAAGTGCTAATACACAATACAAAAAGGAGAGGAAGTGCTAATGTCACAAAATGAGGTGATGTACAAAACTACTGTATTACAGAAAGATGAAATCCTGGATAAAATGGAAGGTTTGCTTCAGGACGGGGTAAAACTTAACAGTGCTAACCACTACACAACCCAAATCTAACAAACGATTACTTTACAATAAATTAGGCCACGTGTCGTCCAGTGCAACACCAGATTAAGAAAATGATAGACAGTGGATCAAAACAAACAACACACTGTTTCATAAATAAATCAATGTCTGTTGTGACTGTGTGTGTGTGTATCATACCGTGGCCTGTTTATAAAAGTGCGGTGCCAGCTCCACCAGCCAGGACGATTCCACTGCCGTCACGTCCCGCATGTAGTACTTGGAGGTCTGAACCACCTCGTTAAACACCACCCTGTACAGTAATTAAACACACAGAAAATGAGGTTCAAGAGGTTTAAACAAATCCAGAACTTTCTGTGACCTGGTTCTGAGGTCCCTCTGTCCGCTTCTTATCACGTAACACTAACTATGAAAGTGGGCGGAGTCGCTCTGCACGTTAGAAGCCGAGACTAACAACAGATATAGGACATTCAGAAATTTACATAAAATGTTTAGGGGTGTGTCATGTGGCACCTCCACAAGAAGCATGGTGAGGGGTGCCAATACTTTATCCACACACAATGTAAATGGTGTCTTCCCCTCTCAGTCTTATTTATTTTGTAAAACAGAAAAAAAAAAAAAAAAAAGAAAAAAATATCTCTACTCTTATAAAATATACTTTCGTAGCGCGAGAGCGCAGGTTGTGTACCATTTCGGAGGTTTCTCGCTGTAAAGCACGGAGTTGGGATGAATGTGAAGCTCCCGGTCATCCCGTAAAGTCCTGAGTGTGGACAGAACATGGGAAGTTACATATATGTAATAAATTATACAACATACAGTAGATCACACAGCACTACTGAATCCTGGATTCTGATTGGTCAGGTGGAGTTGATTAAATAATTACATTATACAGCAGTTTTTATAGTAACAGCTCTTTCATAGGAACATGTTTCTATAAGGAGACGTTTATGGAAGGAGTCTCCAGTGTTGGTTAGTAAAACTGTAAATAAATCTGCTCTTTTCTTTTACTTTGAGGAACTAACTTGTTTTTTGCAGACAGCGATTCTGTGCTAAATTAAAAATTTCAGTATTGGCAAATTCTTATAATACTAAAGAAATAAAACACATTGTGGTGTGCTGTTACTGGAAAATAATCACCTTCACGTGGTAGCAGTAGCTCTGCTTCATCACACCGATCAGACGGTAATCTCGACCCGTCTTTAACTTTGTCACCATCATATAAGTGTGGCGGTTAATTTTTTTTTTTAGAAATGGTGCTAAAACTCTACTCTGTTCTATAAGATGATGGAAACCTAACGTCAGTAGACAATTATCACACGTGAAGTGAAACGTGTCACCTGTAGGATCCGGAGTGATGCAAGCGAGCGGCGTTGGCGAAGAACCCAGACACGATGCACCTCAGAATCACGTCGGGGTCGCCTGGTCACGTGTACCAAACAAATAAAGAGAGAAATATGAAGAGATTTAAACAGCTTTAACACTTTCATTGATAAATTATTTAGACACATCCAGATTCTGTTTTTAGATTTTCTCTCTTTTTTTGTTGTTGTTGCTGTTTTTCACTTAGAATTACATCATATATGAATTTTGATTGCCAATAAATAAATGAAAATAGAACATGAACGGTAAAAAGAAAAAGGTTAAATGTTATGTTTAAAATATTTTTTCCAAAGATGAGTGACTGTGTCAAGACTAAAATATGTTAAACACACACAAAAACAAATAAATAAATAAATAAATATTTTGTTTGTTTTTTAAAAAGGGGAAGGAGAATAGTCATATTACCAAAATAAGCTAAATAAAATGTAAATTAAAAATAAATAAATAAATAAAAACCCTGATTAACATTTATTATTGTTGTTATCTGGAAAGTGGCACATAGCCTAAAGCATAACATAAGTTGATTTTTTTTTTTTTATACTTTTTTTTAATTCAAGTTTAAAATATAAAAATAAATACATAAAATAAATAAATAAATAAATACATTTATTTAAACATTTACGAATTTACAGTATTTAGAAGTTTGGGAAGTTGCATGAAGCAAGAAGGGGAAGCAATCGTCTTACCAAAAACATTAGTTTAGGAAAATAAAACTTAAAGAACTTTTTTTTTTTTTATCTAACTTAATTATGTTGTTGTTGTTGTTATTGGTAAAAGGAAAATGCCACATAGCCTCAAGCGCTACAGAACTTTATATTAATTTGTAGTCACTGTGAGGGAATTTACATCATACATATTTTCTAAAATATAAAAAAGGCTTGAACTGACAGTCACATTTTAGAAAAGTTCCATTAACAACGTTTAAGAGTCACCATGAACCAGGGGGTGTGGCTTATTTAACTGACAGGCTTTAGTAGTTCTTGTTCGTCTCTTTCTCCATTTCATCATAACCACTTCTTTATTTTTATCTTATCATATCAGAACTCTGACTTCCTGTTTAATCAGGATTGAACCCTGACCTTCACTGGAGGTTCGAGGAACCTTGAACTTGTTGAGCAGACGCCGGAGCTGCTCTCGCACCGTCAGGGCACGCAGTAGACCCTTATAGTTCAGGAAGTGCTCCTGACACCACTGAGAACTCTTCTGATGCTGCAGGGGAGGAAAAAACAAAAGAGATTAACGTCAATTAACTCAAATATGCACGAGTGTATAAGAGACTTAACGAGAGACTTAACAAATGTTTCAGAGGTTTCATTAAATAATTGTAAGGCAATGACTTGAGAGATTTCCTGACCTTCACGAAAGCCTCGTAGACGTTCAGCATGGTCAGGTGATCACCTTCAGCCACAGCGAACTTCCTGTGCTCACACGCCTGACAATCAGAAACGTACCACATTACGAGAAACAAGTTAGAGTTTCTATAGCAAAGGTTCAATCACAAGGACTTGGACAGATCGACAAGGTGATACGGTACAGTCAATAGATTTAAAAAATGTATTTTTAAAAAATGGACAAAAAGGAGAAATGGCAGACTCACGGCTGCTTTCTTCCGATTGGACGGCACCACGAAGACGTTCTGGATCTGCATCATGGCGGCGATGGTGATGATCTCTTTGGAGCAGTTGAAGTTCCCCGACTCGAGCAGCATTTTGGCAAACATGGGACTGAGGGGGAACTCGGCCATGCGCACCCCCGTGGGCTCCGTCAGACGCCCGTACTGATCCAGACCTAAACCAGGACGTCATGTCAGATTTCTCAACCATGAGCTAATAAACATTTTATAAGTCACTCATCAGGAACGATAAAAACCGTCGTACCACCAAGAGCGAAGAGCAGCTCCAGAGCCTGAACCATGGTCTGTGCCGGGGGCGGCTGAAAAACAGAATTACACACTATCACGCTGTTCTTGGAAACTAATCAACAGTTTAAATATTTAGAGTCAGCAGTCCAAAGCAATGGACTGTTGACCCCAAGTTTGGTAACAGTCACCATTTATACACACAAACACATAGAGAATATACTGAATATATGATTTGAAGAAGTTTTCAGCCCTAAATGAATATTAACTTTTTTTATTAAATGTATGAACTCGCACGATATTCTCCAGCGTTTCTGGATTATTTATACTGTCTGTACCGCGCTACACTCACCGACAGGAAGCTGAAACGCAGGACGTTGTCGATGCCCAGAGCTTTAAGCTGGAGGATCACCGGAGCCAAATTACTGCGCTGCATCTCGGGCACGGTGCTCTCCGGAAGCTTCTCGAAGTCCTCCTCTGAATAAACCACAGCAGTTTAATTAAAGCACAGACAAACGAGGGAACTTCAATCTGTCAGAGGCCATACATGCCGTGACCCACCCGTGTAAAGACGGAAACACTTCCCGGGCCGGTTGCGCCCTCCTCTCCCTGCCCTCTGAGCCGCCGAAGCTTTGGAGATGGGCGTGACCACCAGGGACTCGATGGCGGTGAGGGGGTTGTAGCAGCGCAGCTTGACGAACGCACAGTCGATCACGAACACGATGCCGTTGATGGTGAGGGACGTCTCGGCGATGTTCGTGGCGACGACCACCTGCCCGAGAAGCGCGATTTATGTCACTGTAATATGTTTTAACTCTTAACCTTGTGGATTTTTACCATTACACCAGCAGTTCTCAAACATCCAGGTCCAAATAATTCACTCTGATTGTTACTTTTTTCTATTCATCATAACTTATTATGGTTGTAAATTAAAGCTTCACTCGTGAACTTTCACCTTTCGGACAGTAGGGGGCAGCCGTTCGAAGACTTTAAGCTGCTCGGAGTACGGCAGGCCCGCGTACATGGGAAGCACACGCAGATGTTTCTTCATGCCGTGACGAGACAGAGAGCGAGCCTGGTCCTGCAGCATGGACACCACCTTCTCCACTTCTTCCTACACACACACACACACACATAAAGGGGGTTAATTAATTGTCTGTAACAGCAGCTCTGACAGTAATGTACCTGAGAATCATTATTACTGTTTCTATAGTAGCAGCTCGTTCGCAGGAGCCTGTGTGAGAGTCCTTAAGCAGCCAGGACGGGGAGGAAGCGAGTGTTTATAGCCGCTATATAAACTTGGAATTGTAATTAACAGCTCTGGAAGAAAAGGAATAAAACGCTCCTCCGCTTCATCATTGATTATCTTCCCATTTAAACACAACGCTGAGTGTTTTATTGCGAACTTGTAAAAGATTATTTATCATTTTCACTCTCTGCATTAGAAAGAGGCGACTATCTATTAATGCTTTTTATTTTTTGACAAATTTAAAAACAGCATTGTTGTTAATAAATTGTAAATAATTATAGTGCATTTACATGTCAATCAGGCACAGGTAAATATTTCTTATAAATAAGCAGTCATGATTAGAAAGCATAATAAAGTCTAAAATGTAATGAATTCATTAATAAAACTGTTAGTCAATTAACCAATTAACATATTGTTTATTACGCCATTGGTTAATGAATTGATTAATTAAGCATGATCAGATTGATTTATGTTGAATTACATAGTACAAGAGGTGTTCAGGTCAAAGTGGGACTTTTGATTTGTACAGAATAACAGAACAACGGTTCTGAGAGTAAAAACTTAAACTTTATTTCTCTATATAATCTCCTGCTACACTAATGCACTTATCCCAGAGTTTCACTAGTTCTTGGACACCATCGAGGTAGAAAGTTTTCTCCATGACTGAACTGCCTGTCTGATTCACATCTGAAACACCGGCCTCCCAGGAACTCCTTTAACATGTGGAAATGTCTTGGAGCGAGGTCAGGATTGTACGGGGGACGTGGTAATAACTCCCAGACGAGTTCCTGTAATAGTGCTGTTGGTGAATGATCACAAATGTTCACGGGAACGACAGCAGTGAGCTACGAACCGCCTCGGCTAGGATCGTCACCCCAAGAAATGAAATAAATATTGGAAATTAAAAATGTATAAAAGATTAATATTCTACTTGGAACTACTTGAATATTGAATAATTGAATACTTCAATATGTATTTCTTTTTTAAAAATCCTAACTAAATCTATTGTAAGTTAGGGAGAGTACATTTATAGTATGACATTAATAAGGTAATATAGCCGTTGGGGTGAAGCAGAGCTCTGGGTTCGATCCTCAGCACATGGGGATTGAGATTATTCAAGGCTTTAAAAATACATAATGTTGTCTGTGTTTACACGAAAACAAATTGTGTTAATGTAACTAAACCTGTCCGGTGAGAAACGCCAGAACGTCACCGTCATCCTCAGCTTCATGAATCTTCAGCACAGTTTCCACGGTGGCCTTTACGTAATCTGGAACTGGACTACTCACACACACACACACACACACACACACACACACACTATTAAAAAATCTAATTTCATGTCAATCACGTCGAGTGACTCAACATGGTTGAGTGCAAAGGTTTTCACACCCTTTGAAGGAGAAGGTATAATGTTTTCCAGCTTCTCCAATTTCTTTCATATTAGTTAAATTCTTTCCAAATTTAATTTGTTAAACAAAGTGACCTAACTGAGGCGGATTTTTAGCTATAGGTAAATTATTTCAAATAAAAACTTATTATTAAAAACTGCACAGTCAATATACAATATATAAATGCTGTGTTTCAAAAGGGAAAGTAAAAGTTTGGTGGATGATTAGCGGTATAATAACAGCTGCACATAAACCCCGCCAAAAAGACTATCACATGACGCCGCACCTGACTGTGTAGAAAACATCCACGGGGAAAGTGCGGCCCTCGACAGTCAGGATCCCACAGGTGTCCTTGCTCGGGTCTCCCGTTTCATTCAGGTTGAAAAAGTCGTAAAATTTCTATAAGAATGAACAAAAATTACATTATATAATAACAGGTAGAAATATGAATCATAGTAATTACAAAAGAAATACAAAAAGTACAAAAGGATCAAAGAGAATGAGCACATAATGCAGATTGCTTCAGTGCATTTGTGCTGTTTTTAAATGGATAATTTTTCATTAATATTATTAATATTCATCATGTTTGAGTCCTCTAACTCTTTCATCACCTTCCTCCTTTCTTTTTCTCCGCAAAACTATTAAGTTGTTTCAAAAGAAGGAGTACCACAAGGCCATGTGGTAGGGCCTGTTTAGTTTTTCTTCTCTTTTATTATTATTATTATTATTATTATTATTATTATATTAAATTAAATACTAAGCTTTATATTAAATACTGAATTTATATTTGTGCAACATCTTTGCTTGTTGGGAAATCTATTCAGATCAAGCATGTTGGACAATAAAAATCACTGACGGCATTTTATTTTTTAACATAAAAGTTTGGGATCTTTTGAGCTCACGAATATGAAAAAAAAAAAAATTAATTTAAAGTTGGCTGATTTTTTAACTGCTGTTTAAATGCTGTTCCTCTAGTTGTCTTGCTGTAGCGGGACAAAAGTTTCTCTACTATATTTAGGAACATCAATTATTCTGTACATAAATCTTATCCTGTTTATGTTGATTTTAACATTCATCATCAAAAGGCAAATTTGTATCATGGCAGAAAGTAGTGTAGAGTGTTAGAGTTGGGGGAGTACCCTAATGACGGGTGGGAACTGATTACGACTAAATTTGCAGAGAAAATTTTAAAAAATTCCAAAGAAAAAAAAATTTATACATAAATGCATATAATGTAAAGTAAGTGCAGTAAGGTGTTTAATGCCATACTCGGCATCAAATGTACATACATTCACAGTAAGGGCGAGGTAAGTAATAATAGTATAAATAGTGACAGTACGCCTTTACTGCTGTTCAGAGATGGTACAGATATTCGAGTACCAGACTCTCCCCACTCCTGACTCTTCTCACTATTCCCGAGACGCATTCTTTTATGGCAAAATCTTTTATGGCTAGCTGGATAAGAAGGCTGTCTGGTGATAAGGTTTCTAGAAGTACAAACTACTATATGTCTATATCCGTTTTGTTTCATCGCTGCACCTGCCTCAGAGCCCACAGAGCCGTGGACATCCTGCAGATATGTCTCAGGAATATAGAGGCGGTATATTCGAAAAAACACGTAGAGATTATTATGGAGAAACACAACTAAAGTTTTCTTCTTTACTTGACGCTTGACCATGACCCTTTACGGTACAGGGATAGCGTCAAATAAGGAGAAAGCTTTAGGGTTTTTTTTCCTGTAATAACCAAAGACTTTTAATTTCTTCCATTAAACCAATTAAAATATGAATATCTAATTTATTTGATTTATACTGTTATATAAATCGATTAAATGTCGAAGCACTCAACAACCTTGGCATCCAGTGTCGCGGACGCGACGATCAGTCGCAGGTCTCTTCTCTTCCTCTGAATCTGAAATGGGAAAAATAAGGTAAACCTTTGATCTGTTCTGCACAATATATGCTTAAAGAAGTAAAGTTCCAGAAGCTGTTGTTGGGTTTAAACAATTAGGATAGTCACTAGAGGTCAAAATGGGAAAAAAAAGTTGTGTAAAGAGCCGTTTCCCTGAGTATCATCAATTCCAACCTGGTTTAAAATGTCCAAAACTGAGAAAGAGATAAACGACAGAAACAGAGCGAGAGAGTACTAAAAATAAATCTCGTGCTGCAGGGAGCGGGACGAGAGAGTCACCTTCTTGAGAAGGCCGATGGCGATGTCGGTGTAAAGCGTCCTTTCGTGGGCCTCGTCCAACATGAGGACACTGCAGGGTCACACACACACACACACACAAACACACAAACACACACATCAGCACACTGTGTCCCAAACTACTAATTAATAGATTTATAGTTGAAAAGTTTTATCATTAAACAAAGCCTGACCTGTATTTTTTGAGAAGCGGGTCGGCCATCATCTCCCTGACCAACATCCCATCTGTGAGGAACTGCAACAAGAGAGAATGAAGCCGTTAAAGGTACAAAGGTTTAACTGATCATAGAGAATATGCAGCGTAAAGTAGCTCAAAATTATCAAACCATCATAAGTAAAGTAGTGTAAAAGTGGAGTAACATTACTGTAAACCAATGTGAAGCAATGAAAACTACGTATTGTAAACTAAAGTAAAACGAAGTAAATGTAGAGTCACAAAGTACTGTAAAATGATGACGAGCAACAGTAACAATGTAAAGCAATGTACATTTCAGAGCAAGTAGGTAAAGTAAGAATTACATAATGTGAAACAATGTAAACATTATTCACAAACTAACACAATAAAATCAATGTAAATTCAACAAAGTAATGTAAAACTATGTAAAAGTTTAAGTAGCAACATGATGTAGCCAGGGGTAGCTCAGTGGTTAAGGCATTGGACTACGGTTCGGAAGATCCCAGGTTCAAACCCCACAACCACC
>JAQMYG010000015.1:1663610-1679828 GCA_030014215.1 Clariallabes teugelsi
CATTTTAAATATACTTTTATTGCTGCATATTTTCTTATAATAACATTCTTAAGTATGTATGCCTATTATTATTATTAGTGTGTCAAAATAGTACATTACCCAAGGTATTTGTCAATAAGCAAACGTGTACTACTTCACCAGATAGTATGCATACTACTACCTTACTGTTACGTCGCTGAACGCAACCTAGTTAACATGAAATTTCATAATGATAACACATACTACCATACTAAATAATAATTTGATAAAGGAGAAAGGGTTGCTAATATTTTTTAGAAATTAAGTTTAAAGAAAATGTGTATATACTCATACTATTTAGTGTGCTACAAACATTCTTTTATGCTGTCACACTATTGGTTTACAGTTGAATTTCAAAAGCAAGCCATGAATACTACTTTACTACATAGTATAAAAAACAGTCAGTAATATTATCAGAATTAAGTTTAATTGACCAATTTTAGTGGCCTGTATTAGTGTACTAAATCATACACAAGTCATCTGTCTGAACAGCTATGTATACTATACCACTAATTAGTATACAAAATTATGACATTATTATCCAGACATAAAGACTACATAAAGACTACATCATATCATCTGATTAAAAAAAGAAATAAGATATTCATATAAACCCATACTACATAGTATATACTATAACACCAGTATTATACAGTACAACAGTACTATAACACACGCAAAGTGTTTCAAGTTACAACATCTACGTATTCTCTAATACCCTAAATAGTATGAAACAATTCATTAATTTGATCAAAATACAGTTTAAACATCATTATAGTAATCCATACTAGCGTACTACACAGTGCTCCAAACACGCCGGCTGTTTAAATAGCGTTAACAGGCTACGATTACTATCGTACTAAATAGTATAAATAACCGTCGTTGATCTATTCTAACCCATAGTGTGTACTAGTGTACTAAATAGTGTGCTGAACACAACACAGCCACGCGTATAACACAAGCTGGGTCTGATATTAACTGTATAAGAATATGATAAGAAAAAAAGTTGAATAAAGCTAATTTTAGTGATCCGTACTAGCTTACTAGATAGAGGGTTAGAGCTTTAAATAATTTCAACGACCACGCATACTAGATAGTATTTAACATGACGGTTTAAATTCGTTCTCAACACCTTTACTTAACGCTTCAACAGTTAGCTATGCGTACTACCGTACTAAAAGGTACGCGTGAACAGTAACTCCGCTTAAGGGACACGTACTACTCTCCCGTGCTACGTAGTATGCTAGTAAATAGTATGACGTTGGTTGTTTCCATGAGGGAGTCAGTGACGCGAGAACCCGTGACCAGTTACGTCCGTACGCAAGCAAGCACGCACGCACGCACGCACGTAGTTTCTTTTCCCTGCTTTCAAGCGACACCGATTGGAATAAACGCGAAAGCAAAAAGGGGGTGTTTTTTTCTGCGTGTGCGTGTGTGTGCGAGAGTGTGAGAGAGTGTGTGTATCGCTCCAACATCTCCGGTCACGCAGAGCTGTGCGTCCCGCTCGCGGGCCGTCTTCCGAGCTCGCACGCGCAGCACGTTATTAATTCCAGTTTACGCTTTTGATCGCTGAACTTCAAAGGGTTTGACCTGCGCTTTGAAATCGAGCGCGCGCGCAGTAGGTAAGTTTGTGTTTTAAAGTGTGTGTGTGTGTGTGTGTTTATGTGGATGTGTGTATTCATATATACGTGTGTATGTGTGTGTGTGTGTGTGTGTGTGTGTGATGGAGTTGTGTGTATGCGCCTGGTTTTGGTTGTGGTGTGGTTCAGTGCAGGGAGTGTGTGGTGGAAAATGGCGACAGGAGGTGTGTGTGTGTGTGTGTGTGTATGGGGGTATAAGCCAGATTTTTTTGGGGGGGTCTGGGATTGTTTTTATATCCAAACACAGATAATTCTAAGTGTATAATCTTTAAAACTAACTCATCATCTGTCCAGTTATTAATCTCTATGACATAATATATTTAATAAATACATTTGTTTTCATGCGTCTATAATAATGCATGGCTTGTTAGTGATGGTCAGACTAGTAATTAGTGCACTAATCACTTCATTTCTCATCAGTGCTCTATATAATATAGTCATGACCAGAATAAAAAATAACAATAATAATGCACTATTATTATTATTATTATTATTATTATTAATAATAATAATAATAATAATAATAATAATTGTAAATCGTTTCTCACTCTAACACACCTGGCTGGGAGTCGCAAGCTGAGCTCTCAGGTGTTCTCGCACCTATTCGTTTATAAATCCTTCTAAATCCTGCGTTAGTGTGTGCGCGTGTGTGTCTCACCTTGCTGAAATGTTAAATGAAGCGTTAAATGAGCGGTAGTATTGCCGTGATATTTATTGTGTATGTGTGTGAGCACTGGGAATAAGGCCATCCCTCATACACACACACACACACACACACACACACACACACACACACGCGCGCTCACTCACTCACTCGCACGGCAATACCAAAATGATCATATGTCGACGGAAAGAAACAATATTTAAAAAATTCACATAGGTTTTGACCTCAAATGAACTTGCTCACGTTACATGACTTTATGTTACGTTTCTGACACACTAAGCAGGGAATCAAGCCCAAGTACTGTAACAGGAAAATAATCAACACAGCGCACCCAGCGTGTCTAAGGGTGTTTTATTCCGCTTCCACCGCAGGCGTTACAATGTTCTGTATAATGTATCTGTTTCTAGTTACATTAAACGCTGTGTTCTTTGAAGCGGGTTTCGTTCCTGGTTCTCGATTACGTTCTCGCAGCTACGTGTAAACGGCCGCTCAGTGCCTCTCCTTACGGAAAGCTCCGTCGTATCAACAACAAAAGTTTACGCAGAGCGCCCCTGCGAATGAGCCGTCGCTATAGAAACCGTGCAGCGCGTTAATATGAACCTGTGCTAAAACTAATCAACACCTTTTCAATTGAGAATTGAGGTTTGCTTGGGTTATTTGACAGAATGTAAGATTAAGGGAAGTAAAACAAAAATGATGATGATGATATCTTGCGCCGATTTATTTCTTTCAAGATGGAACGTATACAAAGCTCCGGCACCAGATCCTCCCAGCGAGAAGCGACGTCCCTGCCTCGAGAGAGATATCCATCACAGGTTATTTTTACCTCGTTCCAGCCCCAGATATCAGGTGAATCTGGACATGTTTTGGGCTGCCGTGTTGCACAACCTCACGCTCGCGATATAAAGCCGTCAGGAATCTGATTAAAGAACGAGTGCGGCGAAAACGGGACACTTTGTCTTTTTTTTTCTTTTTCCTCAGTGGTGTGTGTGTGTGTGTGTGTGTGTGTGTGTGTGTGTGTGTGTGTGTGTTTTGTGCAGGCTTTATTTTTGTTGGACTCGTCTTTCTTTCCAGAGTTCAGGGTAGGTGAGTGCAAATCTACAAACAATCCTCCAAACCAGATCCTGGAAAAGCTTCCTCTGAGCGAGTGAGTGCGTGAACAGCGAGGGAGCGCGTAGGGCTCACTCAGCGGCGCTTAAAATCACAACGGGCCCCCGTGCTCCAGCACTGGCATTGCACTGCCTCGCTGGGTAAGAGCCTGTGATGTCAGCCATTTTAGGTTGGACGGTACAGCGCGTGGTGTGCCGCCATTTTTCCCCCCTCCTTTCATCCTCAATTCTCTCCGTCTCTGTCTCTCTCTCTTTTTTTTTTTCCCTCTTTCTTCTTTCCAAAACTGAGGTTTAACACCGCGGGCGCTGGGAAGAGCAGATTCTCTTCCCAGACTGAAGATCAGTGATTCGGTCCGATCAGCACGGCCCGGCGTTAATCAGGACCTTTGAACCGGCGTTCGATGCGATGTTCCTGACGCTCTTCTCTTCTGGGAGCTTTTACACCACCGCGCTCGCTCAATGCAAAGCAAATGAAGGCGTCAGTGAAAGGAAACTGGGGCGTGATGATTTTTATTTTATTTTTAAAAAATTTACCTCAAATGAGGTGATTAAACATAAAGAAAGTGTTTAGTTTTCATGTAGTTTTCACTTGAAAGCTCAAAGATAAAACGAAATAAAATCGTGGATGGAATGAGGCCACACGCTCTCCTGCAAGCATGTGAACCCTGTTCAGGCTGGTGAGGGGAAGAAAAACAAAAACATGAGGTGCTTAAACAGGACGATCATCAACAATAAGTTTGTAGACCAGCACGGCTAGAGCCACACCTCGGAGACATGGACACCACGCTGAAATAGGAGCAGGGACAGGACTCTGAGCTCACAGGAGCGTGAGGAAAAAACAAGCCAGTGAGAGCCAGGAACGTGATGGTGTGTGTGTGTGTGAGAGAGAGAGAGGGAGAGCTAGAGAGACGAAAAGAAACGGGAGAGGGAGAGTCTGGGGGGTTGAGGGTGGCCCGTTGCTATAGGGACGGTAACACACCAGTGGCGTAGTCGACCTGTCTCCCTGCAGACTGGGCCGAACTTGTTGGAGAGAGCGAAGGGAAGGTGGGGGAAGGGAACGAGTGAGCCGTCGTCTTCTTCGTCGTCTTTTTTTTTGGGGGGGGGGGGGGTGTTTTCACGCTCTTGGTCTAACGGACACATGGGCACGCACACACACACACACACAGTCGGACAACCTCAAACCTGTCAGTCTGTCCATCTGTCCGTCTGGCCTGTAGATCTCCGATGAATGCTTTCTAAAATAGATCAGCGGGGTAACAGAGGGGACGGAGTCACGTGGCTCGGGTCAGCGTGGCGCTCGGGAGATGTGCGAGACGTGACGGGGCCTATTTGGGGACAGGCGGCGTGGCTACATACAGAAAGGTCTTCTCACGTTTGTCACCTTGTGGTTTTTAGGAGAACGTAGGACAGAATTCGTAACTCGCCCAGACATAGGTGGGACGGTCTGGCGGTGGGGGGAGGGGAGACGTGATGGGATGTGATACGATTCAAACCCAGGATACGAACTACGAAAGGGTCCTTTTTCTGCATCGGGTCGCCCTTATGCACGAGCGATGAGACTTTAGCGAAATGGTTTCACGCTGCATTTAAAATGAGACATGAAGACTTGAGGTGTCTGAACTGACACACACACACATGTCTGGAATTTCCGGTAAAGCCCGGTACCTGCAAGTGTGTGTGCGTGTGTGTGGTAGATTTGTTAAACAAGCAGCATGGTTCTCTCAGGTTGGCTGCTGGCTGAACGGACCAAGGCGGAACATTCCAGAGACTTCGCGCTGTGCCAGAGAGGAGGAGGACGAGAAAGGGGGGGGAGAAGAAGGGAGGGAGTGACAGAGACCGAAAAGAGAGAGAAAGAGAGAGAGAGAGCGTGAGATTGTTTGACTGGGGGTAGGTGGGTGTGGTGAGAGGGTTTTTTTTTTTTTTTTGAAGGGGAGGGGGGGCATCGGGTGCTAAAAAAATTCCTCACAGAAACACCTCAGCGCTTCCTCTGCCCGGTGACAGTTAACAACCCCCGCCAACACACACACACACACACACACACACACACTCACACACTCCGGTTCACCCCAGCCCGAGCCGATCTGCCCAACCCCCCACTTCTCCTCACTCGGTCGTTCCTCCTCCCTCAGGCCTCAACCCGAGTGATCGACGGTAGGCTCTGCCCACGCCGCAACCCCCTTTTGTGTCGGTCATGTGACCCTGCAGGCTTGGCAAGGCCGTGCCCTGTCATGCAGAACTGAGCGGCAGCGAGGCCCAGAACCTCGGGCATTTCCATCTCCAGAGTAAAGAAAGTAAAACCCTCGTCTGCCTCCGTCGTAATGGATCCCGGGCCTCCCTCCGCTCGTTTGTTAAGCCGCGCGGATTGTAACTCAGCCGAAAGAGGATTACAGAACGAAAATCCGCAGGCCGGTTTGTTCTAGAAATAGCTCAGAGCGGTCACGTGTTACGCGGCCCGTTTCTTGATCTGTATCTGGTGGAAATGGCGTCTGTTTGATCTGGAACACTCCAGCGTCTTTCGCCATCATCCGAGAGAGTGAGAGAGCGTTTCAATGAATTAGCAAGAATTACTCGCGTAACCACCTGACAGTCCTGATCAATCACTTGTAATGACGGTCTGAGGCCAGAAAAAAGCATTTAAAATAGATTAATTACAATGGAGTGTTTCGCCGGAGTACACGTGATGACTTGTTACGAAACGTGTCCCTGAGACGAGATCCATATTTGAGAAGTTTCAACCTTTCATAAAGATTTATTCGTTTGTGCGAACTAATTAGAGTGAATCATTTCTAAAACATCCTGTCAGTCTTTTATAGAGGAACGTTTTGCCGTTTGGTTTCCATCACTTATGAGTCGAGTTTCTTCCTGTTGTTCGGTCACGACGTTTCTCCGTTCGTATAAACGTTTATGTTCGAGAGTTCCGCAGCGGCGACCTTCGCTTACTTCATCTGGACCACATATCAGTGTGGAATGACGATTATCCAGATGCTCATCCAGAACGCAGCCACAACTCGCACCGTATGTTTGCCAAGCGTAAATTCCACACACGTATTTGTTTAATTTGGGTCATTTCTTTCTCTTTTTAATTTTTGGGTTGGGGAAAAAGAGTGCGGTTTCCTTTACCACATCTTGCCTAATCTCAAGCATGTCAGCTACAAGTCTTTCCGCTGTCTAAACGCTAGAGAATCCGTCGCTATGATACATGTTCATACATGATGTATATTTGAACATGAGCGAACGTTTTTCACTGCGTGATGAGTACGTTTGTAAATGTTCATGTTCCAGTAATCAATATCATCATCATGCTTTAATATGTAATATCAAATGTTCACCCATAGCATTTACGTGTTTTGTCACACGTTTACGTGTTTTTGAGACACGCGTGGTTGGGGGGTGTAATATATAATCGCTAAGAAAGTTCACCTGGGAAAAGTCAGTCTAGCTGTATAATGTATAATGATAACTTAATTCTGTGTGTTGAACGTGTCGGTGTGTGTAAATGTGAATCTCCTCAACAGCCAATAGCGTGCTGCTATGGTGAAGCAAGGCACGCCCCCTGGTGGTGGTTCTAAAGTTAGATTAATTGGACAGATCTGAGGCAACTCTTTTTTTTTTTTTTTTTCCTTTCAGGTTTTTAAAATATAAAATAAAAGCAATAATGTCTCCGATAAAAAAACAAAAAAAACAAAGAATCATTTAGATGGATAAATATAAAGATAGATAAATAGATAAAGTACTTTATTAATCCCATATTAAAGTTTTTTTTTATTTTTTATTTACATTTAAAAAATATTTTTACATCAACCTGGCTGATTCTGAAATTCTGAAAAAAAAAAGGTTTTGTAAACATTCATATATACATAGAGTAGAGACGGGAATCACTAGGGATGCTTTTTTTTTTTTTTTTTTTTTTTTTAATACATGGGGTTTGGTCACAAGACATTTATGTTTAACACACACACACACACACACACACACACACACACATCTCAGGCAATACAACACAAAACACAATTCCCATGCAAATATTACACCTAAAGGCAGAATGGTAGGCTAAGTTGAAATTGACCTTCTGTTAAGAGATGGAGAGAGCGAGAGCAGCTGATATCCGATATCCTGCGTGCTTCTGGCTGTACCCGAGTGTGTGAAATTAAAATCAGTTAACTTCATGCAAAACGTGAGTAACGTTTATTTTA
The DNA here is from genome assembly GCA_030014215.1 of Clariallabes teugelsi. Taxonomy (NCBI): domain Eukaryota; kingdom Metazoa; phylum Chordata; class Actinopteri; order Siluriformes; family Clariidae; genus Clariallabes; species Clariallabes teugelsi. The sequence continues at coordinate 1,671,235 of JAQMYG010000015.1, forward strand.
TTTTTTTTATGAAAAACAAGCATTTTGCATTTCTGTGTCCTCACCTGAGGGAAGAGCAGCAGGTTGGATGAATCCATTTAACTTTTCAGGCCAATCATAATGAAGTTTTCTTTTCTTTATCATCGTTTTATTTTAATGCTGTACTGATAATTCTACATACTCGCATCCACTCAGGATTATATAATCTATTCCGCGGCCCAGAAGTCTGTATCCAGGGGACTGAGCTGTCTAATAGAATAAGTGACTCAGATTTGCGGAGTCGGACTCGGGTCCATCCTATGCGTGGTCATGTGACTTAGATGAGAACAGGTAGATCAGAATTTGTGAGACTTTTTGCCTCTGCGCATGTGTAGAGCGTTCACTGATGTCAGCAGCGCAGGGATTTAACAGCAGTGCTAGCAACAGCTAACGCGAGGCGTCTGGCTTACTTCTGTTGTTAGATTTAAAGCACTCTGGATGTGAAATAAGAATAATAAAAAGAAAAACTTTTAATGTTGTATAAGGAACTATACCTATGGATCCAGACGTCTGGAGATTTTAAGCCTTGTTTGCTTATGAACCCGAACACCGCTGCAGGTTAGAGTTAAACTGCAGCCTAATCCAGATGTTTTACGAGTTATTCTGGAGTCTACTTGTGTAAAGGTTTGCGTTTGTCATACAGACGGCTCTTTCTTCAGGTGTCTTAAGGACCTGCAGCATCTCCAACGACTTATAGTTTTATATGAGCAGCCGGTTCTTCGGATGTTTAGACTTGAAACAAGCTTCAAGCACCTGGGCAGGTGTTCATGTCAAGCGCTGGCTAGCTACAAAAAACTAGCTAACTAACTCAAAAGGATAAGTGTTTATCACCCATGGAGCTAGACCACCTCCTGTTCACGATGTGTTTGGACAGGTTTAGCGGGAAACGCTTTGACATGTTTGAAGTCGCCATTGTGTTATTTTTATTGCTGGAGTGCTCTGCGTAAGTGTAAGAAACACACAATCCCTTAAAAAAATCTATTAAATCAGCAACTAATTCGGTCGTCGATTTTAGTCAACATTAAGTCGTATTCTGGTTACTGATGTGTAGACTACAATGACTTGCGCTGACTATCAGAGTAACACTGGCCATGGCACCGATCCCGTACCCAGCACTGCTACTGAACTGATATCAGACAGATAAACAAAAATGTAGATGGGATTCAGAAAAAGATGTTTTGATTTTAGAAGTTTAACTGCAAAATGCTTCGGTTTATAAAACATTTAAAAACGGAATAGATTTTAAAGAGCACTAGGAGACGCGTAGCGATGCTGGCTAACATGCTAGGTTTTGGTTTCGTATTTATTTGGAAAAGACGAAAGCCGTATTAGATCAGACTTGAAACATCGTGTCATGATTCTCTATGGTGTTTCTGAGATACGTGACGAACGATACTTGTATAACGAAATACGGCTTTGGCATTAAACTTGGAGCAAAACAGCCATGCTACAAAAAATGAGTTCTGAAAACATTCTAGATTTTTGAAAAGACTCTGTAAAGGTTTTTAAATCAGCTTATACTAATGCAAAAAAAAATCTATTAAAGAAAACGCATTTTTTGTGGACATTCATGTATTCATAAAGTAGATGAACAGAAGTCACCGGGGGAGACCCAACATGATATTATCATGATACCAACCTGTCGATTCGATTTGTATAACGATTCTAAGCATCATAAAGATTCAATATTACGTTTGGTTTTATTTTAGTTTTATTTATTTATTTTTTTACCAGATTTCGTAAGACTTTATTACAATTCTAATCTAAAAGGACGCCGTGCTGCTCGTCAATGTGGGAATAGTTTAAAGCCCACCACCTGTAGGATGACAGAGGAACTGCAATAGTTCACCACCTCAAATACAAACATGTATAAATTAGAAATTAATTTTAAAAAATTTAGATTTTGGAAAAATGATGTTATATCATGAAACATATAGTGTTCTAGTAGAATTATCTTTGAGTAGCATGATATATTTTGTCATATTGTCCACTGCTACAATTTAAAACTTTGTTTTCGCTTTAGTTTCAAAAGGTAAACCTGACACTCGCGTAACTTCATGATGGTTAAATTGAGGTGGATGTTAAATCTGCGATACAAACAGTTTTCTTACACCTTTAATTTTATTTTAGTGGACAAGTTGCATGTTGTGTTTCAATTACACACACGCACACGGACAACTCGCATCCGATTTCAATATTGAAGAAACAAAAAGGTTTCCACAGTTGTTATACCTTTATTTAAAGGTTTCATCCTCCTCGTTCAGTCACATAGAAATTTGGGTTACTCTATAATACTGGGCCTTAGGCGTATTATTAAAGGTTCCCCATCTTAATATTTTTTTAACAAGTTAACTCAGGTCTCGGAGCTCCCCCTAACTATGTGTCTTAATGCCCCAGCTGAAATACCCCTCAGATAATGCACTCCTCCGCCGAAATTTACATATATATGTGTATATGTAAATGAGCTATGGCTGAGCCCCGCCCCCTCCAGAGAGCAGCAGAGCTGAGCGGCTCTTCCTATATGAGGTCACATTAGGAGGAAAATCTAACTTGGTTGTTTAAGCCCTGACCAATACAAAAGTAAAAAAAAAAAACAGGACAAAAAGCAAGCAGGGCCTGTGTATTTTTTTTGTGTGTTTTTTTTTGGTTTGTCTGTGCACCCTGGAGGCGCATCTGAATGTCTAAACATGACTAAATATTTAATTTTGTCTAATAGACTCTCTTTAATGAAAAATACTAGTCTGGAGAGAATCATAGCCACCATTGTCTTGTATTTGTTGTTTATACCCATACAGATAATTTAGCCAACATTTAAACATAATTAACTATCAGTGCTAATTAAGATTAAAGACCTCGTCCTGGATTAAACATGAGCACTTTGTTTGAAGTGCTTTACTATTAGGTGGCTGAAAAAGATTAAAAAATAAATAAAGCAATAAGGTCTGCTGGTCTGTCCTTTCAGCTGATTGTATAACTTAAATTAGTCAAGTATAAGCTCTTCAGACTTTGTGATTAGCGAGATACAGTCCTTTTTTAGGTTCCCATTTTGTATTGGGAAAGTGGGAACAATGGGAAGGCGAGGCTGAGGGCGAGGAGGAGGAGGGAACTGGCCAGTTGCAAGCACTCGAAAAACTCAAAAAGAGGCCGTAAAAGGTTCTTTGAAACTTCAGTAGACGTAAAAGTAACCCTTGATTGCTTTCTGGCCCTGAATTGCCTGCCACTGCGAGCATTGTCTCGAAGGCTGCATTGATGATGTGGACATCGTGACGCACAGTTCCAGGATTTTAAGTCACATTATACATGATACATTACACATTATACGTAGTTTCCTCCAGCAGAAACTTTTTATCAAGAGCACCAGATTATATAAACAAAAAGATGTCCAAGCTTTCTGTTTTACAATAAGGCCTGAGAATTAACAAAAAGATAACCTGATAGGTTTCAGACTTATAATTTTATTTGAACGTGGATTATGTTGGGGGGAACAAATCGAATCCGAAGCTGTTTACCCTTATTAGAACAATATCTGATCTGAACCAGAAGCTGGACAAAAACTGGAAGAGATTGGTAGCTGTGTTCATGACTCTTTTAATAATAGAAAACTAATTAAATATCACCTGGGTCTTTATTTATAGTTGTTTTTTCTTCTTTACAGGCCAGTTTTGGGATGCCTTAAACACAATCCTGACATGCCCATAAAAGAGTAGGAGTACTCATCGTGGGCTGATGGTCATGTTCCACACCAGCTTCCTCTCCATGGACAGTTTATAGAAGTGGACTCTTGGTTATATAGAGGCATTTTTGCAGAACGACCATATCAAGAACCATGGCTAGCAAGAGGAAGTCCACGATTCCCTGCATGATTCCTGTAAAAACCATGCATCTACAGGATGATCTTGAGCAGGGCGCACTGTCTCCCGCTGCCAAGGAAATCGGTTTCTCCCACAAGGTGGAGCCAGGCGAAAAAGCCTTCCACGGTTTGTGTGAATCATCAGGGCAGGATGCTAGTAATGCCCAAAAGGATAATGGCACTTACACCTGCAGGCCATGTAACTTTGAAACGCATGACCTGAACCTCTTCCTCGATCACGTCTACAGCGGGCATCCAGAGTTTCGCACTGACCCGTGCTTTTTCTGTGTAGACTGTGGGGTGAGTGCAGCAAAATTCGAAGGCCTCGCCTTGCACAACGCCCGAGTGCACCCTAGTACCGTCACCACTACACTACAGCTAAAGAGGAAGGACAGAAAAGTCACTGTGGAGCAGAGCGTCATCGCTGGTCCTGGTGAAAGCACTAGCTATAAGGAATCGGAGATCTCCATCACAAAGACGCCCATTATGAAAATGCTCAAAGGGAAATCGGAGCCTAAGAGGATTGCCGTTTCTCATCCAGGCGCAGATGAATCTACAACTGTGAAGCAAGCTGAGACGGCCGATTCTCCAGCGGTTTCAGTCACCCACGTTCCTACGATCGTGCACAACGGCGCGGCAAGCAAAGTCACTTTGCCGTCCGCGATACAGATAGTGAATGGCTCTGGAGCTCTTCCTATGCTCAAAACGGCCATCACCCAAGTTGTTTCTGTAGTACAGAACAGAAGCGTCAACCAGCAGTCATCTTCGGCGTCTTTATCAACTTCTTCAACTTCTTCCATTTCAAGCTCCAAAAACTTACCAAAGGTGATGATTCCTCTAAGCAGCATTCCCACCTACAATGCGTCCATGGACAACAGCAGCTTCCTAAAAACGTCCTTCAGCAAGTTTCCGTACCCAACCAAGGCCGAATTGTGCTATCTTACCGTAGTTACCAAGTATCCCGAAGAGCAGATCAAAATCTGGTTTACTGCACAGAGGCTTAAGCAAGGAATTAGCTGGTCACCAGAGGAGATAGAGGACGCCCGCAGGAAGATGTTCAACACCATCATACAGACGGCGCCTCCTGCTAGTCAACATCGTCATGCTCAGCATAGCACCTCTCAGCAAACCATTACAGTCCTTCCGGCATCCTTGGGTACATCCAGCATCCCTCACATTTTACAAGGCAGCCTGGTCAGTCAAGGAGGCGTGATCGTCACACAGCCCATGATTAGTAATGGGATACAGGTCAGCAGCGCCCCTGTTGCCCTGGCTGTAACACCCAAGCCCCAGGCTGCTGCCAAGCCCATGATGCAGGCGAAGCCTGCTGCTGCTCTGGTGGCTGATAAGGGGCTAAACATGGTGGTGGGCAGCGTTGGAAGCAGCAATAGCGGAAACAACACCATCATTAGTAGCAGTAGCATCACTGGAGGCAGCGGTAATAGTGGCAGCAGCACAAGCAGTATTATTAGTAGTGTTAGCACAAACAGCAGTAGTGCAAGTAATCACACCAGTGTAATCAGCATGGGTATCAGCAGCAACGGTAAAATTAAAAGCAACAACAATAAGGTCAGCACATCTAGCACTAACGGCAGAAGCAGTACACCTAGCAACAACAATAGCAAGACAGTTAACGAGAACAAAAACAGCACTAATGTTAAAAATACCGTAGCAAAAAGTAGCGCTGATATTAAAGACAGCATTGATACTAAAGGAAACACTAACGAAAGCAAGAGCAGCCGAAGCAATAGCCCCTGTGTTACAGCCAGCTCCAGTCCCACTCCCACAACCACCAGTGATAGCACCCCGAGTAAGTCCGATTCCCCGTCACCAGCATCTGCTAACTCTCGCACTCTCCCCTCCACTAGCTTCCTGGATCCCAGCTTTTATAAAGCCAAAAAGTCCCAGGAACAGCTGTCTGCCTTAAAGGAGAGCTTCCTCATCAGCCAGTTCCCCAGTCAAGAGGAGGTGGACAGGCTTATAAGTCTGACCGGTCTGACGGTTCGTGAGGTACGGAAGTGGTTCAGTGATCGTCGCTACCACTTTCGCAATCACAAGGGCTCAAAATCAAGCACCAGTGGTCAAACATCAACAGCGACTAGTTCCTCAGTCTCTGGTGACAGTGCAGACAATGTCGTGTCATTGGAAAGGCCTAGAACTCCTCAGCAGGTACCACTGAGTCCTTCAAGGCAACAACAGACGACGCCACCAACTCCTACGCGACGCCACCCTCGGCCCCCGTCCCCAGACTTCACAGCAATACGATACAAAGAAAGGGAGCCTCACCAGGTCCGAGCCCTCGAGGCGAGTTTCGCCCAGGATCCTGATCCATCCGAAGAAGAGGTGGACAGGTTACGCACAGAAACCAAGATGACTCGACGTGAGATCCATGGCTGGTTTGCTGAGCGGCGGAAGAGAGTGGCAGCTGAGAAGAAGAAAGAGGAGTTGGAACGTGCAGAGCAGGAGGAAGAAGACGAGGACGAGGACAATGAAGTTGTTGTGGGTGAAAAGGATAAACAAGAGTTGGCAGAAGAAAAACAAGACGATGAGGAATCATCAGAAACAAACCAGCAAGTCAAGGAGGATATGTCAGGAACTGCTCCGAAGGTTAACCCGATAAAGATCAATCTCAAAATGCTGAAAGTCACCGAAGCCAATGGAAAAGGTGAAATGGAAGGTAGTCCACAACCAGAGATGACTAAAGTGCCTTCTCCTGTCCCTCAGACTTCCACCCCACCACCACCACCACTGCCACCGCCACCATCTCAAACATCAAACAGAGGAAAGAAGACACCAGAACAGCTTCATTTACTTAAACAAGCGTTTGCTCGCACCCACTGGCCCAGCAGCCCCCAGTACAACGAGTTAATCGCCAAAACTGGACTGCCGCGCCCAGAGGTGGTGCGCTGGTTCGGGGACTGTCGCTACGTCCTAAAGAACGGCCAGCTCAAGTGGCTCGAAAGCTACCAGTCAATCGTAGATGAGGAGGACTTCCAGAAAGGCAACATGACTATCCTCCAGGAACATTTGAACCTCTATGGAAATCTGGTGGAGAACCAGCTGGAGGAGATGGCCAAGTCCTGTGGGTTGAGCGAAGACCTGGTCAGGAAATGGTTCGCAAAACAAACAAAAGCACACCCGCTGTCCGAGGACAAGAAGTCTGAGGACGTGGAACTTCCGCCCTGCACAACCAAAGGCAAAGCCGCCTTAAAGTCACTTCAGCAGGATGACGGAGACGAGAAAGGGGAACCGATGGAGCTGACAGCGACTGACCTTAGTAAAGATCAGGCCCCGAAGAACATAACTGGAGAAGATGTATCTACCAGCGATGAGCCAGGTGAGCAGATTTTAGTCATGGTTGGATTTCACAAGAATGCCTAAAGGTAGAAATGTCTTTGGATTGTTTTTTTCCACAGTGATAAATATACATGTATAAACAATTAATATTTACCTATCTTTAGCCTAGTTATATCTACTTGTCTCTATGGAAAAAGGTCACAAAAATAGGGTTATATTTCTGTTATAATAAATGAAAGTAGTTTTATTTATCTTCATTTATGGATTTGTATATGTTCACTTCAGGGATAATTATATCTAAATGTAGTTATAATACTTTATAATAATATTTTTTATACAAGTACCATAGATTAATTGGCAGATTAGACCACGGGAAAGACAAGGCAAGTTTATTTGTATAGCACATTTCATACACAATGGTAATTCTAATTTATGCTTTACATAAAAAAGAAAAAAATAATCATAAAAAGAAATAGAAAATAATTGTAAATACTTTTTAAATTATTAAAATTTTGATTTAAAATAATTAAAACAGTTTGTAGTGACGCTTTTACTCACTCACTCACTCATCGTCATTACCGCTTAATCCTGTATTCAGGGTCGCGGGGGCCTGGAGCCTATCCCAGGAGAGGGCGCCAATCCATCGCAGGGCACACACACATACACACACTTGCACACTACAGGCAATTTGGGAACACCAGTTAACCTAATCTACATATCTTTGGACTGTGGGAGGAAACCGGAGTACCCGGAGGAAACCCTCCAAGCACGGGGAGAACATGCAAACTCCATTGCACACAGAGACGGGAATCGAGCCTGTCCGGGAATTGAACTCCCACCCTGGAGGTGCAAGGCGACAGTGCTAACCACTACACCACCGTCCCGCCTGTGACGCTTTTAAAACTACTTAAAAATTTTTATTTGGAATCAAAATTAATATAATTCATTAATCATAAAATACAGTGCAGTCGGTTCGGACGCAGCACAGTGCTCATTCAATAAATGCACAGCTAAACAGAGTTTTAAGTCTATATTTAAATGTGACTAATGTTTTATCACATCTGATCTCTTCTGGAAGCTGGTTCCAGCTGCGGGCAGCATAATGGCTAAAAGCGGACTCAAAATGACAAAACATCAGTTGTTGCAGTATAATTTTTTCTTGAATAATCCGTACACTCGTACACACTCCCTGGCCAAAAAAAGAAAAAAAAGCACACTATTGCACACTAATATTTCCGTCCGTCGCCTTTAACTATGATTACACACACACACGCACTATGGTGTCCACTTCATGTGTGTAAATGATTCCTCATGCTCCTCCTCCTCTTTCACTCTGAGTCCTGGAATACGGTGCGTACCATCAGGGAAGAAGAAACCCTCCATAGATGTGATAACCTGGTGATTCAGTACATTCAGGTGGTCAGCTGAC
>JAQMYG010000015.1:1755898-1767500 GCA_030014215.1 Clariallabes teugelsi
CTAAAATATTATAATTTTTTTCCCCTCACGGCCGCACGCCGGAGATCCGGCACGGTGCCGGAATACTTTAAGCCCTGTAGAGGAGTTAATTATTTAGAAAAAAGAAAAAAAATAATAAAGCCAAAAAATTAAAACAAAGAAAGAAGTGAATGCAAAAAAAGAAGCAAAAAATCAAAATAATATAACCATTAAAAAAAAGCCGACAACAATTTAAGGAAAGAAAGAATAAAAGGCAAAAAAAAAAAAAAAAAAGAAAGGAAAAATAAAAGCAGAAGCAATGAAAAGCGGCAGGAAAAATATAAGCAAAATAAAAGTCATTAACATGAATAAAGTATAACTGCGAGAAAGAGGAAGCAAAAGATCGTAAGGGGAAAAAATATCAAAAAAAGAAATAAAAGCAAGAAGAGGAACACAATGCAAGGACGAGTGAAAGAAATAAAGAAAACGAAAATACAGAAGAAATAATTGAGAATTTGGGACGGGTGTGTCTGATACACTAAGTGATGATGTAATGGTGTGACTGGCCACACCCACTTCTTTACCTTTAACCAAGATGGCAACGTCAAGTTGCTGTGATGATGGACGAAGAGACCTGCAAAGTCAGACAGGAGTGTGTGTGTGTGTGTGTGTGTGTGTGTGTGTGTGTCTCACCCTCTTCTCCACAGGGATCTTGTTGTAGTAGCGGATGGAGTCTTTTCCCAGGAAGTCGAGCTCCACCACGTACTCCTGTCCGTCCATCTCGGCGTGCAGGTTGATGTGCTCCACCCTGAGAGAGCAGCAGCCCACCGTGTCCGCACTCTCACCCTCCTCCTTCTCGTTACCCGCCCTCAGGGCCAGCTGGAGGGGGACAGGAGGACATGAGACGAGCGCCGAACAAGAGAACTTCTACAGCACTGTGGTGCGATATAATGTCTCTGAGGGGAGTTCTTACGGGGAAAAAAACTCGGGATTTTGAAACGCATTTTCCCAGAGGAAGTAATGTAAATGCAGATAATCCGTTCCAAAACTATTAACACCCTTGTTACCATTCTTGGGACCCCGGGTGCGATGTCTTCATTAGATCTCAAACTAAATGCAAAAAAAAACTTACCTTGTCGATGAAGTACAGAGCGACGGCTCGCTGTCGGATTCGCATCTCTTTGCTCTTCCAGTCATCGCGGTACTGCGACCGGATCTTCTCCACACACTTCTTCAGTCTGCGAGCCGTCTCGTACTTCTGCCAGTCCTTCTCTCCCTGTCACACACACACACAAACACATTAACATAAAGTCTACCACAAACGCTTCTCCTGGTCTGAGTGAACAAGGTCTAGAAGGGCCACACACACACACACACACCTACCTTGATCCGTGAACTGGGGTTGAGCATGATGTATTTAATCGAGCCCTGGATGTTCTCTGTCCACGACGCCAACCATGTGACCTTGTTATCGTGACGGACCTCCTTCCACTTAGAGCCTGGAGGGGGTTTGGGCTGCTTCGAGTCTCTGCAGAGAGAGAAATTCTCCAAATTAAAAGTGGGTGGAGCATGATAACTAACCAAACCCAGATCATTTATTTACTTAAAAAAAAAAAAAATCAGCCCGAGCGTCCCGGTTCTGTCTTTCCCTGCGCCGATCAGACCCGTGTGTGTGTGTGTGTGTGTGTGTGTGTGATTAACTAAAAGTTACTCAATTCATTAGAAAAATTAAGGCTGTGTCTTTAAAAATTTTTTTTTAATCCTTATTCAAGATGAGAGAGTGAATTCCTCTCCAGTGATATAAATGAATATAAACCTCCTCCTGCTCCAGATGATCCTGACTTCACACAGGCAGAAAAACTAAGAAACACTGACCCCTTGTGGGAGCAGTGTGCAAGTACGAGTGTATAAGTGTCGATTCTAGCAGGACGATCGTCCGCTGGCTCAGCGCTGTTACAAATTCCTGAATGAATCTCACACAGCTGAGAAACACACTCCCTGGACTCGCAGCGATTTCCTGCTTGATAGTAAACTTAGGCTTTTCGTCTTATTTTAAACGCCGACGTTTTTAAAGAAATTTTTTTTTAACCGTGAATCATTCAATCGGTTCGGTTCTAGACGCGGCCGTGTCGGTTATTATTACTTGCTGCAGTTGATGATGATGTCCTCGGGGCGAATGCGCCGTTTCAGCATCCCCATCTTCGGGTGGTCTCCTCGACCCCGGAACAGCCCGGGAGGTTCGATCCGGAAGTTTCCGATGCGCTCTTTGTGGTTGTCCATCAGGCAGTATCCGTACTCCTCCACCAGCCGCTCATTCTCCTCTTTGATTTTCTGTGCAGAAAAAGTGTCCAAAATGTGCACAAGTGTCAGTTAAGTACGATACATTTTACCCTTACACACACACTTCATAGTTTTAAACGGCTCCAAGATGCACACGCGACTTAGCCATCACTAAGCAAAAAAAAAAAACAACAACTTTCAGTTCTTAACTAGAAAATCCTTAACGCAGGGCATCTGTAAGCCCGTGTTTATCTTCCCCGAGCGGTAGGTAACGTCTCACCTGTTTCTCCTCCTTGGTCATCTGTTTCCGAGCCTCTGACTGCGCCTTGAAGTACTCGCTCATCTCGGTGAAGTTGCACTTGTTCAGATCAGAGATTTTCGACTTCTCCTCTGAGGTCATTTCCTGTGCAGAAGAAAAAAGAAAAAGAAAAAAAGTCATGCATTAGTCTGAAGAATGAGGGGGGGGAGGGGGGGGGGGAGCATGAGGAGGAGGAACATCGAGCTCGACATCATCTCGGTTTACCTTCCTCCAGTCTTTGAAGAAGTTTTTCCTGAAGATATCCTTGGTTGTGTATTCGTGGTCGATCATTTTGGCGAAGAACGTCGCCACTTCCTCCGCCGACTCGCTCAGCTTCATGGTCTTTCCTGAACAAACACGAGGAGGAGGAGGAGTAAGATGATGAAAACGGATTAAATGCGGGAGAAAACCGTTTAGAAAACTGTGACGTTTAACTCTGGATTCTGATTGGTCAAAAGGTGAAAATAAAAGACTTTGGAAGAATAAAAGAATATAAACTTTAACCCGACGTAACTAACTGTTACATCGCATCGCTCCTGGTGATGTTACTTTGACATAACAGCACTGGGTGTTTTATTATTATTATTGTATTTGTTTTTAAACACCATAGTGGACTCACCGTCATAATAAAAGCGAACATTTTCAGGGAGTCGCTCGTACGGAGGAGCGAACACGGGACCTTTGTGCTCGAGGAATCTCCACTTGGACCCGTCTGTGTATCGCTCTTCCTCCCACCTGAGCCAGAGAGAGAAAGTTTAAAAGGGTCTAAATAACTTTTGTCCAGCTTTAACATTTGAAAAGTCTGATATTAAAGCACCGTCCCACAACCCCTCACCATTTCCACTTCTCTTCCGGCTCCTTCTTGACTTTCTTCTTCCCTCCAGCTGTTTCGTCTTTCTTGTCTTTCAATTTCTTTTTCGGCTTTATGGTCTTTTTTTTTTTTGATGTAAAGAAAATATATATGAATATACGGATATAATTTATATGAACTATAATGAAAAATCTTTAAATCTGGACGTGGTAAATCATCACCAATTCCTCTCCGAAGTCGTCGTAGTCGTCCTCCTGCTTGCGCTTTTTCACTTTGTTCTCCTTTTCCACTTTGATCTTTTTGGGTTTGTACTCGGCTCTGTTTACAGAAATCGAGTAAAAATCAACAAAACATTAAATAAAGCATGGCTAATGATAACTGGAATGACTGTTTACTCTAAACACATCTCAGGACACTTTATTACACTAATGCGTTAAATGTCATCTGTTTGTTGTGCTGATTTTATTAGTATGTAATTTTATCTCGATTTTACAGTCAGCGGTGAGAACTCTGATAGACAGCGTGTCGTATCCTTTACGTTAAAGTTTCACTGATTAAAACACCACACGAGCCGAACACGTCTTTAACAATCGCATTAAACGTAGAATAATTTTAAAGACTCGGTGTTTAAAAGTGAATTTAAATGCTTAATCGCGTAAAAGCGTTTAAACACACATTATAAAACTGTTTAAACAAAGGTTGTATGTTTAATGCGTTTAATGCTCATGCAGCGTCTTTAACAGTGAACCGTGTGAGACTTTAACAGACAGCCTGTCGTATTGTTTACGTCTCACCGCTCTCTGAAGACGACTGTAAAAATTGTAGTTTAGTTATAAATCGAGATAAAACTCTGAATACTAACAAAATCAACACAATGAACAGATGACATTAACGCATTAGTGTAATACATTTTTTATTTTTTATTTTTTTAAACCAGACCCGAGGCAGGCTGAAAGACGACTTTTACACACTTTGATAGATTTTCATAAATCAACTTTCAGCAATAATTCCGGTTTTGTGCTACACTGCAGGTTGTGCACATCAAAAAAAAAAAAATAAAATAAAATAAAAAACAGGTCACGCTGCCTGGTGTTTATTTTGTACCTTGACACGGCTCATTTCATGCGCACGCACAAAAAAAAAAAAAAAAAAAAAAAAAAACTTCAATAAGACAAACAGAATCTTTTATTAAAGACGGCCAAATTCTGATAATAGAAAATTTTGGAAATCTTGTTGTTGTTTTTTTCCCCCCATCACTGTGCCCATTCTGCAGCTAAACAGATGTGATGATAAATCCAGCTGTGTTTAATGCTAGTTGTTTGTTTGCTTTTTAAATCCTAGGAAATATAACGATAAGATATCGTTACACATCATCACGGACGTAAGGATTTAATAAACAATGTGACGCTACTCAAGTGTCGCGAGGAAAACAAAACACGCGAACACTTTGGTTACGCAATACTTAATAGACTCGATTGGAGGGGGGGGGGCGTAAATAATTCTAAATGAATAAAATGTATGTAAAGCACAGATCACGCACTCGTCATCGTCCCGCTCTCTCTTCACCGTCTTCTCTGGTTTCGGAGTGTAAAAGAAGCCGTTGTCCTCGTCCTCCTTCTTGATGCGACTGTGGACGACAGGGTTCAAGAGTTCACACACTGGATTGTTCTAGAATCATTCATATTTGCAGTATAGACAGTTATATACAAATATATTGTTTTTGATGTTATAATGAGTGTAATAAAGATCACATGTAGTATCTGATTCCCTGGACTCACCGGAAGACGAGCTGGTTCTATACGATAGTTAGATTTGATTTGTATTGCGATTCTTTAAGCACTGCTTTATAAAAAGTCTCAATTTGATAGAAAAGTTTTATTTTTTAGAATTATAATTCCCCCCAAATAACTTCTCAATTAATTAAATCCAAAACACAGGACGCTGTTCTGCCCACCAATGTTTAAACAGTTTAGAGCGCCACCTGTAGGCTCAAAAAATATGTTCTCTTAGCAAGTGAAATTCATAAATCTAGCCAAAACTATCTATAATTTTTTATTTTTTATTTTTTACACCAAACAAAATAAAAGATTTAGGCTTATTTCTAGTCAGAAATTATTAAAAGTTTGATTAATTTTAAAAAATGTCTTGTTCTATTGGCTGATCATTTCTTTTAAGAAATAAATTCCTATAAAAAAAAAAAAAATTAAAAAAAGACATTCTTCACTTAAAATTTTAAGTAACATCTGACCAAAAATAATCTGATATTTGGTTTGTTGTAATTTTAATTTATAAAAAGGTTTGGTAGATTCAGGAATATTTCGCTTGCTATGACGTCATGCGTCTGGAGCAACTGCAACATTAACCATCTCAAATGCCGACAAAAAATAAATAAATAATAATAATTGTGATCCATAACCAGATCGATCTCCGTCCAAATCTGTAAAACTCTTCAGTAAAATAATATGAATTTATCTAGTGATATACAACTTGTTATCAATACATTCTGCACTGAGACACGGCATTAGGACGGATATGAGGGGAAACGTGTCGCCGTACCTGAGGTAACCGTTCTCCATCTCCCTCTTATGCTTCCCATTAGAGCTGTGGGATTTAATCTGTAGACAAAAAAAAAAAAAAAAGATCAAATGATAAGCACACGATACGCACACGTATACGAACCAGCCACAGGATTGAGATGCGCATGTTTTTTTTTCTTAAAGCACACGTCAGATGTAGAGTGCAGACCTGCGCCGAACAAATAAGGTAATAAAAGTGGTCTTTAGGTGAGCTGAGTGATTTACAACAGACTCGAAAACACCAGACGGCGTTTTAAAGAAGGGACAGCGGTGTGGCGGTCGTTCTGATTCAATAACACTAAGGATAAAGTCGTAGATGGTTCGCTCAGAGCTCAACACTATGGAGCAGTTGTGGGAGGAGCTTGAGAGCATGGGTCGTTAACTAATCTAGTTTGTGGGAGGAGCTTCAAGAATAATCATGGTGTGAAACTTCCTCAGATTAGAGCAGCACAGCTCGGTAGATCCGTCAGTAGCCGGTTTAACACACACCCATGTGATGCGTACAACGTGGTACGGATCTGTAAGGTTTCCAGCTCGGGGGTACCGGGACTCGAACCAGGAACCTTCTGATCAACAGTCAAGCACCTTAACCACCGAGCTACCCCTGACCCAACCCTTACAACAGTCCTAAATCGGAGTAAAAATGAGTCATGTGACCGACCACCTCATTCTGGGAAAATCTGACCCAATCCGGAAGGAGATGAGGCGCATCCCATTGATCAGCTTTAATTGGAACACACAGAGCAAGCCAAAAAAAAAAATAATTTATACACACATGTCAGGAAAAGAAAAATAGTACTATATATAAATATTAATATTATATTCATAAATCACATAATAATCATGTTTATGAATATACAACGTATAGCAATAAATTTATTATTACATATTAAAAAAAAAGAAAAAAAGAAAGTTTTTCTTGTCCTGAAGTATGTACACATGTTTTTGTCTGACTCTGTGTAAACTCTTCCTGCACCTTTGCCACGTGTCGGGGTGACATTAGGTGACGTGACCAGCTTTTGTTTCAAGTTCCTGATCAGTAAACTCAAACACTCTCTCCGTTCTGTCTTTACTTTCACTCGGGCTGAGGAACGAGCTCCGATTGGCTCACCGGTTCACATCTAACCAATCACAGTGCAGAAGGCGGGATTTAACGGAAAGGACAGGAAGACTGACCAACACGTAAAAGAACAAAAACACACATTCCTGCAGAAGAAGTTCTGTTCTGATTAAACGCTTGAGTCCTGCGTCCATGTCAAAAATGACCGACCCCTAACACGCGTGCGTGTGTGTGCGTCTGTGCTGCGCAGCAGGTGAGCACAGGTTCAGCCTAAGATTAAAAATAGCACAGCAACAAGATACGGGAGTGAAACCTGAGCCTGATTTGGGCTGGAGGTACAGACTGGGAGTGTGGAAGAAGAACAAGAAGAAGGGAAAAAGAAAAGAAAAAACCTTAAACACTAAAAATAAATAAATAAATAAACCCCCGACAGCGCACCTCTCTCTTCTTGTCTTTGTGTCTCTCGCTGCTGTCCTCCCGGTGTTTCACGCGCTCTTTCTCGCGGTCCTTGTGCTTCTTCTCCGATGAGTCTCTGTGCTCACTGCGAGAGGGAAAGAGGGAAAAAACACCCCATGATGAACCATGTGAGGAGAACGAAGCGCGATCCTGAAGAACGAGATCGTCTCCCTCTCCTTTATATTTTTAATTCATGTAGGATTGTTTTTTTTAAATAGCAAAACTATTCTGTACAAAAAGTACAAATAATTTGTGGACACAGTGTATTATTTATTATTACAACCTTTTTTTAAAAAAGTGAACCTGAAATTAAACTGTGTTCTAGCCCGTGTGTGAAAAAAACTTGTCTAAAACAATGTTCCTGGTTGTAGTGTAGGCTGCAGCCCCCTAGTGGACCATAAGAGTACTGCAGATGGGATGAGGTTATGAGAGGTCATAGATGACAAAGTTTTGAACAAAAGTTTATCACCATTTACAACATTTTGTAATTAGGCTTAAAATCCCCATAAAATGCTTCTATTTACAATTAACAAGGAACCAGAACTAATAAAGCAAAGCTATGGGATTTAAACACTACGATAGTCATCATTTATTTTTAAAGTTGTGTGTTGAGCAGAGTTGTGATTTGAAGTTTATAAAATCACACGGATAAATAACCGAAGGTCAACGATGTGCAACATGCTTGCTTAAACAATTACAACAAATAAACCTATTAATAAACGTCACTATGTGCATGTAAAAACATTTACAACCGAGATATATTCACCACGTTAGCTTCAACATTTATGGTCAAGACAAACTACTTTAGTGAAACTTTGGTCAACACAAACTTCTTCACGCACACGCTCCATGCACGCACGTCACGCTAAAACAACCGCACATCCGTTCGCAAACGCACACGTCCTCTCGGTTCTTCTTTTTTCACCAGAAATCACTCAGATCGCAGCTTTTTCCAACTAACTTACTCACAGACCGTGTCCTCACCTGATACCTCTGCTTCCGGAGAGCGCCATGTCCACGTCCGATCAAATCCACCACCAATACAAATCCGATCTCCCCCCCTCACCTCCTCCTCCTCCTCCACCCAAAATCACGACTTGTGTAATACGACCTGGAGCGCGATGCGACCCCTCTCAGTCACTCCCGCTCACTTTTTAAAAATGCTGCCGTCTTTATCCCTGGAGACCCCACTGTTGATCATGACGCGCTAGGACACGCCCACTGCGTTCTGATTGGTTGGAAAACCAGGAAGTGGTACAGCACTTAAGTTCATACATAAAGCTGCTTTAGATGAATAAATACTAAACTACAATGTTTTTATTATTTAGGTGTAATTAACATTTAACACTGGATGCCTGATTCTTGTTGATTTAATTTTAAATTTTAGTTAATGGTTTAGACAGGATGTCAAATTCTACATACAGGTTTTTAAAAAAAATTTTTTTACCCCTTTTCTTAAGCAAAATTTCTTTCAAAATATTTTGTTGGTTTTCATATCTTTGCAAAATTTCTTTTAAAATGTTATATACATTATATTTGTGCGTGTGTGTGTGTATATATATATATAACAACATTTTGAAAGAATATATACAGTATATAAGCAAACTCAATGTTCTGAAAGAAATTTTCTATATAAATATAAACTAAACATTTTAAAAGAAGCGTGTGCGTGTATATATATAATTTTAAAAATAACAATAAAGAACATATAGAAATTGTTTTCATTGTTCTCGTGGATCAGGAAGTCTTAATTTCAATCGACAAATCTTCTTTAACAAATATTGTTCGTATTTCAATATAGGTTTGCAGTTTAGTTTTTTTCCCCTTTGAATGTTTTTTTATTTAGTTTTTATGTAGTTTTAGTTTAGTTTACGGTAGGTTTTATACGTGTCCTGTTTCTACTCCTAACTAATCTTATTCTATTAAAAAGTTTTAAACTTTTAACTTTACTTGCATCAGTTTTAAAACTTTTTTTAAAACTAAATTTTTAAACAAAGAAATGTAATTACTTCTACTAGTTTATAGTGTCCATGTTTGTTCTGCTAGTGTGTTATTGTAAATGTATAAAGCACAAGCAGAGCTCAGGAACCGAGAGTTCAGAGTAAATCAGTGTATTTGTCTGACTTATTATTTAGTTAAGATTTCCTTTTGTGTGTATTCTTTAACTTTCTACCAAAAAAAAAACATTTAATGGACTTAAAAAAAAAAAACACACAAATGAAAACATCACATAACCATACCTAAAGTCTCACTCAGAGGTTTGTCTTGTTTAACACACACACACACACTCTCTGTGACTATATTCATTACTAAAGTTTCCTTACAGGTTTATATAAAAGATAGCTGCTAGCACCACTAACAGCCTTTCCTTTTGTTTTGTTTTGTTAGTTTTTGCCCCCCCCTCTCTCTCTCTCTCAAACTCTCTCTCTCTGTGTGATTATCAGTATATAAAGATGTCCACACCCTGGTGCGAACACGGCACCGGAGAACCGGAATAAAGCCTCGACACCAAACGGGCCGACTGTTACGACTACAAAAGGAGACGATCAGACACTTCCGAGGTCAAGTTCAGACGTGTCGAGGGAGCCGTGATTTACAGCCATTGGTGAGAGGAAAGAGAACCGCAAGAGGGCAATTGAGAACCAATTCAGACAAAAAGGACTTCATTAGCACACGAGGTGAGAGAGAGAGAGAGAGAGGAAGGGGTGCATATGATTAGGACAACACTATTTATATTTAAACATTTCAGCAAAGTAAAAAATAAAAAAATAAAAAAAAGAGTGACGTTCTTGTGCAAAATCCTGAACGTCACAGTTTTGAAAAAAATTTTTTTAATTGGAAATCACAAGTTTAATAGAAACGAGTTCCTTAACTGGACAGATCAGAGATAATAATTAAACTGTACACATTTAAAGGACATGTTAAAGAAAATGTAACTCCATAATCTGTGACCTGTTTCTTTTTAAACAAGGAAAACACTCGAGATGTCGCATTAAAAAATTAATTAATAATAATAATAAAAAAAGCTGTGAGCCGTCCTGCAGTGAGAGAAAGAAAACAAAGAAGAAGAAGAAGAAGTGAATAACGAGTGGACATTTACCTGTTAGTGTACTTGGACCTTTCACGCTCTTTGTCTTTCTTGTGGTCTTTGTGCCTGTGCTCTTTGTCCTTATGCTTAATTTTGTATGTATCTGAGAGAGAGAGAGAGAAAGAAAAACAGAACAATAAGAGTGAGTGATGAGGAACTCCGGCGGCGTCAACGTTACTGGCCGCTATTAACACCGCGCGCTAACGTGAGCAAAGATAAAGCTAGAACACAACCTGTTAATAACTACTATAATGTCACGGCATCGGTAGGAACAGTAATGTACACTATTATTAGTAATGTCAGGGGTAATAAACTTTAAGAGGAATAATATAAAAACTAAGTAAAATCAATAATAAGAAGTAATCCAACTAGGACAGTAGATTAACTGTAAAAATTATAGAAATATAAAATATACACTATGACAATTCAGATCCCAATGTAGTATCTAACGTTGTGTAACTGCAAGTCATGGGGTAGACTTATTTTAAACCCATTCAGCTCCTTAAAAAACAGAAAATTGAAATAAAAAAGTTATACTGTAAATGCTACTCAATCAAACTGAAAATTACACTTCATCAAAAATCTATTTGATTCAATAGCATTAAAAAGTTTGTTTAATTTGTTAAGTAGTAATTACTACTCCTACTACCATCCTACCTTATTAAATAAACTAAAATTAAATCGTTAATGCTACTAAATGAAATAGATTTTTCGAGTACTGCAATGTTCAATTTGATCCAGTAGCATTAAAAAGTTTCTTTAATTTGTTTCAAACATTTTGTAAAAAACTATGTAATAAAGATTGAATGTTATGTTATGCTATGTTACATGTTTTTAATTGTTTAGATCTCGCATCCTTCTCTTTTTTTTTTTAAACCCGTGGACAATTTTCTGCTCCACACTCCAGTCCAGTAGGTGGCAGCATTTTCACCTTTCAACTGCCCATAAAATATATACAGTGGAACCTCGGATTACGAGCATAATTCGTTCCGGAAGCTGCTCGTATTCCAAAACACTCGTAAACCAAATTAAATTTTCCCATAAGAAATAATGGAAACTTAAATTATTCGTTCTA
>JAQMYG010000015.1:1798466-1809141 GCA_030014215.1 Clariallabes teugelsi
TAGTGACGGGGAGGAATTGGACACGACTAGATTGGGGAGAAAATCGGGGTAAAAAGAATTGGACAGACTAAATTTATAAAAAAAAAAATAAATAAATAAATATTCGCATCTCCGAATTCAATAGCTGCGTAAATAAACCCGCAAATAAGATACCCACGTATATTTTCTCTCTACATTGTGTTTAGGCTACATGCGCCTTAAATTATACGTTTAAAAACATAAACATCATTATTCTCTACGGCGCAACGAATGATTTAGGGATCATCGCAAAATGCCGCACACCAACAAAAAGCGTAGAACGATATTGATCTTCACTTTTGTTCAGCGCCTGAAGGATCAAAAAGCAACTTTGTTGCCACACTGGTAACTAGAAATGCCAGACTAGTACTGTCTGATAAAATATTAATTTTTAACAAAAATACAGAAATATCAGCATACACATTGGAATAAATGAAATTACATATATAATACCGAATGTTTCCTCATATATTGTTCCTCTGCAATTAACATGCCGACGTTAAACCGTTATTGTTGCACTATGGTTCCACTTCCATTATTATGTAGAAAATAAATCCAAACTTTTGTAGAAACCACAGACCAAAAGTGAAGGCCTTTCATAAATCCTAAACTTGGTTCACCAAATGGACAACTTCAACTTATCAATGCTTATTTTCATAAGACTATTTATGAATCAGTGCATAATCCGCTGCCCAAGACCTTATGAATGAGATGTTACTATAGAAACGATAACAGTTTAATAACGGTCATCTTGAGCTGTCAGAAAACTTTAACCGCCAACCAGAATTTATTAACTAACAGCTCGGTGTTGTAAAGCCTATAAATCCGTACCTGCTGCTTTGCCTGGGTGGGAAGAGGCTGACCCTGGTCTCGCCGCTCGCTTTCTCTGTCCATTGTCAGGCACGTCGTCTTCAGTGTCCTTCTCAGCCCGTGAGCTCCTTCGGCTGGGGCCTTTCGCCTTTTCGGTGTGGCCTCTAGCTTCCCTGAAAGTGCAGGACAAAAGTTGGACAAGAGCAAGATGCTGAAAAGAATGCTAACAAAATTAGGGTTTAAACTAAAATAATAATAAAAAAAAAACAAAGTATACATTTATAATGTCTGTGCAGTGTATTTGTCATGTCTCACTTGGGTATCACAGTCATGGTCCAACTTATTATTATCATTATTATTGCTGTTTTTCCTCATCTACCACCGATAACGTTCATCCTTTACATAGCAGCGTTTATTAAACTGGTCACACTGGCCCGAGCACACACCTGTGCAGGGGATCTAAAGGTTTCGGTAAATACATACCTTTGGGCTAAGTCGATGGGCGTCTTTCTTTTCTTTGCCCATCTGTTATAGAAGTGGAAAAACAGCTGTAAACTGCTTTGTTGCTTAACATCATTTTTTTTTTTTAACCCCAAAAAATTTGAGTAGTGTGATTGGGTCAATTAATGATTTTAATGATTGTGACACCTCAAAGTTAGTGACTCCCAGGAAATCATTTTATATTACTACTAAACCAACGTGAGCACTATATTTATTGAACAATAAAAAAAAAACTTAAAAAAAAAAAAAACATTTTACAAAAATAACGGCAAAATAATAAATAAATCAATAAAGGCTTAGACATTACACACACAAAGGGACACTGACATAATGAAATGAGAATGAATATTTAACACTGTGTAAGAGTCTATCTGTCTTACCCCTGTTCGGCAACAGAGGGCACTGCCTCTCCTTGAAAGGGGGAAAAAAAAGAGAAGAAGAGACATAGGTTACAACAGCGCTTCAGGTAAACACAAACGTGCCAAACCCTAAACTGGAACAATGTAATGTCCGTGTCTTAAGAAAGAAAATTGAGTGCGCATATATACAGGGTATTACCATAACCAAAATGCCAGTGGTTCAGAATACAGAGCTCCTACTCATATGTGCTAAAGGGCAACAGGCCCTTTAATGGAGTGCACCCGGAGGCCTAGAGAGCTGATTGGCTGAGCTCTCTCAGAGGGGAGGGATGAGAGGTACTTCGTGCTTCCACATTAATTACGGCTCTACAGCCAATCAGATGCGTCTGAGCTCGCGGAAGAAGCGGATAGCGCTGTCCTATCCGCTCCTTTCGCGCTGTCAAGTGTTATGCCGCCCCCAACGGTGCGTTAGCGAACAGTCCGAAAAGATGCGGTCGGCTGGCATCCCATGGTTCGGAGGAAACACATGATAGTCTTCGGCCCTCCCGACTGAGTGGCAGTAGTCGCCTTAATGTAGGAGCCCCCTAGTGGCGAGGAGGAGTTGGACACGACTAAATTAGGGAGAAAATCGGGGGGAAATCCCCACCGCAAAAAAAAGGTGCTATACAAGTAATGTTATGAGAAATAAAAAAAAAAAAAGAAAGAAAGACATGGTGTTTACCTGGTATTGTGCAGGCTAAACTGTGCCGACATATTGATGACATGTAATTAGTCTTGAATGAGGTAACAGGGTTTAAAGACCACTTACTAACAATCTGACGACAAAGTGCAAAGCTTTCCAACCAAAGTAATCTTTGGTGTAAATTTATACTAGCAGATTTGCTTTAATACCTTGGTGACTTGAAGCATTCTCGCTGGGTGCAGTGGTGTTTGCTGGCTCAGGCAAGCTTGTTCCCATTACTGTGGAAGGTTGCAGTTCCACAGCTGGAAGTAGTGGAGATGACCCTGGTGTAGGACCAGTGGTTGGTGTGGTGGTCACTGGTGGGACAGAAGCAGATGGTGCAGACATACTAGTGACTGGTGAGGAACTGGAAGCAGAACTGGCAGGTGGTACTACAGCAAAGCTGGGAGTGATCACTAAAGGACTGGGTGTAGGGGGGGAAGAGGTAACTGGTGGTGGAATCTGCATGAGTGCAGAAGAAGAAACTGTAGGTGTTAGTGTTGATGCTGGCGCAGATGAGACTGCAATAGGAGGAGGCAGTGGACTAGACAGTGTTGCACTGGTAACCGCTTGAGATGTTGCAGTGTCTATGGGTTTTCCTGACTGGGTTGTAGTCTGCTGTAGCATCTGATGGATGTCGCTACTGTGAGGGGTGGAAGTCTTGCTCAGAACATTTTGGGCCAGACTGGTCTTGGCAATAGTCGTCGTTGGTTGTGAGAGGGAACTCCTGCGGGAAACAGATGTAGTCCCTGGGCTTGAGCAGGCAGGTGGAGATGCCAAAGGTTGTTGAATAGATGAGGGAGCACAGGAAGATGGGCCAGGATGTAAAGATGATGTCTGACTTAAAGGACTTATTATTGAGGCCGGTGTATCAAGAGTGCTCTCTTGCTGAGAAGGGTGGACTGTGTGTAGAGAAGAAGCCTGACTTGCAGGCACTTGCACTTGGATTTGTCCAATCATGGCCCGACCAGGCTGACTCGCTATGCTTACAACTGGGGAATGCGTTGCCATAGAGACAGACACAGTAGAAGCTGTGCCTGAAACTCCAGCAGGAGTGAATTTAATATTGGCAGATACTTGTCCATAGTTTACCATAGTGACAGGCTGAGTGCTTGATGGTACAGCGACAGATGGAACTTGAAAAATGACAGGTCCTGTAATGAACTGTGGAGGACGATTTTGAGCAGATTGATGCCCTTCTGGAGGTCGTATGCTTTTAGTGGGCACTGCAACCATAGTTGAGACAATGGCTGGAGAAACTGCAGATGTTGTGCTAGCAGCGGAACTAATTGGATTGGAGGTCACAAAAACCGTTATTTGATTTGGTTGAGTGGACCCTGATGGTGCTGGTCTGTGCAAGATTGTTTGGGACATACTTGTAATAGGTTTAGTATTGTGATTTGGACTAACAGAAGTGTTGGAATGTAGGCTAACGTTTGAAGCAGAGCTAGTAAACAAAACAGAACTCGGGCCAACACTGGATACAGCAGAGGACGACTGAAGGCTTGGACTGCTAGTCTGAATCAAGTTTGGGCTAGCTATTGAACCGACCTTAGATTTCTGTTCATATTCACTAGTGGGCAAAGGCAGCCCACTATCACTGCTCTGTGGGGCACTAGGGATAGTGTTACGCTGACACTCTTGTTCCATCAAAGCTCGATCTCCACCTACTGGAGGAGTAACCTTGTTTGGCTTTGTGGACAAAGATGAGGGGCCTGAATTATCTAGTAACTGATTGAGGGATGTTGGGGCATCCCTAAAAGATGCTGATACAGAAGAACCATGCTCCTGCAATGGTGGATTCTGAGGTTGATGCATCTCCTCTGGCGGTTGCTCAGATGGCTCTTGATTTTTTAGCTCCTGTGATGGCATGCGTTGATTTGCCATTCTAAGAGCTGTCTGATCTCGTTCCACTTGTGCAGTCTGACGTGAATCTGGCTGTGGTGCCTGCCCCTGGATATCTCTTATTAAATCCGCATTACTTGGGGGAGCTTGGAGAGGGTTTAGATTTTGCTGGGGATCTAGAGTTCCTACTGATGATACAGATGCAGTGGGACTTGGGAGGACTGACGAAGCACTGGCCATTACAGTTTGGGGACCAGTCATTTGTTGTTGACTTGGTATGGACTGCAAGACATTCTTACTCCATTTTTGCCTTCCTGGGCTGGGAGTGGCTGCTTTTCTATTTGAGGCAGGACTAGATCGTCGACTGTTACTGGGACTCGCTCGCTTTGTCTGACCTCCAACTGTCTGTTTCTCTTGCTTTGTACCTGTACTTGCAGCATTACTAGCTTGTGTAAAACCCTGTTGAACACTATTATTACCACTAGTGTTATTGTTAGTGAGAGATGCAAGGCTTGGTGGAGCCTGTCCAATAGCTTTCAGAGTGGTAGGGTTTAGACCTTGCTGATCGAACCCTCGAGTTAAGTTAGGCTGTCGGGGTGGTAAAGGGATATTAATCTTTGGGGGAAAGAGACCAGCAATTGATGCATTCAATCTCTCAGGAGAGAGATTTATCTCTGAAGGCTCAGTGCTAGGTGGACGGTTGGTAGGAGTTAATGGATGGTGATAAGGTCTAGGACTGGCCCGGTTTGGCGTCTTAGGGCGGGAACTTTGGGCAGTCGAAGGAGTATTGGGAAAATGAAGATTGTGAGAGCCAGCCATTGGTGCTTGCTGGGGCTGTTGCTGCGGACTTGCTCCTGGTTGCTGTTGGACAGATGAAGGCACAGTTTTCAGCAGATGAGAATTAGGACCTTGGTTGGCGACATTTTGTTGACTGGGATTCCCTGCTTGAGGCGCCATCTCAATTGATACCCTGTCCTGCAAGCTAGGTGTGCCTGTTGCTTCCTCTGGTCCCATTCCAGGGGTTCCCTGGGCAATGTCTGGATGAGGCATTCTTCTAGCTGCAGCAGTCATCTGCTGGTTTACTACTGACTGCATGCTTCTGGCTTTTTCTGGGGAGGGAGGGACACCTCCATGTCCTTGTAAATTGATCATTACTGGCATGTTTACTTGTTGGGCTACCGGCATTCTCTGTGCAGGATCACCAGGATTAACAAGAGCCCTTTGGGGATGGGCACTTTGTTGAAGAAGGAGCCGATTCTTTGCTTGTTCCTGCATTTTAAGCATCATCAGTTGTTGCTGCTGCTGTTGCGTCAGTGGTTGTTGTTGCTGCTGTTGCTGCTGCATGTGCTGTTGCGGCGGCTGTTGAAGCTGTAAGTGATGTGGATGAATTTGATGCTGTCCTTGTTGTGACCCTTGTGGTGTTCCAGGTTGACCTGGAATCTGCATATGCATCTGTTGCTTTTGCATTTGTTGCTGTATTTGCTGCTGCTGTTCTTGCTGCTGATGCATTTGTTGTTGTTGTAACTGTTGCTGCTGCATCTGCTGTGGCATCTGCTGTTGCTGTTGTGCCATGAACTGCATTGGCATTTGCTGCAAAACCCTTTGATCTCCTGGCTGTCCAGAAAAGCCTGAAACAGAAACACGGTACAGCAACTGTTTACAAACACAACTTGTAGCTGTAATTCTAACTCTTTGCAAAAATCATCAGGTTGTTAATGCCTGTAAAAAGTAAATAAATAAATAAATTCCTGCCAAGATTAACTACTGAGCGACCTTAAAAAAAAGCTAACTACGCTTACAATGTATAATTTCCGTGATGCTTTTACCCAAATCGACTTACTGAATGTTATGGAATTTGCTCAAGCGTCCGGCAGTGTGGCAGGCTAACCATAGACTAAGCAGGAATTTTAAGATTTCTGAAATCTCTTACCTGGACGATTAGCAAATTCAGGGAGCTTTGAGTTGGAAGAATCTGTGCCAGCTCCTTGATCACTACCTAAGCCTTGCAACTCTGCATCATCCATTCCTTGTGGAACTGAATCCAAGCCGCTGCACATAAAGCATAAGAAAAAACATGTTTCAAGTTAATTTTAAATAACCCTCGATAACTAATTAGAAAATCATTACCATATAAATTGATCCATTGTTTTCTTACCCAACGCCTTCAACAGATTGCTGCCCCTCGCCTGCTTTGGGTTTCTTCTTACGAGGTGGTTTCTTCTTTTTCGGTTTGGCCTGGTTAGCACCAACCCCACCAGCTCCCTGTTTTCCACCAGGCCCAAACTGGCTGGCAGAAATGTCACTCTGAAGTAGGTTAACTAATAAGGGACTAGTCAGGGTCACGTCCTTATTCACTGGAAACCCAGCTGCTTGTCCACCAATAGGCATCTGGCCAGCAAATTGAGGATTGAAAGGCATGCCATGACCAGAAAAATGTCCATTGCCCACCTGCATGTGTTGGGAACCTCCCATCATACCTTGCTGCTGCTGCTGCATTTGCATGTCAGGAAGCATCTGTTGCTGGCTCATATCACCCGTGCCTCCAGTGCCATCTCCAAGCTGATGTGGGTGTTGTTGGCTAGACTGCTGCTGTTGCTGCTGCTGCTGCTGCTGTTGAAGCTGCTGCTGTTGCTGAAGCTGTTGCTGCTGTAGCTGTTGCTGCTGTTGTTGTAGCTGTTGCTGCTGCTGTTGTTGTAGCTGTTGCATCATGTGTTGTTGCTGCTGCTGTTGTTGATGTTGCTGCTGCTGTTTTTGCTGAAGTTGCTGCTGTTGGAGCTGTTGCTGGACCAAATGGTTTGGAAGTCGCATTTGAGGACCATGCATCCCTAATGGCTGATTGGGATTACCATTCACTGGGATCTGCGGAGACTGCTGTGGCACTTGCTGCTGATGCTGTTGCTGCTGTAGTTGTGGCTGTTGGTGTTGCATTTGAAGCTGCTGCTGCTGTAGCTGCTGCTGTTGTAATTGCTGCTGCTGCTGTTGTTGCAGCTGAGCCATTTGCTGCTGCTGCTGTGGAGTCATTTGTTGCTGTTGCTGAAACTGCACCATGTTGCCCTGCAAATTAGGTGATGGGCCTCGCATCATCTGACCCGACATAACAGGTGGTTGAGCTTTGGGCCCAAAAGCCTGCTTGTTACCTTGCATTTGGTTGGCTACCATCTGTTCCATCATAGCATTTTGCTGCTGTGAAGCTTGTTGCTGATGTGGGTGCTGCTGCTGTGGCTGCTGCAGTTGTTGTTGCTGCTGCTGTTGTTGTTGTTGCATCACTAATGCTTGGTGCCCCTGGGCCTGGTTCTGCATCATGCCTTGTCCCTGTGGAGGCATTAATTGTTTAGGAGGGGTCATCCCTCGCTGTCCTGGATTCATGGGCCGAGACAGGACAGTCTGGCCTCCTGCCTGGCCTTGGACTAATTGACCTTGAGAGGAAGCTACAGGCTGATTTTGAATCTGTGACTGCATGCCCATTATCTGAGTTTGTAGACCCGACTGAGGCTGTCCCATACCACCACCAGAGGTGGATGGAGTCTGAGGAGTCATTCCACCATGATGGCCAATTCCACTAGGTTGTAAGGAATTTGGCTGCATGTGGTTTGGTGTTGAAACCGAAGGTTGTGCACCTACAACAAATTTTATATAGAACTTTAAAAAAATAAATAAACAAATTTATAAAAATTCTAACATACATTTCTCACAAAGATCCTACCTGTATGTGCCATGTTTTGGCCACTTTGAAGCTGAAGGGCCCCACCTATAGGGGTTCCTGCCCCACTTGCAGTAACTTGTCCTTGTGCAAAGTTCTGACTTGTATTTGAGAACGGCATTGGCATTCGTTTTGGCATACCTGTGATCAAGATGCATCTTTCATATTAAGTTTGTACTACAGAAATGAAAGCACTAAATGCATAGGTCAGGGTATACATGGTCATGTATATGAAAACAGAAAACATACCTCCCATCCCTCCCTGGGGAATCTGGCCATGCTGAGGCATTCCCATAAAGCCAGGCTGAGCCCTGCCTGGGGATCCGACTGCCTGCGGGAGCCCTTGAGGAGTTGGTGGACGTGGACATAGCTGACCTTGACCTTGTCCAATAGGTGGGGTTCCAGGTGAACCCTGATGAAACGGGGAAGATGAAGATCCAGGGGACTTGGCAGCGAGGTTGCTCTGTGAAGCAGACACAGGAGGTAAGGGATTAGGTGCCCTCTGGCCAACAACACCTACAACTCCTTGGGGACCCTTAGGCTGAGGGGCTGCAAACTGGTTTGCCCCTGCTGTCTGCTGCTGTGGAGCCATGGCATTAAAAACCTGCCCCGCCTGCTGGCTGCCGAAGGGATACGGTGGTGGAGGATGGTTTGGTGTTTGTACAGATGCCAAAGAAGGAGTACGGTGTCCCATCTGACCTTGTGGAGGAGCTTTTCTCCAATTTGGATGCCCCTGAGCAGGCGGTGGCTGAAGAACACCAGAAGGTAACTGGTTCCAACCCGGAGGGACAGGCATTGGGTTTGCAGGGTTGAATGGGACCCGGGCACCACCCTGTGTTAACTGAGCCTGCTGTTGTTGATGCTGCTGCTGTTGTTGCTGTAAATGCTGAAGGGCTGCTGGATTGAGTTGCCGGTTTGCTTGCATGCCCTGCATGAGATGTCCCTGTGGGCCCATAGGGGTGGCTGGACCATGTGGTGCCTGTGGATGTTGGAGCTGTTGCTGCTGCTGCTGCAGTGCGAGTCCAGACATCATGGGATCTATTGAATCTGAACAAGAACAACATGATGTAATGAAGAAATCTCAACAACAGAGTTGCAGTCAGGTGGAAAGAAAATTCACCTGATTGTGTTGCTGGCCTTGGTAACCTTGGGTGCATCTGTCCACTACTCCCTGACACCATACCCTGTGGAGCCATGACAGGACCAGAGGGTCCCATTGGGGGATTGTTCGGCCGGACCCCACCTAAAAAAAACAACAACAAGTAGATCATATTTTAATATTAGTATTGGCTTGCTAATTTAAATAGCAAAAAAAAAATATTCCTGTAGCACAGTTATAAGAGATAATAATCTTTAAATACATGTTATTACAGTATTCCAGAAGGATACATTAAACAGCACACGTTTAAAAACAAACTAAAATCTCTCATACTATCCCAGGAGGCTTAGGGCACAAGGCAGGGTACACCAGGGTGCCAATCCATCGCAGGGCACACACACACCCATTCATACACTACGGGCAATTTGGGAACGCCAATTAGCCTAACCTGCATATCTTTGAACTGTGGGAGGAAACCGGAGTACCCAGAGGAAACCCACCAAGCACGGGGAGAACATGCAAACTTCATGCATACACATACGGGAATCGAACCCGGACCCTGGAGGTGCGACAGTGCTAACCAGCTAAAAAAAATGTTAAATTAATTTTATACATAACAGTGACATTTGGTGCAATCCTGGTGATGACAATGGTGTTTGCCTTCACTGTCAGTTTGTGGGCAGAAAATCTACAGAATTTGAATTTCCCAAATTTTGTTTTGCCTCCATCTTGTGGCAAAACTCTGGTGAGAGTCTTCATGAAAAAAACTCCATGTTCTAAATTGCATCCAGTTTATTTCTTGCATTTGTGACTGCTATAGTGGCATTTAAGCTAATGTGGTGGTACTGTGTCCTAATCAGCACCATACACCAGAAATGTTGCCAAAACTACCAAAAAGAAGAAAGGTCCTGTGGTTTTCCTCCAAAAATTCAAAAGTAGACCATCAGCTGGAAAATTCATCAATGCTTACAGTTTTCTGGGATTTTCAAGGGCCAGTATGGGAACATTATCAGGTAAAAGGTTCAACAATCAATAGGGCTCGTTACAGAGAGATGCTTATTAAGGAGCTGAAGCCTAAACTTCAGAGGCCTAAACTTCAGAAGCCTAAACTTATATCCGAGGTTGTCGTGATCTCGCATGACGATGCACGTCCGCCCACTTCTGCCCACACTGTAGAAACTCTGCAAAAACTTTAACAGCTCAAAAACAAAGCGTCCTCCCTATAGTCCTGATCTCGCTCCATCAGACTTTCACTTGTTTGGTCCCCTGAAAGCAGCCCTACAAAGACGAAGATTCACTTCTGATGAAGAAGTGAAGACAAAGGTGCATTCGTGGCTCGCAGCTCAGCCTAAAATTTTTTTTAATGAGTGAATATAAAAGCTTGTGACAGATAGACAAAGTGTACCAAAAAGCAAGGAGACCGTGTTGAAAAATTATGTATTTGTCTTTTTTAAAAGTTAATTAAGATCAATTCTACAACTGTTGTTGGACTACTATATTTCAAGTTACACTACGGTATACTAAATTCCACTGCATTTATACATATATGCTAGGGCTGCACGATTTGGGAAAAATGTCACATTGCGATTATTAAGGTCAAAATTGCGATTTACGATTGCGAT
>JAQMYG010000015.1:1834985-1862175 GCA_030014215.1 Clariallabes teugelsi
TGGTGATTTTGCCGATTTTGAAACACTGAAAACTAACTTAAAGAACAAAAACAAAGAAAAGGTGGTCGGAGCAGTCGTGACGGCAGCTTCTTTTTACACAGAATAGGTTTCTCCTGACAATACTTCCAAGCAAACTGGACTCAATACTTGTTCAGTCTTCTTCTAATTGTGCTGCCATGGAAATGTAACATCCTCTGAGATGTACAGATGTAGCTCTTGTTTTTTTTTTTTTGTAATTGTTTGAGCATTGCATGGTCTGACCCTGAATTTGCTGGGATGTCCAGTCCTGGGAAGATTGGCACCTATTGTCTTGAATGCTTTCCACTTGTAAATAATCTTTCTTACTTTAAAGCTTCAAACTGTTTGCAAACAGTGTTATAATCATTTACTTTGATCATTGCTTATGTCTTTCCCTCTTGCCATTGTGTTTACACAGAGCTGAATGCTACAGATCAGCAAACTGACAAAACTTTTCTTTTTATAGAACTCTGCACACCTGCTGACGATCAGTTAATCAAGGGCTGATGATTAGCAGTCTGACTGCAACTTATACTCTTAAATCTCAAGAGGTAAGGGGGTACATAGTATTGGACACATGTTTTTTTTCTTTTTGGCTTCATTTTTGTTAAATGAACAGTGTCATGATCAAGGTTTTATTTGCCTAATACTGAAACCCGCTACTATCAGATGATTTTAAAAATGTTTTTACACAAAAATGCATAGAATTAAAGAGGGTTTTACTAACTTTTGAGCATGAGTGTGTATAGAGAGATGTGCTCCCAAACGAGTCTGTCTCTGCGTTGTGTAGTGTGTATCCAGAACCAGAGAGGACACCAGCTGTGGCTGGATTGACATCAGGGCAGCTCTCTCTTTTTGCTTGGTTTTCTTCACATTAGGCATCAGATGATAAACAAGCAACCTCTTCTCATAAGAAAAACTAATTCATTCAAATGTATATGCAGGCAAAATATTAAAATCAAATAATATAAATGCAGTCACAATTACATTGATTTAAATTAAACATACAATATACATTTCTCCAAAACAAATAAAATGAAAAACCAAAACGTCATTTGTTTTCTATGATATACAACAAGTTAAAAAAAATTAGTCCACAGAACCTTCAACAAAGAACAATGATCACATATTTTCAACAACCATCCATAAAAACACCACCACTTTTAGTAAATGTCTTAACAATAAAATAATTTTATATAAATAAAATTCCGTTAAATTTTGTTGCAATTATGCAACTGATCCTGACCCAGCCATCAGCAGGATTTCAATTTGTTGCTCTTTTGTCAAGCGCATATTTTTAGGGTATCTGAAACATAAAAAAACATGGTAAACAAATAAAAATATATATTTTTTAAATATATAATTTTTTCCCCTGTATATACTGTATCCAGCCTCTGTTATTCTATGTGTGTCCTCTCAATTGAATTTCTTATCATAAATTAAACGAGGACGAGCCCCCAATTTGTTACAACCCGTGGCTCCAAGGGAAGCAACAAAAGAGGGACGCACGGAAACATAAGGCTGAATAGGAAAAGGCTTTATTCAATCTAAACATAATTAACTAAAGGAAAAGAAACAACGAAACATAATAATATCACTGAATACATCAGAGTCAGTGTGTAGCGCCAGGTGCCTGTATGCAACAATGTAATGTACTGATGGTGTAGTGTAAACAATGTTACAAATAACCAAACGCCAACCAAATCAACATCAAAGCCCCACCCAAGACAACAACCACTGTGTGCCTCAACTCTTGGCAGATACTCTAATATCCGGAGCGTTTACAAAAGTGCTTTGAAGTTTACATCATTGGATAGATCCTTTCACTCGGTTACTAGGTAAGTATCATCAGGCAAACATTGTTGGGAAAGAGAGATTACTCCAAATATTGAAGAAAACAGGTTTAAGACTCAGCTGTACGGACTAAGCTGTCCGGACATCTAGAGGAAGTTCATTCCACTCCCTAGGTGCCAGAATAGAAACAGTCTAGAGACACATTTTCCTCGATCCCTGAGAGATGGTGGAGGATTGGAGGGAACGATCCTATATTGTATATTTTTTATAAACTGAATTTGTCTGCATATATTAATATTGTGTCTGTTAGCCATACAGCCATAAAAGTCATTTTTAATTTGTTTTAGCAGAAACAAGGAAGCAATGGATGCCCAAACTATAATGATAAATCAAACCCTCACTACAGCTGAGGTGATGCGAAACCAAACCCAGCTTGTGATGAAGCCATATTCCAACTGGGAGGAGTATCTGACTCCTACTCCACTCACCTTAGCCATCCTAGGAGAGCTGGTGTTCATCTCTTCCAACACAGATTTCTCCATCAAAAAGGACCCATCAGAAGGTGGCTACGAGTACATCAAATACCCAGATTCATTTCATGCAGGTGTGTAACTCTGGCTGGAAGGCTTTCAATGAGGCCCATAACAACATGGATCAGATTAGACTCCACACTATGGCAGTTCCAGATTGCATGAACATGGCTATGAAGATCCTGTTCCAGGACAGTGATAAGATTGTTGAAACTCTCCTTCCTAATCAGCTGGAGAACATTCGTGTCATTGCAGATACGTGTCTTACTTTGGCCAGTGCAACAGAAAAACACTTTACTGATGTCCTCAATATTATCCATGAGCTGCTGGAAGCTTGTATGAATGCTGAGATCTGTCATGGAAAGGAGATGGATGCTATCAAGAAGAATCTGGAACAGGCCAAGATAAAGAAAGACTCAACAGAAAAAGCTCTAAATGATGCAGAAAAAATAGTGAAAGACACAGAAGAGCAACTAAAAGAAGCATATAAAACATTTAACAAAGCCCTGGAATCCATGCCCAGTGAAAACAAAGTGGTTTATGTGGACATTTGGTCATATATTTTTGGAACTGTGAAAGAGAGAGCTTTTAAAAAGTCATCAGAAAATGCCAAGTTCCGTATTGAGCAGAGCCGCACGGAACTCAACAAAAGTAGAGAGGCCTACGAGAAGAGTGTACAAAAAATGGAGAAGAACCAAGAGGAGCTGACTAATATCCTGGTCTCCATGAGGAACTGTGAGGTCAGAGAGGTAGACTTTAACACCGCCATAGAAATGCTAGTCAAAGGTATGGATGCCATGGGGAAAGTGAAGGAGCAGTGGGAGAAGCTGGTGGGCTTCTTTCAGCTGGTTTCCAACATTGTGAAAATCACCATGAGGAAAAATTGTGATGATTTTGTCAAAACATCTGTGGCGACATAAGAATTTTCCCACAACGAAAAACTTTTTATGAAAGATCTGATCTACAATCAAGCCTTTCAAGCCTCTAACATTGCCAGTGTGGTCCACTTGGTGTCTTCAACCTACACAGAGGTATCCAGAACATGTCTAATGGATACTGTCGGCTCTCTGGGAAAACTGATGGCCATGGACAAGAAAACGGAAGAGTATGAAAAGGAGCGTGACAAGTTGAGGGAATCATGCAGTGAGGCTCAGAAAAAAATCTTAAACCTTGTCCTCAAGAACAAAGAGGAATTTGAAAGAAAGAGTCATGAACGTCTGGAGACGATTAACAAAGAGTTGCTGCAGATTATACCATGTGAGCACTCAAGCAGCTGTTGAAAGTGGATTCATAAAGGAAGAAGAAACAGAATGTGATTATGTGCAAGGCATCCTAATTCTTTTCTATTACACAAACTTCTTTCTGCTCAGAAATATTGCTTATAAGAAATATATTGTTACTATATAATGCAGAAAAACTAGTTCATGCTTTTGTCACCTCTAGGCTGGATTATTGTTGCACGCGCACACACACAGACACACACACACACACATGCATGCACAAAATGATGTACACACATATTAATAACCTTCTGTTAATGCTGTTTATGCTGAAGCTTGCCCATGTAAACAGTTTTTGTTTTCTTAAAATCATTCTGTTCATCTTATTAATGAAAACAAAAATTTGTAAATGTAATACTGTAATCAAAATCACATTTTAATTTGAAGTGATAAAGTATTGAATACTCTCCTTATGAAAACTTGAATGCGTTGTTTCTATTATTTTTTTTGGATTAAAATTCCTAACAACTTCAAGGAACATCAGGGCAAAGTGTTTCTCACTTTGAACATTACTGAACGTTACTGAACATAAACTGAAGTGAGTTTGTTCACTAGAATTTCTATTCATTTGACATGATATCAGTTGAATAATATTCACATTTGATAAAACATGTTTTCTTCACTTGACTTTGAATTTTAGTGTTTCATAGCAGTGAATCTGCTCCAGTAGACTTCTCAGAAACATTCTCAGCTACTGTAGCTCTTTCCATCAGTCATCAGAAATACAGGGTGTCTTTTGAAGTTGTAATAACGGTTGCCTTTGTTGGTTAGTTTTATATTTTATGTTAGCTACATTAGAATTTTTAAGGTTTCTTTACTTACACTTGTACATAAAGGGGCAGTGGTGGCTCACACAGTTAAGGCTGTGGGTTACTGGATTTCTGATCAGAAGGTCAGGGGGTTCAAGACCCATCTCTGTCAAGTTACCACTGTTGAGTCCTTGAGTAAGGCCCTTAACCCCATCTGCTCCAGGGGTGCTGTATCCTGGCTGACCCTACACTCAAAAAGATCATTTCACTGTAGGTACTGTATGTCCAGGTACTGTACATGTGACAAATAATTCAATAATGTATTATTATTATAGTTGGTTTGTATTTCACTGTAGTCACTTAGTCGCTACATTATTACAAAGAGTAGTGATTCTCATAGAAATATCGTTACGTAGCAGACTGCAAGAAACCACATGAGTAACTGTTACAGGATGATTTGTACATTGGTGTTAAATCATGTATCCTCTAGTTGAGTATGAAAGGTCATATAGTGACAGTGAAAACCAGGAGGGTGGGAACTCACACATCAGATGAATTTAAATGAAGAAAGATAAAGCCAGTGGGATCTGAACTCAAACACACATGAAGCTCAGATACTCCTTTCTCCCTTAGTACAGACTAAAACATAATAATAATAATAATAATAATAATAATAAGTTTTTATATATTTCTGGGCTTAATACTTTATAGCAACACCTAAAATGTATTTGATTTTGCCATGTTAAAGGGTTGTTTAAAAAGAACCCTGTGTGAATATACAGTATACAATGAATTAGTGTCTGTTAAGTTAATAAAAAATGTATGAAATTAATTTTAGATACAAATAAGGATTTGTGTAGAAATAATTATTTTCTGCACAACCAATTTCCAATGGACTATGTGAGAACACAAAAATACACTGGAACCACAAGGTAATGGCTGGCAGGTGATGGTAACACTCCAGCCTTGGCTGGTTACTTTAGGAAATAATATTTAATGAAGACAAAATAAAATGCATTATGTCAGCGCCATTATATAAACACTATGGGTACCCTTACTTCCATGTGCCTAGATACATCACACAGACACACATTCATGCACTAAAGCATAGTGAAGTGTGTTCTACTACTACCAGTACTACATTCAGTGCGTGGAACCCCAGAACCAGAAGCCTGCCCTGCAGTGGGACTGCAACACTTTCTGCTGGCTCTAAAAAAAAAAAAGAAGAGAAAACTGGTCATAGTCCAAGCTATAAATCAGGGACTCTTCATCCCATGTGGTTAAAAAAAAGGAAAAGACAGGGGCAACCAAAAGGGGCATCCTCAATGTCTTGAGATCACAATGGCACTGTGCCACTCAGGTATCCCAATGGCAGCAGATTCCAACCTGTGTGCCGATTTTCATGACTTTTTGAGAATGTTAAGACCCCCCAAAGGCCTTGGATGCTGGAATAAAAACCTTAGGGCCATTCACACACTATGATATCATAGGGCTGTTGTCATAGTTATTGGACTCTATTGGGATCTAGATTAAAACACTTCAATTAATGAATAACCCACATCCCCATATCTCTCCATAGTCATCAATCTTAATAAAAATTACCATGACAAAGCACAATGGCCAAGTTCAAGTTTCCTGTACAAGTTTCCTCCCACAGCGCATTATCACTCTTCTTACTTTAAACCGGATAGAGAACCGATTGTATATATTTATACTGTAAATCTTCTCCCACTGTTTTATTGATACTAACTACATCCATTAGATTTCCAAAATTCAGTTTGTTTAATTTTTTTAAATGATTTCAATTGATAAAATTTTTTAATATAGTTAATCACAGTCATAGTCTATGATTAATCATGATTAATCAAAATCGTTTTGACTCACAAGGTTCCTCATTCGACTCAAATGTGAAATGGAGAGCTGTCATGTTTTATTCCACATTCAAGGACCAAACGTCCACTTTTTAAAATTGAAAATACTTATTGCGAACTATTCCTATGGATTATGGTATACCTCTTTAGCTGTAACTTTATACGCTGTAGAACAGGTTGTTTTCTTGCAGTCGACTCATATTTCAGGTGCTCCAGTGTCCAGGGTGGGGACATTGTCCTCGATCAAACCTAAAGAGAAAAGCATTTGTGTCCACTCTGCTGAAAAATCCAGCTAAGTCTGGCCAGGTTGCAAAACACAGGCTGAGCTGGTAGATATGATAAGTGCAAATGGATCAGAATTACCATTACTAAGAGATCCTAGACAAGTTACTCCAGACAAAGCTGAATTTCACATCAGGGCAGACATGTATCAAAGCTAGTCTTATACAAAAGCTAAATATATTTTCTTTTTTGTGGTGTTATTTAGGTTTTAAGGTATGTTTGTGAGTTTTTCCAGTATAGTTTGGGTGGAGTTTTATTTATTATCAATGGGAGAAGCAGCCTGGGATCAAAAAGTGACCCTGCAGCCCACCACAGCTTGAGCCAATGTGCAGTATTATGATTATTAAATACATTGGCTCATTAATGTGGAGACTTATTTTTAACACCACTTACTAGTATAAAATATTTATTATTTAAACATATTATTTAAAGTATCACTGAACATATATTGGGTCATGTTTGAAAAACAAAGAGACAAAGGAAAGAACATTAAGAAAAAAAAAACATATAAAACTAAAAAGACAATATGTAAGATATACCACTCATCAGTGTGAGCTACAAGTGCAGCAGGTCAGTGATGATGAACCAGTGCCTGCTGATGATGACCAACACCTCTCCCCTTCTATACTCGAGTCGAGTGCAATCAAACTGAACAGGTAAGCTGGAATAAAATCAGTAGCAGCATCAGCTCGGGCTAGTAATTATTATGGTAGTCAATATTCATTCAAAATAATTACATTTTTCAATTTTATTTATATAGCGCTTTTAACAATGTTCATTGTCTCAAAGCAGCTTCACAAAAATTAAAGAAATTTTAAAAAATCGTGCTGAGAAACACTATTTTAAATTAATTTTGACTCCCATAATAATTAAAAAGAGTAATTACTCATGCGAGCTAATGCTGTTCCTGAACAAATTGATATACTGTAAAACAGATTAGGAAATTATCACTGTGACACATCTTATAGGGCTTTTAATGTCATGTGATGTATTTCAAAATGTGTTCCCTGTGGTCAGTTTGGTCGGCGTTATATCCCTCAGTTTCCCTTAAAGGAGAAATGGGTCTGGGCTCTTATGGGTTACATTCTGTCATAGCTTTACAATCAACCTGATGTTATGGTTGTTGTGATCTGATGAGCATCGATTCTGTTAAGATCTTCATGTGTTGTACCAGACACTTTCTTTGAACTTGTTATTTATTAAACTTTTGGTTTAATTAGAATTTAAATTTAAATAAAAATTTCTTCAAATACTAGACGTGGTCTGATGGACTGAGCCAAGGTGCAGAATTTCAAACATTCTAGGCTTAATGATCTCAGAGGGCATTGTAATGCATCATATTCAGTTTATTTCTATTCTACCCTCATTTAAATCTGTATAATATGGCTGTCATGTTATTAATACGGTGTTTGTATAGTTCTCTGTCCAGTTAAGTTTCTTGGTTTTGTTCATTGGTGCTTAATTTGTGTTTTTTCTGTTTGGCTTTTATCAATAATTAAAGTCTTTACTTCAGCATTTATGCCGTGCCAGCAAAACCCCTCAATAGCTGTCAGTGACAGTGCCCTGCAAAGGGTTGGCACCCCATCCGGGGTATACCATGAGCAGGGACGCGGGGGGCCTGGAGCCTGTCCTATGGAACCCATGGCACAAGGCAAGGTTGTGGCGGATGGGGCGTCAATGTTTTGAAATATAGAATTAGAATACACTACCCATCAGCCCCTGTATATCACGTGCTTGTCACATACCTCACCTGCGTCCTGTTATGCCTTGTTATGCATGCTATGTGAATTCTGATGGCTGTGTGTTTCTTTGACTGGTTTTTATTGTGTTACAAGAGGCGAGTGGGCATGTTCATGCTTACAGTGTTGCTTTAGTGGATTGTTTGTGTTTTGCTTGGTTTAAATAAAATCCTGTACATGCATCCATTATGCTGATAATGATACTACTACTACTACTACTAATAATAATAATGATAAAGGTTGATTCTTTAAGAGTAAATTCATATAGCAGCTGTATAACATAATTATTCATTTATATTTATTCATTGTTTGTTTCAAATGTCCATGTTTTGTGAACATGTCTTTGTTCTAGTTTATGTTTAATTTTCTTTTTGCTTTTTAATGTTTGTGATTTTTGTGTTGTGTTTGTATATTATGAGTTATAAGTACATAGATCATCAAATTATTTTTTTGTATTATGGAAACCCCATTATTTAATAGCTCAGGGTTTTCCATATCATGCGGTTTTCTAAAAACATACGCGGGGCGTTCAAGTCAAAGTGGGATTTTTGATTGTGCAGAATTCTGAGAGTAAAAACTCCCTTTATGTCTCTATATAATCCCCTGCTACACTTATCCCAGTGTTTCACTAGTGCTTGGACACCATCAAGGTAGAGAGTTTTCTCAGTACGCCGGAGCCGTGATCGGACTGTCTGCTTCACGCCTGAAACGCTGGCCTTCCAGGAACTCCTTTTACAGTCAGGACTGTACGGAGGATGTGGGAACACATGTCCAGCTCTGTTCCTGTAATGTACAAGTGGTGTTGGTGAATGTGTGTGTGTACAGTTCCCACAGACACATGCGTCTCTTCGTACGACGTCGATTTTCAAGGATCAGGTGTTCCACTTGCTGAATGTTCGTCTGCAGATCATCATTTATGGACGTACGGCCTCCTTTAAAACGTTTGCACCGTTAAAGAGTCTCATCACCGTACTGTGCCTGCAGTCTTCTGTAAATGTCAATCACTTTTATGCCTTCATTCACCAGAAAAGTCCTGGATTGACTTGAACGCCCTCAGTACATTCTGGTAAAAAAAATGACAAAATTCATGTTTCATCCTGAGAGGTTTTTTTTATTTATTTATTTTTTTTCCTGGTACCTGCATTTCTGAATGGATGCTGGAATTTTCC
Organism: Clariallabes teugelsi; assembly: GCA_030014215.1. Lineage (NCBI taxonomy): Eukaryota > Metazoa > Chordata > Actinopteri > Siluriformes > Clariidae > Clariallabes > Clariallabes teugelsi. Next base: position 1,844,418 of record JAQMYG010000015.1, read on the forward strand.
TTGTATTTTGCATAGGTCTCTACGTACGGACCAGAGCCCACACACACAGGATATAAAAATCAGCTAATCACCAAAAAAAAGAAAAGAAAAACTAAACAAAACAAAAAAACATGCAGAATAGTGAAAGGCACAATCACCATAGATACCAGATACATTGTTCCTTTTTAATACAATCTATTTGTACTTTATTATTATTATTTATTTTTTTTGAAAGGGGGTGTACGTTTCAGAGAGGATACCCCCCATGAAGGTAGTAAACCCCTACATTTGAAAAAGCTGCCATAGTTTCAGGGCGCAAAAACCAAACAGAAGAGTGCAGTCTTGCTGTTTGATCATCCACCCCCTTAGTTTTTCACAATATAATAAATCGTGAACATGAACAGTGAATAAAATAAAAATTAGCATCTAATCATAAGGAAAAATACAAGCACGTTTATATCTATATCTTTTTAGTTCATTTATCAGTTTGTTTCTCAAGTTTGTTTCTTTTTTTATTTATTTATTTATTTTTTCCTGCCCTGTCTAAGTTCTCACATCATCACACAAGCTACACAGTAAACCTCAAGCTGTCCTGAGGTGTAACACACTGGTTCCTATAATCACACACATTTCATTACTCATACACACACACACACACAGGAGAACTAAAAAATACTTATAATAAGAGACAAGAGGAAAGAACGCCAGAATGTGGTGAAGGGTTAAAAATAGAAGGGAATAAACAGTGATGGATGTTCTAGAGGGTGGATGAGGTGGTAACTAGTATTAGGTTTAATTGCCATGTAGGATGTAGCATCACCTCTGTATGGATGGCACAGTTGGCGAGAAGCACCACACCGATAAAGGAGACACCCGGGTAGCAAAGTGGTGTATATTTTGAGCTTGATATGTTGGGCCTCTACAATATTGCACTTAATGTTCCAGTGTTGGCCAAAGCACACTTTCATAGCAACCCTGCCAACACTGGGGCAACACTGCATTTAATGGTGGCTAAAAGCTGGCCTTGGTGTAGAAAATTATGTCGCCATCCAGGGCTGACCCGATGGCTAACAATGTTTTAAAAGATGGCTGAAGATCTATCAACCACAGTGGTCCAATATTGGGCCAACAGCGCCATTCAACAATCATCCAACACCATCGCCAAATACTGGGCTACGAAAATGGACGACATTTCCCCAACATTGACAAAACTGATTTAAATGTTAGCCCAAATGGACAAAATGACTTTGAGCCCAACATTGCCCCAACACCAGCTTGTTACCTGGACAGGAAGTGCCCTAGTTTGATAAGATGTCCTAAAAGATCCACCTCTAACATTCATCCATCAAGGAAAGAAATAATTATAAGAAATTAAATATAAGGGGGCAAAATAGTAGCGTATATAAATATATTAGTTTTGCTAACAGTGTTTTGTGTGTGTGTATGTTACATCACGCTGATACCGCAGGCAATCTCTTCAGCGATCAGGTATAAACTTAATAGTTCTCTACATGCAGGTATAATATAGTAAAAATATCAGAAGTGGATTTTTTTTTAGGTGCACCCTCATTTCCAAAATAATGTTAATCAACAAACACACACCTTGTATTTAAATTGGGGAGGGAGTGTGTGTGTGTGTGTGTGTGTGTGTGTGTGGGGTGGGGTGGGGGGGTTGGGGGGTGGGGGGGTTACACACACACAAACTGCATTCTATGTGTTCAACTCATTGTTGTAAAGATAGTTCTAAGAAACGATGACATCATTCAGGTCAAACTCGCATCACTCGAACACTGTACTGTAAAGAGCTGCGTGTTCTATCTATATACATCATATGTGAATGTGAATCTTTTCAAATAGTTGGCTTTCCCAACTCATGCACATCAACATCACCCTCTCGTCTGTAACGGTGTCTAAAATGAAACGGATTGAATTGCACACAGCTATAAACAAAAACAAAACAACAACCTCAATTCACAATTAAATGTAAGACAGTGCAAACGTACATCCAAGTCGCATTTTACAAACAGTCAGATTTTACATGTTCAGCACCATAGTTAATCTAATCAGCATCGATACGTGATCCACACGTGAGTCAGAGCGTGACGCAGCGTATCCCACGGAGGAAAAGTAACACTGAGTGATGGAGGTGGATGGATTCTGTACGTGGATACGCGTGATTGTGTGTCCTGCTAACACTGACACTCACATAAAGATCCTATCATACGCTGTTAATGTAGGCAGTTAACATGTGCATACAGTACAACATAGTTGTAATAGTATAGAGGCGGCCATCTTGGATACCTGAAATCACATGGCTTCATTCCACCTCACTTAGAACGGAAATTTGGCGGTTATATTGCTTTTATTGAAACCATGTTTGCATCCAGTTTGGTCATTTGCACCTACTACTAGCTTGTTCTCAGATGACCAACAGAGGTGACACTAGCACATGCTTCCTCTTTATTATTACCAGATTTCATTAGGTAAATGTAAGTCGCTCTAGATAAGAGCGTCTGCCAAAATGGCCGAAATGTAAATGTAGAATATTGATGCTACATCACGGGGCAGCTTATCATATTCAGAGGAAGGTGCTATGTATCTGCTCTCTTTCTCAGCCCTCTGACTCATGACCAAATTTGTTCTCTTTGCTTCAAACCAAGGGTGATAACAGGATCGAGCTTGTGATCTCCCGACAATAGAGTGATTTCTAAAAAATCTAGCTACATTAGAAAGTAACCATGTCTTGCCTTGTCTAAGTAAACAGGAACGCCAGCTTGTCTCAGTAACATTCACCGCTGGTCACACTTCGCTCACTAGAACGGATTACTGAGAATAATTTAATAATTCTGTCTAACATCATGGATGAAAATCTTTTTGCGATCTTTTGTATCTGACTCGGAGGATGGAATAGAAGATCAAGGGTCTGAGATGTCTTTAGAAAAAAAAACATGATTTATACTTAACACAACGAAACACAATAAAGAGTCATTTTCTATACCGTATCTTAAAGGAGACTGCTTCGCCACCTAGAGGTGTAACATGATTGCAACAGTTGAGTTGTGTTTGCATCCTCTTACTGACGCCAGATTTAAGTCGAGGAGTTAAGACTATTGAATTCTTGTGTCGTTTATTATTTTTATACTTGGCATCCCCTATAGGTGGTAATGCAGTTCCTTTATTCTTATTCTACACCTTCTATAACCCATCACACCCTGTAACCCACAGCACCCTCACACTGGATCTGAAAAATATTGCTAATGGAGATGGTTTTATACTCCTCCTTCTGGGCTGGATATTTATTTATGGTTTATTATCGATACATGAGCAGTAAAGTAGTGGACTAGTGTAGAGTAACGGACAAAATGCCTAAAACTTTGTGTGATTCAACATGAATATCTTGTTGTTACTCTGCACCGAGTATTCAACATTACATACATTGCTAGCATGAAAAATAAAAGAGTAACTAGCCATAACTGCTAGTAAGGTTTTATTATGAATATTATCTTTGTTTTTATTATTTTATATTATCTTATTTTATAAAAGAATGCTCATGTTGTGTTTTTTAAACTACTTTATATTTTCTTGGCTTGTTTAAAATCTCAGGTATAGCTTTCAAATTTCATTCATAAAAATTATTTTTGTATGTTGACTTAAATATTATGCATTGCTGATAGCTTACATTATTAGCAAGTTAGCAACTATAAACTCACTTTTTTAGAAATATACTTTTGTAGAAGGATTCTGATAATATGGACTAATCTTTTTTGGATCTTTTTATAACTTTTTTGGTACAATGAGCTAAAATATTTTAACAGTTTTAAACTACATACATTTTTTATTGAAGATTTTTTTACCTTGCCTTTGATCATAAAAGCATCAAATAAACTGTTAATAATGTTTAATGTCACACAAATTTAAACTAACGGCCAAGTAGTTATTTTACTATGTGCAATTTGTACCTGTGACAATAAAATCAGGTCAAACTGAAAATTTGACCAGTTGGGGTAACCAGTCACAGCTTCACTTACTTAACCTTAAACTCACCCAAAAGTGTTTGAGGACGCACCAAAGCATTATAAGGCTAAACCCAACCTATAATTTCCTTGAATTAACATAGAAAATCAACAGAGAAATTAATTGACTCAAATCTGAATGTTCAATCTACTGTAGGTTGGATTTTTCCCCCCTTTAAAGTGTTACGGTAATGCTGTGGGCTACGACACTTACTTATTTACACCCTCTTCAATTCTCCATCAACATGCCACACTCTTTAATCTGTTTTATCTTCACTTTCACCTTCATCTACTTACTTTATCATTCTGTGTTGTTAAAGCCTTTTTCTCCTCTTCAGAAACGCGAAGCTAGCATAGCATATCCTCTCTCTCTCAACATGTATGTTAACCTCTACGGTATTAGCAGTGCTTTTTATCCTTAAAGAAATCACAAAATATGAGAAAAATAATGGAGAAAACTGGACTTTTCCAACACAAATTGAAGCAAATAAATGATGATAATATGACCTCAGACCCTTGTTTTGGTTTCTTCCACTGTTTCACTGTTCTATCTCAGTTCTTCTTTATTTCTTATTTTGACTCTTTGCTAGTTTTTCATATTAGCCATTCTCACTTTTATCTGCGTTTGAGATTGCTGATTGTAAGCCGGCGTCTTTGAGACAACAGCGAGACTATTTAAAACAGCGCTTTGCTAATCGAATGCTAACTGGAAAAACTAATATTTCTACTGTAACGGATTGGTTTTAAGCAGGTAAGCTGAAAATGTTCCTGCTTGTAACTGGATTAACATGAAAACGTTAACATAAGACATGGTATGCTAAGTGATGTGGGATTTTGGAGGTTGGTAAACGTGATGATGATGATGATGATGATGGTGATGCCAGGATCCAAAGTGGATCAGTGGCAGAAGTTACGCTGGCACGGTTGGTTGAGGAAGGAGTTGCGTGCGTGAGCCACGTGGCGCGGGTTCTGCTGGCGGACACGGTTTTGGCGCTGCAGGCGACCGCGGGCAAGGTGACGACGCTCCGCTCGGGCTTTGGCCCTCTGAACACGGCCCACCTGAGTCACTTTGGCAAGCGGAACCGCCTGACATGCTGATCCTCGCACCGGCCGAGTGGGAACAGGGGCTGGGGTGGATTCAGACATCCTGCTGAGAAACCGAGAGACACATCGGGATGGAGAGAGAGAAATACAAGAAAAAAAGAGATTGGGTTAAATTTCTTTCTTTCTTTTTTTACATTTGCATTTATTTATTTGATTGTTTCTTTGTTAGATTCTTATTTTCCCCCTTATATTTGTTTTTTAATTATAATAATTATTAGTTTCATTGTTTCTTTTCTTTTCTTTTTTCTTTCTGTTTTTGATCTTTATTAATTAATCTCTTGTTCCATTGCATGTTTTCCTTCTCTCTCTCTCTCTATCTCTCTTTTACACAACAAATTTGTCCATTTTGTCCAGCATATCTGCCCTGATTCTGTCCCTCTTCACCTTCTTTCGCACTCTGTCTCTCTGTCTCTCTCTTTCTGTCCCTCACCTCTTTCCCTCATTTCCTTTTGCCTTGCAGTCACACATGTTTCTCATTACCACTTGTTATTTATACCCTCCCTTTTCTCCCTCTGTGTGTGTGTGTGTGTGTGTGTGTGTGTGTGTGTGTGTGTGTTTTTAAGTAAAGAATGAGTAGCTGCTACAGTTCGGAGTCGTGTTGTTATCGTCTTTACCCTCGAGTATTGTGTGTGTCACTGGTGCTGACCCCTGTCTGCTATTTCTTGTTTGTCGGGTCGTATTTCACTGCTGTTTTCGTGCATGTTCCTGTATTAACTCTGAACTCATGCACTGTACTGTACTGTAAGCATTGCCGCATGCAAGAAGAAAAATTCCTTATTACAAGAAAACCATCTGTTTACTATCAAGAATGTCTCATTAATATGAGAAAAAAAAAGAGTTTTGTTTCAACAAGATAATACTTCATTATTGTACTAAAAACATCTCATTCGTGCTGAAATCCTGTATATGGGATGTGATACTGAAGTGGATTGTACTTTATATGGAAGTATTGGATATGCGACAACACTGAAGCAGGTTATAAATATGTGATGGTATTGAAGCAGGTTGTACTGTATGTGGGACAACACTGGAATATGGGACAATACTGAAGCGGAGATAGGTCTGGGTGATCTGGGAGAACATGATGTTGAAATAGACAGTATATTGGACACCTTTGAAGCAGAGTGTATATTAACGTACACTGAAGCAGACTGTACATGGGATAACTGTGACCTGGGTTGTATATAAACTGGAACGGACTGTATGTGGGACAACACTGGAGTAGAGTGTATATGGGACAATGTTGGAACAAAGCGTGTTTATGAGAGGACATTGAAAAGCATGGGACAACATTGAGGTGGGTTGTATATGAATGAATGTTGAATTTTGATTGTATATAGTATTGTACGTGTTGTTTTTGGGGAATAACGTTAAGGCTTACCTCGCGGTGTCGGCCACGTTGGTTGTACTCTGGTCCAGGTTGGACAAGGAGACGTAGACAGACATGCTAGGATGCTCGATGAGCAGGTCCTCCATGGGGCTGGCTTCAGCTGGCGCTCCCTCTGCAGTGAAACAGGGTGGAGGAGTGATGAACCAACTCTCGTCCAACCCACAGGGGGCGGAGTCAGACGGCCCAAGTGGGGAGGGAGAGTTGAGGGAAAGCGGGGCGCGAAGGGAACGAGACGAGGGAGGACATGCTGCCTGACTGCGGCCTGCTCTAGTCCTGCGCCGTTTGCATGAGAAAGGGGCGGAGTCGCCTGTACGAGAGGAGGGGGGAGTGGCTGTATCACATTCAGGCTCCACCCTCTGACACTCACTATGTGGAAGAGTTTGTGCTATCGATGGGACCTCTGCCCCGTCCTCACCCAACCTGGTACAGTCGCTGTCGTCTGATAGTGGAGGGAGGGAAGGTCGGAGGGCGGGGTGGAGGGGGGAGGGGGATATAAAGCAAAGGTGGAAAGAAGGGAAGGCAGGCGGGGTACCAACAGTAAATAAAGCCATGCAGGTCGGGGTTGCCGTAAAACAAACAAACACACAGAGCAGTGGGAGGAACCGAGTCAAAATGGGGAGATGGGAGAAGGTTAAAAAAAAAGGAAAAACAACATAAGACATAAAAATATTAATATTAGTGTCATGAATAGTGTCTGTGATGTTTTACAATAATATGAGCCTTGTAATATGAGGTTTTATTTAGCATTGTCTCTCGTCCGAGAGTCTTGATTCTTTCTTTGATCTCTTTCTGACTGAAGACAACATGACAGATCAGATGATCTCAATCAACAGCGTGTCCCAAACTGATGGCGTGTCCCAAACCAAACACTCTATTCACCATATCTATGGCCGAGTGAAACAATGCACTAAATAGTGAATATGCTGAGGTTTGGGACACATCATTAACTCTTTTAACTGATACCTCCTACTCACCGGGTACGCTGACCAGGAGCCATCCCTCCTCGTCCGCTTCGGTCACGCACGGCTTGGGTCCATTGAGCTCGGCGGAAACTTGCTCCACCTCTCCGAACAGCAGGTTGCTAATTCGCTGGAACATGGTCGCCTTGGAGGTCAAAGGGCAGGTATTTTAGGTATCCTGAGGGAGAGCTGCCTTGGAATTTGTTATGGAAAAACACTTGCTCTACAGTTGGTAATGCTGACGGTCTTCTGTGGCAGGTTGTGAAAGACCAGCACGGCTTGTTAGTGGTGTGTTTTGCTTGTCAAGCCCTTGTTGGTGGAAGAGTTGATTAACTCTCAAAGTGCAAATTTATCGTCTGTTACTGCAAAGGCCTGCAGGAGACACAGGAAAGAAGGAGAGACCAAAAAAATGTGTTAACACAGGAAGGAAACTGTCAAAAAGATTAATTTAACTCAAATTAGCAATGCATTACTCTTCATTAAAGGATACCTATTATACAAAACTATTTTTGTCATTTTTGAACATTCAGATGGGTCTCAAGTATGTCTGTGTGTCTGTGTGTGTACGAACAAAATACACAAGAACAAAAAAATCCCAGATTTTTGTCCTTTTTCCATTTTTTCCCCCAATACTGCATTGGGTTTAAATAAGCCAATTAGATCCCCCCTACTGTGACCTCATATAAGAAGAGGCTTGTTGCTCAGCTGTGTTGTTCTCTAGAGGGGTGTGGCTCTGAAGTAGCTCATTTACACAGACGCTGAAATGAAACAGAGGGAGTTTGAGGTAAGGAAAATGCATTATTCAAGCGGTATTTGACAACTTGGCATAGGTTTTACTCCGGATGTCCTTCGACTGATAACTTGTTAAAGATGATACAAATATGGGGCCTTTAAAAAGATATCATCAAAAAGAACAATCCAAGAGATTTTTTTTAACTTGCTTAAATATTTCTTATTTAAATTTTCAGAAGATTCAACAATGATTCTTACTTGGAGGAAACCAGAACCTTTTTTGGAAAGCTAAAAATTCTTATCTATACAATTTACCTTCAGAACGATCCCTAAAGAACAATATAACTAAGAGTGAACAATCATGGAAAAGTTAAATACTATCACTGGTTGTTTGATGTGATGAAGCAAAGGGTCAGGGAAGCACCATGGAGGAGCTGGACTACCTTTCCCATCAGCCACCGAGAGTCATGTGTCACCAACCTCATTCGTCTTTAGCTTCTTTAGTTCTGTGCCTTAGTCTTGCTTGTGTTATAGTTACGTGTTGTTTTGCTTCTGGTGGGTTTACTGTGTCTGAGTATTGCTCACGGTTATAGTGTTTTTGCCCCAGGTCCTAGTCCATGTTCAGAGTGTTTTCGCATTTCTTTGGTAGTAAGTGCAATTCCTTATTTGTACAAATTTTATTCTTTAAAAAATGTCATACTTTTTATTCCTTAACAGCTACATTTCAATTAAAGGACATGTGTTCAACTATCAGATATACACAACTGCTATTATAAGAAAAGCCCACTGATACACTTCTCCTAAAATATTCTTAGACCTGACAGTGTATTACACATGAACTGTGGAAATCTTTCTCTCTCTCTCGCTAAAAGAAAAGGTACACTATAGTAAATTTGGTTATAAAAGCATTCAATCGAATGGGTGAAATATTCAGGTAAAAACAAATGACTTGTTTGTCTGGTATACAGATCACCTGACATGAAATAGGTGAAAAAATCTTGCAACTTTGGGTTTTATAGATTAGCTTTTCTGGTTTATCCGGTTTTAAGTTTTTTGCGCATTAGGCTTTAAAGGTTAGTCCCAGAATTTGACTGATGTATTTATTTATTTATTTATTTTTACAGTCTTGAGAATAATTTGAGGTTAAAAAAGGTGCGATTCTATCAAGACTTAGATCAACCAAGATGGTGTCACAGATTTGCTTCTTTTGACTTAACTTGATGGACGTTTATTTAAGGGAGGTGATGGTTATATTAGAGCATTATCATGCACAGGTGTGAATCTTTGTGACTGTCATTCTATGTTCATTTTAATCATTAGCTTTTTCTTTCTTTTATTAATGCTCTGTTAAAAAACATTAAATATTAACACCAAAAACAAAACTATTTACTGCAAATAGTGTGTAAATCATGTCACCGCTGTAGTCCAGGTGGTGGAGGAATACGGTAGGCATATGGATTATAATGTTCAATGAATGTTGAATAAATAAATTCATAAATGAATAATCCAGTTCAGCTATGGAGAAAAAAAACAGTTTTTCCGAGAGGAAGTGACACAGATATTCCAGGTGGTGGCGCTAAATCGAATGGAATGCCTGAACATTATAAATAATTCATCAGAAAAGCACATATACATATCAGGTTCAGAACTCCAGTCCTAGAGAAACACTACTGATCCTCAGCTCTTCAGTCATAAAAGCAATGTAAATGTTTTTCCGGTCACACACAAATTCTAGCCTCGCCCTGCCAAAATTTGCATCAAGTTGCCTCAGCGCACCCGTTTAGTCTCCGTGTCTTACCTCTAACACTCTGACGCCTAATGGGGCTTCAGATCTAATTGAATTTGAATTAATCAGGGTTACAACTACAAATGAGCACGGACCTAAACTAGGCTCATTTGCAAGATAAGAAGAGAGATAACTCAGAGGGTCCTGATTAAAAGGCTAACGGGAGACATACGGACAGAAATAATGCATAAATAATACTACAGGCAATTTGGGATCGCCAGTTAGCCTAATCTGCATGTCTTTGGACTGTGGGAGGAAACCGAAGTACCGGAGAGGAAACCCACCAAGCATGGAGAGAACATGCAAACTCCATGTACACCGACCGCGAGGCGGGAATCAAACCCGGACCCTGGAGGTGCAAGGTGACAGTGCTCACCACTACGCCACCGTGCTGCGTTAAATAAATAAATAAAGAGCTTGCCACAAACGAGATAAAGCACTGTGTCCTAAAATAAAATTTTAGAAAACTTATAGCTTTTCCTTTATTCTTACAAATGTTCCCTCACCATATCAATCCGTTTTGTTATCACATACTGTACACTGCTCAGAGCTGCCATGATAGAAAATTAATCACCACTACAACTGTTTAAGAGCACATCAGAGCCTTAATTAAGCTATGAAATTCCATAAAATTCCACCTTGTTCATTTCGTAAAAAGTGTCCAGGTGTGGTTGGAATTTGGTTTTATTTTCTGTCATTAGTTTTAGTCTCCTAGCAACTGTTCACTCAGTGTTTGTACTATATACAATATCATTTAGCAGAAACTCTAAGTAGTGCACTTACTGTATATACAGTAGGGAGTAGGGACTTGAATTCAACATGGCTCCTTATTTCTGACTTACAGTTTATTAACCGTATTCTTCCTAATGGCTAACTGGCTGCCCAGTTTATATATGTGTGAATGGACCATGTATCACATATCATGTACAATCATTTAACAACGTATGTGTATCCTACTGTTGTTGTTAAGGTTAAGGTTAAGGTTGCACTAAATCCAAACTGACCCCAAGTACACTAGGTTCAAGTTTATTAACAATTCCTATTTGCACCATATTGCACGTATATTCCATTGTACATGTTGTTCTACTTATATTTTTATCTTTTTTATCTTATTTTTACATTCTGTTCATTGCTGCTGGTCTCTGAGAGCTACAAAACTTTTTTTTTGTATTACTACAATGACAATAACGTCTCTTTATCTTTACTAGATCACTATACATATAGACACTTATTATGTTATTCCAATATACAAAGCCGTGTAAGGCAAGAGGAAAGCTTCCTGCTGGATAAATATTGCATTTGTATTTTATTAGTTACTATTTCAGTACACCTCCTGTGCTGGAACCTATATATAAATATGTCTGAGTTTTAACTGTATGGGAAAGAAAATGAAGCATTTATTAATGAAGAATAAATGGTTGTGAATATGTGAGGGATATGTAAAAGTTCAAATAAACACTTTTAAATGATAATTTTATAAATGTGTATGTAAAGCAATACCATTTGGTGATTTAAGACCAGATACATAAACATAAAGATTTTTTTGGTAATAGACAATACAAATGACAAAGAATAGATACAGATATAAACCTATAACTCACTCCCTCGTTTATCGTCTATACCACTTTATCCTGTATTCAGGGTTGCAGGGACCTGGAGCCTCTCCCAGGAGACTTAGGGCACGAGGTGGGGTACACCATGGACACATGCTCATTCATATACTGCAGGCATTTTGGGAATGCCAATTAACTTAATCTGCATGGCTTTGAACTGAGTACCCCGAGGAAACCCACCAAGCACAGGGAGAACATGCAAACTCCTTGCACACACAGACCTGAGGCATAAACCTTGAACATTTAATAAAAATGGAAATACAAATACAATTTGAAAAATGACTAGCAGATTAAGGCATATTTTAGACTGAGAAACCATGAACTTAGTTAAGAAGGTGCTAGACACTTAATCCAAGTACAAGTGGAAAATATTATGATGCTGTTTAAACATGTAGACATTATAACCGATGGATAAATTTTCCTTTAATTAAGTCAAATTAAATTTTTCTATGATATGCAGTGAAATGCTTATACGACTGTTCGTGACCTAAAGAAGGAAAGATGAGATAGAATAAGAAGATAGATAGATAGATAGATAGATAGATAGATTTCCCTGCAACAATAGAAAAGAAAAAAATGCACTAAAAAGTTTCAAATATAAAATCTACAAATATACAGTAACAATAAAATAAAACTGAAATATATAAAATTTCTATAAAATTATGATGTAAAATGTATAAATTATATAGAATGTGCACTATATTAGGTTATTAGAAGTAAAAGATATGGCGTGTAAGTACGACAGCAGCAATACAAGTGAGATGAGATGATGTGTGTGACAGCAACAGTCGTGTCCTCCATGTTTTAACATATCTGATTATAAGTACATTTGTGCAATATTCTTTTCTATTCACTTTACTACATTTCAAGTGCAATATCAGTATACAGATTATTTTTTTAGTGCAATATGTAAAAAAGTGTGCTATATTTCATTCTATTTTTGCTTCTATTTATTGTATTTTTCTTTTAATTTTATTTCTTGAATTTTATTTTTTCCTTGTCTCAAGGTTTTTATTATTTTTTTTATTAATCAATGCAACTGTATGACCAAGACAAAGCAATTTCCCTCTGGGATTAATAAAGTTCTTTGAATCTTAAAGTGCAGAGTTTGTCCTCATTTACAGTATGTGTAATAGATTAAGAAGCAGCAACGTGCAACATATGAGTCATGTAGTTACAGCTTTAAATAGCTTTGAAGTTCTATTTTAAGCTTTGAAGTTTTTTAAATATCCTTTTATGTGTATTTAAAGCATATTTCTGTCCTTATAGATCCTGAAAGTAAAGGACATTTTCATAAGCAACTCCATCAGCTTGAGCTCAAGGCAGCCATTTGGGATTCAGCCAAAAAAAAAAAAAAAACATCACTGTGGGCGGGGCTTTGTGGGGCGGACCAAAGTGTTGACGTCAATGGCGCAGTAAGCTCCGCCTACCAGAGGCTAGAGGACGGAAAAATACCCAGGACAAAAAGAGAGAGGAAAAAAAGGAGATGGTTTTTGTGTTTTTTTGTTTTGTTTTTGAGGACATAAACGGTGCAAAACATTCACCACTTGGAATGATGAGAGATAGAGGAGATAAATAAATAAACCGGCTTTAATAAACAGAGAAACAAAAGGAACATACAGAACACTGCCACAGTTCCTGCAGCAACCCCAGTGTTTACATTTCAGAGGAGAAAAAAAAAAAGCAGGACAGAGAGAGAGAGAGAGAGAGATGGATAGAAGAACGTCTGTAATAATAGATTTATATACAAATAAATATATAGATATAAAGTGAGAGTGTTTTTATATGTGCAGTGTGACAATGCTGGGGTTTTATTCTGAGCTAAAAGGCTCAATAATAGCTCGGATTACATCTGAGCTGTAATACACACACACACACACACACCTTCACATTACACTAGCAGACAGATCAAGATGAATAAACTGAAATAGGATCTATTTTAATATTATCTATTTCTTTGCTACTGGATTAAATCCAAGGTATATATAGGTGAAATGAAGGCAGGTTATTACGCGTTATAACGCTATAACAGGCATATGGACGCCTAATGAGCGACGGCGGATGATGTATCCATCCATGTATGGCAAAAATATTCACACACTTTATGCACGAACACACATTTTAAAGCTTCATTCTGATCAATGCATATGATACACGAGATCAAAGGATTCACATCAAAGAAAGGACAAAACAAAAAAACAAAACATCTTACCTGCCTTTGCTGGAGCACCGTGTAAACGTGTGGACGAAACAGTAAAAAACACGACAAAAAGCGTTAAAGCCCAGGATCAGGAGCGTTTCTGTGAGGTAGTGTTAATGCACCAGGTTTATTCTAACGTTAATAATTAATATTATTATAACAATAAGGCTTTCTTCTTAGAAGAAACTTTAAAACTACACGATGTTCCGATGTTCCGTGTAAATCCTGGTTCCTACTGCATTTATATATCTGTATCTATCTATCTGTTTGTCTTGTTTTTGTCCTGGATGTTATTGCTTCGCCCAGCTGATCCGCGGATCACAGCGTAGAAGCTCAGAACAGCTGATCGTGACGTAACCAGGCGTGGATCCACGCCCCTATTCCCGCCCACAACACGTCCCTGAGCCAATCAGGAGGTTACACAAGGTTGCAACGAGGCAGGGGCGGGGACCTCTCAGCAACCTGCCTGTGTTTACAGTGATGAGTTCTATAGAAAGTATGAGTTTGTTTTACTATAAAGTATTATTATTATTATTAGTAGTAGTAGTAGTAGTAGTAGTAGTATTAATATTAGTAGTGATTCAAGTATAATTTTATACACTCACCATGCACTTTAAAAAGAGCACCTGGTTATTCATGTTAATATGATATTAATAAAAATTAAATTGAAAAAAAATTCAATTAGCCAAACAACAGCATGGTGGCAGATTATCTGTGTTTTAAAAAAAAAAAATTTCCAAGAAACTGTGGGGCAGCACGGTTTAGTGTTTAGCACCGTCGCCTCACACCTCCAGGGTCTGGGTTCGATTCCTACCTCTGGTTTCCTGCCACAGTCCAAAACCATGGATTGGCATTCCCAAATTGCTCTTAGTCTGTGAGTGAATGTGTGTGTGTGTATGCCCTGCTAATAGTAGTGATTCACTACTAATCGTGATGGATTGGCAACCCATCCAGGGTGTACCCCACCTCGTGCCCTATATCTCCTGGGAAAGGCTCCAGACTCCAACCCCCCTCCCCGAAAACATATACAGGAAAAAGCAGTGTAGATGATGAGTGAGTGAGAAACTGCTGATCATTTGGGATTGTCACACACAACAGTCTCTAGAGATTGCACAGAATAGTGTGAACCCTCCCTTAAAAAAAAAAAGATAGATAAGATGTGATAAGATTTGATGAAAATGCCTTGGTGTGTCCTAGACCAGTGGTACTGAATGAAAAAATGTAGGAATTCATGCTTGTATTAGGATTCAAATCTCTATATACAGTTATTGTAAGTCTATAAAAATAAGCAATTGAAAATGGCATTCTATGGCCTTTCAATAATACCTAATGTCAGTTTTAGTAACTATGTTAAACATGTGGACAGTTTGAACTTTGATGGCCGTATATATTTCCTTGTGTAGAATACAAACAACAATCTTTAATTAATCTTTAGTGAATCTTTGTTTGCACGCTGCTGGGCTGTAAATAAGTGTAAAAGCACTCTGGTTGCTCGGTCATACTGGGCTCTCTAGTTCAGGTATTTTTCACATCCTCACCTCGGTCTGCTGCGGATCTGCTTTTGTCTCATAGTGGCGCTTCACATTACTGCTTTTTATTACTGCCATGGTTTCGGAACATATGAGGCAAACTGGTTTTTAACTTCTCACAGGAAGAATAAACAAACATTTGATCTGTCCATTCATCTGTGAAGGTTCAGTTTTCATAGTGTACTTTCCTTTTCTTGGAGCTAAGCTGTGTCGCGTTTCTTCCTCACACTCTGTCTATACACGGTAAACTATCGCATTGATTAATTCTGTTGAGTGACACATATAGCCACGCCCACCTTAAGGGGAAAAAAGTGCTAGATTGTTAGTATATTAATTATTCTCATTTATCGGATAGAACTGTCACTCGGTCCAGATCCAGGCTGCGGTCTGCCATTTAGTGATGCCTGTCCCAGGAGAACAACTAAGCTGATTTGAGTCAATCTAACACAAATGGCGACTCTTAACAATCTCAGTGAGCAAAAAAATCATCTCAGGCAGGTAAGTCAGAACAGGAGAGCTGGGAATATCAGCTTCCACTCCTGCCAGCCAAAACCAGGAAACTGAAGCTACAATGGATGCGGACTCACTGGAAAGATCAGGTGATGATTTCCATCTTCAGGTTAATGATTATAAAGACATTACATGCTAATAAAATACTATTTAATAATGTTGATTAAATATTAATATAACATGGAGTACCATGCAAAATGTTTAGGTGCGTACAAATACATGCTATAGAGTAAGTTTAAATAAAAAAATTAAAAAGAAAAACTATAAAGCTATAAACTACAAGTAATTAATGACACAAACTCAATATTTGTTGTGACGATGTCGACCCTTCCATCTCAGGTACAATCTGTGCAGTTTTATAAGCAGATTAGCTGCTAAGTTTAACTGAGCATTCTGCAGAACCACACACAGTTCTTCTGTTGCACCTGCTTCTTTTTGCCATGCAAAACCCGGCAGTGCCCATTTATTTATTTATTTATTGTTTTTCTGCCTGAAATGTGATTGCTTATATACTATACTGCTTCCTTTTCTGGCATACAAGTATTTTTCAGTTACATTCAATTTAGTTTTGTGTTTATATAATCAGAAATGTTTTGTACTAACTCAATGAAATAAAAAATAAAAGCAATAAAAATATGAAAATCCATAATCCGTATGAATGTTTGTAGAACACAAGGTGGTTAAGACTTTTGCATAGTACTGTATATAAAAACAATCATTTTAGAATTTTGTTTTTGGTCCGTGTGTGTGTGGAGTTTGCGTGTTCTCTCTGTTCCTGTTGGGTTTCCTCAGGATATTCTGATTTCCCCCACAATCCAAAGACATGATGAAGACTGATTGGTGTTTCTAAATTGCACACAGAGCATAAGTGTTTTTGTGTGTGTGTCTGCGTCCTACTTTGAATTGGTACCCCACTTTAGGATGCCCCCTGCCTTGTGCCCCAAGTTTCCTGAGATAAGCTCAAGGCCCCCTGCAACCCTACACAGGATAGTTACATACTGTATATACTACTGAATTGAAGTATGCAGAAATGGCCTTAAGAAAGTAATGCATTAGCAATGATAATAACATTTCCCAACAGTGTTTCTTTATTTTATTATTTTTATTTAAAAGTTATTTTAAAGTTTTTCTCAGTTTTAGCCCAGTTCACTTTTCTTTTTCAAAAAGTTGGTCGAATTGTCACGTTATGTTATTGACTGAATATTCAGCTTTGAGTTTGTCACATAGCACTACACCCGCTTATTCAATCAAGATTCAAGATTCAAGATTCAAAGAACTTTATTAATCCCAGAGGGAAATTGCTTATACGGTACTTGGTTTTAGTTGTCATTTACAGGAGGAAAGAAAAAGAGTAATAATAAAAAATCTTTTTTTTAAATCTTACACTATACAGTATATAACATTTTTGCCTCAAATGCTGATCCACACTGAATTGAATTAAATATCTGATGGAAAAAACTAAACAAAACATGGCATTAAAATTTCAAGGTCATTTTATTCATACTAATGTCATATATTAGGTAATGTAAGTTTTTTTTATACTGTACATTAATGTTTAGTTATTAGCACTAGTTATTATTAGTTTTTGTGTCACAAAACAGAATGAAAACAGAATGAAAGAACAGTACATTTATGATGTTTGCAGAAACCCTAATTCAAATGAATTTACATTTATCTCATTTACTGTACATACGACTCAGGAGTTGCAGGTTAAAGGCTTTGTTTAGGAGCCCAGCAGTGGTAGCTTCTCCTACAACAACCTCCTGATCAGTAGTCCAATGTTTTGTCGAATGTCCAAATTAACTGAAATAGAAATAAATACTAATAATGGAAAAAACCCACAACGGACCCCTAAAAACAAATTACCATACAGTACAGGCCAAAAGTTTGGACACACCTTCTCATCTATCTGTCAATGTGTTTTCTTTATTTTCATGACCATT
>JAQMYG010000015.1:1947274-1960985 GCA_030014215.1 Clariallabes teugelsi
CGAGCCTGGCCGGGAATCGAACCCGGACCCTGGAGGTGCAAGGCGACAGTGCTAACCACTACACCACCGTGCCACCTCCAACTGATTAACAATTAGAACCAAAACTTCCTATTACTCAAGACTGCATTAAAAATGAAAGAAAGTCTGTTTTTTATTTCTTTAAGAAAAATCTGAAGAAATGAAGAAATGACTTTTCACAGTACTGTAGATGGAATATCTCTATGAGACTTTTGCATCAACAATATTTAACCACACCCTCCTCTACTGCTGCATGATTGATTATATTTCTTTTAAAAAAATATTGCGACCACTTCTCAAGACATTGTGCTTGCAAATCACATTATAACACTGTGTGATGATGTAGTTATTTCCAAGACAAAGGCTTAGACCATGTGACCATGTGGTTTGCAAGCTTAGGTGTGTTTGCAGGGAGGAGAAGTTTCATGAGGCTGGTAAGTGATATACAGAGCCTATAGAATGAAAAGCGAAAGTGAACATGTTTATATGTTTATATATTTTCACAGCAGTGCATAAAAAGAGTTAAGGGCCTTGCTCAAGGGCCCAACAGTGGCAAAGCTGGCTTGGGCTCAAGCTGCCAACCTTCCGATCGGTAACTCGAACACACTGAGCCAACACTGCCCCATTGCCATGAAGTGTATATCAGGTGAATAAATGTTATTGTTTTTTAGATACAGTAGAAGTGACAATGTTATCAAGTCGCATTCGCATCATGTCCGATTAAAATGTGTATATACTGTATATCTAGTTAAAATTTGTAACCTTATGTACTGTAGATGGCGTCCACATTTAAAGCAGGTGAGTTTAAATAGTGTAAAATGTTTAAAAATGTTCATACAGTCTAATCTCTCTATATGCATCTTTTTATTATTATTATATCTGTTAATTCAATTCAATTCAATTTTATTTATATAGCGCGTTTAACAATGGTCATTGTCTCAAAGCAGCTTCACAAAATGAAAAGAAAACCTGTCTTTGTTGTCATCCAGAGGGACGTATGTGATCTTATAGCACTCGATCCTCTTCAGGAAATCTTTCACTGCTTCCTCCTTATCACAGCCGATGTAGTCCGGGCTGCTGAGCTTCACTTGCTGCATGAAAGCAAAAACACAAGATGTTACATATAAAAGTGAATAAATCTTTTTTTTTTTTTCTTATAATTTCCTCATGCATGACAAGAATGAAACCAAAATCTTTTTCTAAAGGACATCTAGTATAGTGTATAAGGAAATGGGATAAAATGCTGCTTAAATGCCAGCTGAGCTTCCTGAGCTGAGGTGGGCAGAACAAGAAGGCGTGGTTTGATATGCTAATGAGTATGCTTAATTGCTATTTCTTTAACCAAGACTATACAAAAACATAAGAAATGGCGTCCCTTTACAACTGTTTTTTTCTTTTCATTCTTTGCACTCATATATGATAAGAAAGCTAATGTTGATGTCAGGAAGTTTAGTTGAATGCCAGTGCAGATCTTCTTTAATTAAATTAAATGAACCTCAGTTATGGTACAAAGCACAAAATCAAGACTCCAAAAACAATACTTGAACACGTGCACCGCTATTGCATAATCATGACAGATCAGCACTTTTTTCTTTTTTTACCTTTTTTTTCAAATTCACATGAAACTTATGCCAGAGCTGTGTTTTAGTGAAAAAAACTAAACAAAAATGTAATGTTGCGTGTAACAATGGAGTTTCATCTGAATGTATTTACCTTGATATTTTCAGCGATGATCTCAGGATCATCACACACCGACTCAATAAAAAACACCTAAAAGAGAATAAAACGCTTGTATGAAGAGATTAATAATCAGATTTAATTAAACACTTTAAAACAGAAATTAAACACTTTAAATAAGACCGTATCATTTGAATCATCTACATAAGAGGAGATGTGCTGATCAGCCATACCATTACCAGCCTAATATTGTGTATGCCCCGCTTGTGCCATTTAAACAACCAGTCAACCAGTCAATATGTGGACTCCACTAGAGTGTGCATGATTAACTCCTGTACGCTCTTAGATTCTTAGATCTGGGGAATTTCCAGTGGTTGAACTCAACAATGTGCGCAGTGTGTCAGGGCATATTATCCTGTTGAAAGAGGCCACTGACTTCAGGGAACACCGTTTCTACAAAGGCGTGTACGTGGTCAGCAAGTGTTTGGGTAGGTGGTACATTGAACATTGTACTGAGCATCACACTGCCTTCACCAGCTTGTCTTCTTCCAATGGTGCATCCTGGTGCCATCTGTTCAGCAGATAAGTGATGCACACACACCCGGATATCCGCCTGATGACCAGCAGTGGCTCAAACAGTGAAGACTCTGGGTTACTGATCAGAAGGTTGGAGGTTTAAGCCCCAGCACCACCAAGTTGCCACTGTTGGACCCTTGAATTTTAATCTCCTTTTAATCAAGAAAACCTGATTCGTCAGACCTGGCAACTTTCTTCCATAGCTCCTTGATCCAGTTCTGATGCTCACCTGCCCATTGTAGGAGCTTTGGGTGGAGGATACGGGTCAGCACGGGCACCCCGACCTCTCGACTGAGGCTACACAGTCCTTTCTATCAGAGTCAGCATTCACTTGTCAGCACTTTGTTTTAAAGTAGCTCTTCTGTGGGATCAGACCTGATGGACTAGGCTTAATTGCCCTCATGCATCACTGAGGGTCACACGACCCTATCACTAGTGCACCAGTGGATCTTCCTTAGTAGATACTACTGACCGCATACCAGGAAATCCCACAAGAACTACAGTTATGGGGATGAAGTTACTCAGTCATCTAGCGATCGCAACTTGACCCTCGTCAAATTCACACAAATCCTTACGCTTGCCCATTTTCCCTGCTTCCAACACATCAACTTCAAAAAACTACTGTTGTTTACTTGCTCCCTTATCTATCCTACTGTACTACTTGACAGGTGCCACTGTAACGGAATAATCAATGTTATTCACTTCACCTGTCATTGTTTTTAATGTTACAGCTGATCAGTGTAATTTTATTATTTATGAACCATGTTTTTGTTGCGTGGAAAAGTAGAAAATTGTCTAATAATAAAAAGAATTTTAGAAATGTGCTGCAGATTAGCAAAGAAAATGTATAAAATGTTTTGGGTGGGGAGAGGGGAATGGCTATTTGAAAAAAAATATTATAATAGTGTACCATGTATGTATATGTAACCTGTTTAGATTTCCAATAAAAAAGACTTTGATCAAAAAAAAAGAAGAATTGTAAGTTTTCTGTGGAGAAATTTATGGAAGGAGTCTCCAGTGTCAGCACTTTGTACGTAATTTCTTCAGGACAGATCAGTTTCATTTATTATTACATTTTTTATTTTAACAAACACGTTTTTAACCGTAACAGTAAAAGCTACTATAAAAATGTTAAATCTCTTTAAAAGGTAAGCATTTGTAAAATCACTTAAAAAATTAAAGGAGGAATGAAACATTTTATGGAAAATTCACTTCATCAAAGAACTATATCTAATGCATGTGGAAAATGTTTCAAAGCAAAACTTTTTTAATTAATTTTTTTTATTTACCTTATAACCGTTTTCTTTGGCGAATGACAAAATGACCTCCCTCCTCTCACGTGTTGTGTTTGTGGCATCAAACACCTGCAGGCAAAAGGAGTGCCAACTGTTTAAAGCCAACTGCACAAGATAAGGTACATTAAACTGTAGGCTTTAGTTCATGTGCTTTTGTTATTAGAACCTGTCTTGGGCGTGGCGTCGAATTTATAGTAAGACATAAAGAAAGGGAAAAAAATAATAAAAAAGGAAATGTTCACTCACCGCCACTTGGCCCTGCTCCAGATTGAAGTAATCTGCTACGTCTTTTAAGGCAGCAAGTGCACAGGCTCTGAACACAAAAACACACACAGATATTACATCAAGACCTCAAACATTACAACAACACGTTTTCATTGCATACCGTGCAGAAAATGCCATTTTATCTAATAAAAATACACTGCCTGGCCAAAGAAGTCACACACTCTAATATCTCCTTTTACTTTGATTACGTCAAAGTTTATGTCACAAAATTAATTTCTGTCCAGAGACGCATTAATTTCTTTCCAAGATCTTGTATCGATGAGAGAGCCGAGCCTTCTCTAGCACATCCTAAAGATTCAACAAAAAAAATCCATTGATGGAAAAACCTGGTCATTCAGGTTGACAGCTGACCTCATTTTTTGCGCAAATAACATTGCTGAACCTAGACCTGACCAACTTCTTACACTTCCATTTAAGTGAGCTCCAATCAAAAAAAAAAAAATTACATTTCTTTCTTGAAGATTTTGGTTCACCCCATCCTTCCAGGTTTTAATAATGTGTAGGACAGTTTTAACCCAATTTTTGTAGTTTCAGCAAACACATTAGTTGTTTTCTTTTCTTAATGCAGGACAACAACTCGACCCTTCCCAAACAGAGAAGTTACCCAAACAGAGAAGTTAGGGTTAAATAAGTTGTTGCAGCTGAAACATATTAATCACTACAATAATTATCCAATGGAAGCATCTTAAGCATGTAAATGTATAATGGCACTTAGTTGTTAACCTAGTTAACCCAGTGTAAGTATGTATCCAGTGATGTAAACTTTAAAGCACTTTTTGTAAGTCGCTCTGGATAAGAGCGTCTGCCAAATGCCTAAATGTAAATGTAAATGTAAATCTTAACTATTTGCTTAATTAATTCCAGGTGGTGACCTTTTGTTTTGGCCGGGCAGTGTAGTTTGACTATAATCAAGTCTATGTAGTATTAGGGTAAACAGATAACATTACAATATTATCGCAGTTACAGGTCAACCCTGGGATAAATCACTTAAAATGTTGGCTCTATCCATGGCTCGGAGTCCAAGAGAGGAAAGGATTCCTGTGCTCTCTGTGTGGGAGGAGCTCTCTCTCTCTCTCTCTCTCTCTCTCTCTCCTCTATCATTCACTAGCCAATCACATGCTCAAGTATGCAGAAGGTGGTGGATAGCACTTTACTTCCATGTGACAGAGGAGAGCTTATTGGTGTGCATCCAAAACTGGATACATGTTGTTGCATAAGCACTGAGAGGAGTGTGTCTTACTTGCGGATCTTCATGGCCTCTTCATTATCGGGACGGAAAAACTCAAAGCTCTTGTAGGATTGAACGGCTTCCCGGCGGTACTGTCCAACATTAAACACTGTTAAAGGAAAGGGGATAATAATCTATCACAGACACAATGCTAATAAATTAATTACTTATACAGATTTTTGGAAAGGAAATGATATATAACTAAAGATTATTACTAAAAGTAATTAAGTTCTTTGGCTTCTATTGAATCTATTGTTTTAAATATTTTTCTAATTGAATTTTTGTAGTTTTTATCTATTTAGGGGTAATGATTTAGTAATCCACAGTTCAATCATTATGCAAACCTTTAGTAGGAACGCCAATCCAGTTGAGGTAGCGTGTTAGCTTTTTGGAGATGTAGGTTTTTCCTCTGGCTGGTAGACCGACCATCACGATCATAGTGGGTGAGTTGGTGAACTGCGGTACAGATGCTGGAATAGGACAAAAAGATTTTTTTTTGGTTTAAAGAAAACCTAAAAATGAGTGAATTTAGAGCGTGAGGAATGAGCTCTTGCCCAGAGCCAAAACAATATAATCATTAGCACAAAGAAAATCTTTGTCAATTGACAAGTTTACAATTGACCAACACCATTATCCAGAGCAATTCACCTTATTAATACAACTAAACAGTAAAGAGTTACAGGTGACAATGAGATTCAAACTCACAACCTTCTAATTACTAGTCCAAAGTTTTAATGACGGAGCTCTCCTGCTGGGATTTAGGAACTCCCACTCATCTTTTATACGGCTTTATCCTGTATTCAGGATCACAGGGACCTGGAGCCTATCCAAGGAGACTTAGGGCACGAGGCAGGGTACACCCCCATCGCAGCGCACACACACATACACACACTCACTACAGGCAATTTGGGAACGCCAATTAGTCTAACCTGCAGGTCTTTGGACTGTGGGAGGAAACCGGATTACCCAGAGGAAACCCACCAAGCACGGGGAGAACATGCAAACTCCATGCACAGAGATGGGAATCGAACCCGCACCCTGGAGGTGCAAGGCGACAGTGCTAACCACTACACCAATCTGGATTTAGGAACTATCTCCCCTTATTTTACTCCTGACTTCATTTGCATTATGACACGACAGCGATGATAAATTTATTAATCTTTAATCGGTCAGAAGGTGTTTAATAAGTTTGTATAGCAGCAGTTTTTTTTATAGTAAAGAAAGACAAGTTCAAGACCAGGACAAGCCAAGATCAAATCAAGAATCAAGTCTTAACAAGTCAAGACGACGTCAAGGTTAAGTCCAAATAAAAGCACAAATAATTGTAATACGTAAGCCGAGACTTTGCCTCGGCTAACCGGCTTGATTTGATTCACAAGTAAGGATTTATTTCTTGTGCTTGTGAAAAGAAAAGACAACACAAACAATACTTTTACAAACTCTCAGACCAAGACTGTACTCAGCCAGACCAACGCCCAAGACTCAGACAAGTCCAAATACAAATAGCAATAATTCTGAGACATGTTCAAGTCAATACGGAACATTTCTTTAGACTGGAATCCATCCCTAAAGCCCTACGAAACTCAACATAATCTATGGATAATAAGATTTTTTTTTACTCGATGATGTGGAAGAGTTTAGTTAACAGTGAAAGGAGTCTCAAGAGTCAGATGTAAATGGGGAGTTTTATCATTTAGGTAGCTTTGCGGACCATGAACTTCTGTTTCTCTGAGGTTAACAGCCCTGAGGTCAGTATGAGCAGCACACTGTAGAGCCGTGTGTCTCTGATTAGTGACAAACTCTAAAATCACTTTATATAATAACGATCTATGAATCATACACTCTACTATGACTTAAAAAAAAACTTTTTAAGGGTTAAAATTTTCAAAATTGTCCAGTTTTAAGGGTGTGAGAGAGAATGGGAGAGAATAAGGGAGTGTGTGAGAGAGAGAGAGAGAGAGACGTTGCTCCGATGTCACTTACACCCTCGTCTTCGGCTCAGTTTACTGTTCATCCATGGGACCCAGATCTTCTCCAGGGGATTCTGGGTAAGTTCGCTCTGCAGGTGAGCCATTTCAGTGTGTGCCTGTCTTTGTCACAAAGAAGTACAGGTATCTATCCAGCCGTGTGTGTGTGAGTGTGTGTGTGTGTGTGTGGAGGGGTCTGTCCTATAAGGCTAAAGTCTGAGCATTGGACTTCGACGAGCAGATGATTCATTTAGATTACCCTACTTCTACCCTACACACACACACACACACACACACACATTTGTCTTAATATCAATGTGATAGAGAATTACCAATATAATTATTGACATAAAAATTATAACATTTGCCAGGATTTAAATATAACCATTGCTCCAGTTTTATCAACCACTTATCATTGTTCGGCCAACAAACAATCCCTGATAAATTGTTGATTAATTGTCATTATTTAACCACCAATCACTATCCCATGGAGTTTGCATGTTCTCCCCGTGCTTGGTGGGTTTCCTCCGCGTACTCCGGTTTCCTCCCACAGTCCAAAGATATGCAGGTTAGGCTAATTGGCATTCCCAAATTTGCCCATAGTGTGTGAATGTGTGTGTGCCCTGTGATGGATTGGCACACTGTCCAGGGTGTACCCCGCCTCGTGCCCTAAGTCTCCTGGGATAGGCTCCAGCTCCCCGTGACCCTGAATACAGGATAAAGCGGTATAGAAGATGAGTGAGTGAGAGTGAGTGATCACTATCCCCGTTTCCCAACCTCCAATCACTGATCAGCATTCAATTCAATTCACAGTTACACAATTATTTCTAACCATCCAATCATTTTTCACGATTGTTTCTTGACATCTAATTAACATTAATCATTGCTTCTCACCGTTTAAGCACAAACCACCATTGTTTCCCGATGTCCAGTCACTGATCAACATTGCTCCCTGACATCCTATCAGTTATCATTATTTCAATTCAATTCAATTCAATTTTATTTGTAGAGCGCTTTTAACAATTGCCATTGTCAAAGAATTATTGAAGTTTGTATAAAATGTGAATGTGTATGAATCAAAATGATAAGATTGTCCCTGTTATTATTATTATTATTATTATTGTTGTTGTTGTTGTTATTATTGTTTCCCAAAGGTCCAATCATATATTACCATTGTTACCCAACATCTCATCACTGGACATAATTGTTTTCAACATCCAATGATTAATAAACACGGGTTCCTGACATCAATCGTTTCCAAACGTGAAATCGCTTATCATTACTTTCTCCCAATGTCCAATCGCTGATCTCTATTGTTTGCTGATCATCTTATACCAGAAGACAATTAAAAATAAACATGAAAGGCCACACCCACTTCCTGACTCCATAAGAATAAACATAGTAAGTCTTCGTCTCATGGTAAGACTTGTGTAGTTTTGCAAAATGTAGTTATGTTTCTAACAATTTATTAATTAAGAAACATTTTGATTTGCTTTTTTACAACAGCTTTTAGATTAGATGGTACGTGGCAACCGAATTCATATCAAACATGCTCACAGATGCCGGACTGGGCGAGCAGGGTTCGATCCTGAGCTCGGGTTACCGTCTGTGCTGAGTTTCACACGTTCTCCACATTTCCAAAAACTTGCGACTCCAAATAGGTCCTCGGTGTAAACTAGTGCGAGAGTGTGTATTCTGCCTCATAGCCAGTGTTCCTGGGATCATCAGGATAATATAAAGAGCTACTGACTGCTGAGGCTGAAGGTAAACTAACTACAGATAGTAAAGATTCAATCAGACATAAAGTTTACATGAACAGGATTATGGATCATTTAATCAAACCGGGAGATAAGCAAGTGCTTAGTGTAGCAGAGGTTTTGTGCTTGTGTTGGACGTGGACACTCTTCTCTTCTACATGTCCCTGATGTCCCTGATGTCCCTCCAGACAGTGAACAGCTCTGTAAATCAACACTTGAGTTTCAGGAACTTGGCAATGTGTGTCAGTGTTCTTGGCTCCTCTGAGTGATGAGCTTTCAGGCCAGTGCTCGCAACCCTGATTATAGAGCTAAATGACACGTTAAACAGCAGATCAACAAGCACAAAGTGAGTTTCGATATTCAGCTCAGTCTTATTCATGACTCTCAGAGAGTGTCAGAGAGGAGGTGTTTCCTTACACCAGGATTATTATTACTATTACTACTATTATTACTATTATTACTATTACTATTATTATTATTACTATTAGTACTATTATTACTATTACTACTATTATTATAATTATTATTATTGTGCATCCAGGCTGAATGTGTATTTACAGAAACTTGTTAGAAAATGCCTCACTAGCAGCAGATATAATAATAAAATTATAATAAAGATAAAGAAATTAGAGACCATAAATCTCACCATCTACACAAAATTCCACCAGAAAACGATTTTCCAAAATGTAAGCAGCTCCTAATATCATAGTATATTACAATATTATACTAATATTACAGTTAATAAGTATATAAGTAAAGACATTGTAAAGACTGTCACAGATTGTCACCTTAAGACTTTAATAAAACAATATAATCTACAGCATTTAAAAAAAGAAGTCATATTATTATTATTATAATTTGTATTAGGAAAAAGGTTTTTAAATTTGACAAATAATTACAGGTTCTGAGCATCTGATTATACTATTTCAAACTATTTTAAGGTTCTACACAGAACCACAGAAGAACCATCAGGGGTTCTAATTGATTGATGAGTTTAGTATTCATGTTATTTTTTATTTATGATGTAAGATATACAGTACACTGAACAGAATTTATAAATGTATAAATTAATAATTAACTCAAATATATTAGATAGTAATACATAGAAATGTGGACATTATTATGATTATTATTGTTGTTTTACTACTACTACTGCTGCTAATAATTATAATAATAATAATGACAAGAATGATATTATTTAAATTAAAATATTAAATTCAATATTAATTTTAAAGTGTTTTAAGATAAGAAAAATTTGAAATTAACAGTGTAATATTTTTACAGCTTATAAAATATACATTTATATAATATAAAATAAAAAATATAGTTATATTGTTAATCTGTCATTAATTGTATAATAATCAAATTATATAACATTTTATACTGTAGATAATATTATTAAACTATTTATATTTTACATAATAATAATACTTTATTCTTCTTATTATTATTATTGGATTTTTATATGATTACAATATTGTTATTATAGCATTATTTAACTCGGTTATTAATAACAATATATCATGTATAATAACGTTAATGGGTTAATAACATATTAGTAACAACCTGTTACATGTAATAGTAAACATAATGATGATGATAATAATAGTAATAATAATAATAAGAACAACAACATCAAGAAGAATAATAGTGCATAATAATAAAGTAAATCTTCTGCTGCAGACTGTGAGTTCTGTCAGTGACCCGTAATGACCCATAGTGACCCATAGTGACCCGTCACCCCTGTACCACGCAGCCGGCTGAAACCTGAGCTGCAGGTCAGAACCCAAAGCAAACTCAGATCATGCAGGAACCCTCGACTCTCACCTGTACTCTCACAGCGCACGCGTTTCATGATCACGAGCTTTCTCTCCTCCATGTGCTTCAGTGCAGCCGAGCAACACGGACATGAAGTGACAGACTGCTTACAGCGTGTGTGTGTGTGTGTGTGTGTGTGTGTGTTTATAATTATCCACACAACTCCCCACAAGCTGCTCAGTCCACAGGAGCATCAGATATAGCCACGGTTGCCAGATTGGAATAAATGTGTCGGACAAATATTGAACAGACAAATGTACAGCTCAGATTTCAACAAACACCAGCTGATGTGGTGCTGGTGATGTGATATCATAACCTCAACAGTCCAAGTTTAAGTTTTTATATATTTCTCTGTGTTGACTCGTCAAGGTGGAATCAAGCTGTTCTTGAAGCTCATGAACACCTTATTAACACACTTTCCTTTTTGCTCACAAACGCTGTGAATGATCTGTGTCATCAATCTGCTGGTTTAACACAGCCTGCCAACATGACTCACCACACACTGACTGAGACAGAGTCATCGCGAGGCCCAGGGGGCGCCGCTGATCATCCGTTCGGATTTCACATTCGGAGCTATTTTTAGACCGTAGCTCTATTCCTGGGGAGTCTGCAGTGTAACGTGTAGTGAATTCTTGATATCTCATGAGCTTAATGTTCTGTAGCAGAAAGTGTGTGTGTGTATAACAGATACTATGACTATCAGGCCTCATTTATCAATCAGGATATGAGCAAATTCATTCAAGCTTATGCAAATCCTGTTAGTACTCTCTCTCTCTCTCTTTGTTACACACCTGTTATATATTACTGACTTGAGTGAAATTTTAATTAGGACATAAAATATTGGGACCCTACAAAAGGAGGAGTTAATGTCTGACCAGCAGAATGACTGTGTAGCCAAAAGAACTGGTTTATTTAGCCATCATCATAATAATAATAATTATAATAATAAACTGTATGAAAGGGCAGGATTTAATATGTTGCATAAACATTGCCATCGAGGAAAAAGTAGGCATAAGTCATAGCATTATAAAAGGAATTTAATTAAAAAGATTTTTAATCCAGAGTCTGTTGAAAACCTGCAGACTTTTGTAAAATGATGTCATATCCAGAACACTAATAAAACCAGAGGACTCAACTTCATTGGTAACGTGGGTAAAGTAGACAAATCCTGTATTTGAGTAAACGCAGAGATACTCTACAAAAAATACTACTTAAGAAAAAGTATAAGTCCTCCATTTACAATTGTACTTCATGACAAGAACAAAAAAAAAAAAAAACTCAACCTGAAATTTACTTTGCTTATTATCAAGAATACTGAACTTTTATTAGCTTCCAGTAAACTTTAAGTCGTAGTAAAACTCTCTCTCTCTCTCCTGTGAAAGTGACGTGTTTATATCTGAAAATGTCTCCACTTATGATTTCAAACACCTGATCCAAAATCAGACATATGATTTTAAATTCTGACCCATGAAACGCACCTTTATGTAACAAAGTACAAAGTACACAGTATATATTTGTTGTATGATGTAGTGGAGTAAAAGTAAAAAGTATCCACTAATAACACTACTCAAGTACAGATATGTGAAATATGTACTCAAGTTCAGTACAGGAATAGTAAAAAAGTAAAAAGTAAATTTACTTGGTTATCACATCCACATCTGGATAAAATGCTGAATATTTTCAGGATGTAAATTATTAAATGAATTTTGAGAATTCGTTTGTTTTTAGCTGAATGAAATTAAGAGACTTTTTGTTCACCGATACAAGTATGAATGTCACACATCCTTAACACCTGATCAGCCCTGTGCTGAAAATGATCAGCTTTAATAAATATTTTGTTTAGTATACAAGAAATATCATGTAGATACTGTAAGTGAGCTGAAACAAACTCATTTAAAATCAAATCTCTGACCTCAATAAGGTTAAACAGTTTATTGCCAAAAAACAAACAGTAATTTTACACTTCATTTTAACAAAAGAAACATGAATTTGGTTCTGAAGACAATCTGTAATTAGCTATAATCCACAACTTAAACATGCTTCTGCTCCGAGATCATACTGAAAAACATAATTGTACAAAAAGAGTCATATGTGAGGATGAAGATTTCTAATTTAATATGAATCCATGGATCACAATTAGACATGTACACTCTTCAAATTGTAACAGTGATAATATCAAGAAGATTAATGTCTAAAAAACAAAAACGAACCCAACTACATTAGTAATATCGAGAAACGTTTATGCGACTATATAAAAGGAAAACATGATGAGGGGGAAAAAAAAATACATCTGAATCAAATGAGCGGACATGAAACTGGCTGCGTTTGAGATTCTACTCATTAGGGTTGGGGTTTGCGTCTGGATACAGGGAAAGGTCAAAGGTCAGGACCTTACTGATGACGCAGTCTCCTTGCTGTAAGTAGGGGTGGGGGGGGGGGGAGAGACAACAGTTATGTGAGTTTTATTAAAATATTAAAGAGAAATGAAAGGTCTGTATGTGTGTGTGTGTGTAGGAGTTAGTGAGTTTACTGACCTCGGGGTACACGCCGATGAGCGAGTCAGCCTTGGTGTAAAACTCCTCCTTCAGCGAGATGACGATAGCTTGGAAGTTTTCGATGGACTGGTCTTTGATGTAGTTAGCGACCTGAAAGTGTGAGCGTGAATATGGACGTCATTGTAAACATTATTGTTTCGTGAATAACGCATACGTTTAACAGCATCCTGAACACACACACTGACCTTGCCGATATTGGTGTTGTCCAGAGCGGCGTCGATTTCATCGAGCACGAAGAACGGAGCGGGTTTATAGCTGGAAGAGAGAAGAAGCCATTTCTCTACATTAAGTTAAAAAAATACCCTTAACTGAATGTTTTGTTTGCTGGATCATCCGCAAAAGAATAAAAATAAAAATCTGTCAATCTGGTGAAAACAATGCCACCCTGAAACCCGACCCAGGCCAAACAAAACAAAACATCCGTACTGGAACTCATAGTCGGACATATAGGCCAATTATACACCATGTTCCAAATTATTACACAAATGATATCTTTCCCTGATTTTCATAATTAGTCAATGCAAATGACAGTCAG
>JAQMYG010000015.1:2027328-2037669 GCA_030014215.1 Clariallabes teugelsi
ACCAGCAGCACCACCACCACCACCACAACAACAATGTCCGACGGCATCACTTTAATTCTCTGGTCATTCACAAAAAAAAAACAAAAAACATTGAACCCAAAGCCGCATGAATTTCCAAACATTTAAAGTAAAAATCAGAATCGGATAGATGAGATTAGATTGCGGGTTAAATTCTGGTGTTTCATAATAAATAATAGATCACAATGAGCGGAAATTACAATGAAACCCGTCGTCGCGCTTTTTCCGACTCGACCCTGATCAGTCATATTACTCCAAGTCTAAAGCCAATAAAAGTCCCCAAGCATTAAAAAAAAAA
The DNA here is from genome assembly GCA_030014215.1 of Clariallabes teugelsi. Taxonomy (NCBI): domain Eukaryota; kingdom Metazoa; phylum Chordata; class Actinopteri; order Siluriformes; family Clariidae; genus Clariallabes; species Clariallabes teugelsi. Next base: position 2,027,645 of record JAQMYG010000015.1, read on the forward strand.
TTTTTTTTTAAAATCCCAAACCTTATAGGAGTGAAAATGAAACACTGAAAAACAGGATGAAGAATAAAATGAGAGAGTTACTGTACCTTGCGCTTGTGAGCAGAACGCAGTGCGGCTTTGGGATCTCCAGCGCGCAGGAAGCGTGCAGTGTTCAAGTGAGTGAGAGAAAAGGCGCCTTCAGGCCATTTTAAAGGGGCTTCCTTCTGAGCGAAAGAGTGCACTCAGGGGGAGGGAGCCAAAAAGGGAGGATGGGAAGGAGCCCTGCCTTGTGTTTCAAAGTGGGGGGAGTTAGATAAGATTTAAACCATGCTTAATATTATTGTTTATCAACTCATAAACACACAAATACTACACAGTCAAAAGTTTTCTGGCCCCCTTACTATCCCATCCCTACCCATATGTCCTCCTTCTCTCCCCCTAAAAAAAAAAAAAAAACAGAACCATATAAATGTATATTAAAACAAATTCCCCACTTCCACTGGAACTAACAAGTCCAAACCTGCTCCATCATCACACTGCTCCTCTGCATGGGGGATTGACAAGATTGGAATGGAAAAAAAAAAAAAACTCAAGAGTTCTGCACCTCAATCCCATGCGACGCCGACATACATACTCAATCTCAGAACATCAGGACACATTCTTGCTCTTTTTTTTTTTTTTTTTGCTGAATGAACATAATCCTCACAACCTGCTCCAAAATGCAAAACAGTATAAGCAACAGGACAGAAAACACAACACAACACACACACACACTCACACACACATACAGTTGATGAAAAAAAAACAATATATACAGTAATATGGAAATAGATAGATAAATGTTGATTAGGTGGTGACCTACAGGACTATTAATGCTTGGACTTTTAATCAGTATCTTTCTCCTGGAAACATGGATATCATGGATGTAACTTTGAAAATGATTTATGGTATTTAAATGGACTGTAATGTCTTTTAGAGCAAAGCATTAGTAGTTCATTAAAATGCACCACAAAATAAGGGAAAATTCCTAGTACTGTACTTTAACATTCCTTGTGGTTTCAGTGGCACCCTTAACATTACCTTTAATATGTATCTTTCACTTGCAAACATGGATAGAGTACACCTTTACAATGGATTTAAACTGAATACATGAACTGTCTTACTTTTAAGAGTAAATGTTTACTACAGTTTTTCTTAGCATGTAAAAATCATCTAGATGTTTAGATGATTTAGATTTTGGAATTTGTGAATAAGCGAAACTTTGAGTATATATCACAAACAAAATGAAACAATAAATTATTTCGAATATACCTTGGGAAAGAAAAAACTCCAAATACAATGTAAGAAATGAAAAAAAAAAAAAATAGATATCTTTCACCTCAAACATGGAAAGCATGGGAATACCTTCACAACGATTTGCAGTGCTATGCTATATAGATTATATACAGTATATTGACTGTACTTACCTTTCAGTTTAACTACTGTAGTACTCAACATGCACCTTGATGGTACCATCCCAGCAACAATTTTTTTCCTGAGTGGTATTCTGCCAAAAAAAATCTAATCACAGTGTGTTAGCAAAAACAGCCAAGTTGGATAAAGTTAATTTATAAAAATTCCATTTGTATGCAATCATCACAACAGGTGTACACATTTTAGAATCAGTGGTACTTTTTGTTGTGGTTGGGTTGTTACATCTTCTGTACTTGTTGTAAGGCATGACAACTTTTTGCATCTTTATCATTAATACACATAACATTTAAATGCCTACTATATTTTTCCCAGACATTTGTTCCATCCATCCCCTTAATTGGCATTATTTACTAATAATTATAAGAGCATATTGCTAATGATAATGATGTGTTGTTATTTTCAGCACTGTCCACATGGCACATGTAGCTGAAAGGGTGGTGGAGTCCAAAAACATTGCATAGTATATGACAAAGTGAGCCCTTTAGAGTATCACACATAAAACAAACCTTTCCTCAAGCATAATGTCTATATTGATAAATAGATATTGCAAAGGTAGAAAAATGAGAGAACAATGCAAGTTCAAGCATTTGGAAAGAATGTACTGAGATTCTGCCTATAACCAGTCATAGATCATCACACTTTTAGTAATTGTTTTTTTTTTATTTGCATAAATAGATTTTAAACTAAACTTTAATACTATGGGTAATTTTGTCTATATTTCAGTTGTTGAAAACGAAACAGTTAAAAAGGGGGTAAATATTTATGCAAGACAATAAACTGAATTTTGTATGATGTTAAAGTTAGGCTCAGAGTATTTTAACTTTAGTTGTGGAGTCTATACATGAGCCAAGTATTTGCCACGTTAAAAACTGGATTCAAGCTAAATATGTAAGAATCCCATTTATGAGTCTGATTTGTTGTTATTCATTTAAAAGTTTTGTATAGATAACTATGTGCCACTTGAATTTTCAGATTTCTAGACAGAAATATTAAGGCGTGTACAAATGGTCAAGTGCAATAGTCCTCAAACCAAAAGGCAAATGACCCTACAGTTTAAAAGTAAATAAAGCTAGACCTATACATCCTTTTTGTTTTCCTGTCTTCTGTCACTCTTTGTTGGAATTAAGATTTCTCTTCAAAGAACGTGACCATGCTGGGGGGGAAAAGTGATATACGTGAGCCATCAAGGCCTCAGACGCAGTTAGCAGCCTTGGATTGTGTTGCAAATGAGGATGAAATGTTAACCGCTGTAGGCCTATCACTTTACATAGCGAGGAATGAGGGATATCACACCTGAGGTCTGGGAAGGTCTTCGGTCATTCAGGTCATGTTGAATGCAGGCAGTCAGCGACGTTTTTAATCGCCGTCACCGTGAGTAGAACCAATAAAGAACCTCGGCAATTGTGGAGAACTTCACACCTGAGCTGTCGCCCATTAAAACCCAACTTTACATATGCTTCTTTAAATTCAAACAGGCGCGAGTTTAGAGTTTAAGATCTGATTATAATTAAATGGCTTACATTTTAAATTTGAGGCTATACTGAAATTCATTATATCCCATGACACCCGATTATACATTTCAAAAATCGATTTCCTCAGGCTGAATATCAGGCCAATATGTTTCGGCTGAGTTAGGAAGCCTAATTGTAGACACTTTTACTCCCTTAAGCTTACGATTGTCTCATTTGTTTACCCAAAACTACCTTTAAGTCCAACAATCGCAGATATAGTGAGGTTTTCTGTAAAGTGAAAGGGGTTTATTTAACGTTTATGAAAGGAGTCTCCAGTTTCAGTGTAGCACTCAGTAAGCTCATAACAAACCAAGCAACAAGCTATGTAGATTTGCTTCAGAGGTGAAAAAAGAGATAGATATGCTTGTGAGGGAATGACTCATTTTGTGTAGCTGCTATACTATAAGTGAGCACAAGAACATTTCAGTTCTTACTGTGAAGAGATAGAAATGATTATGAGTTATTCACGAGAAAATAAAGATGAATTATAATTGATGGAAATTCCACTTCATATCGCACCACTCCATCACTGGTAATTCTGCTATAACAGCATGATATAAAGTTAAATTAACTTCTTTTTTTTAATTAACATATTCATTTATTACAACTTGCATGGTAAAAGAAATCGAACACTGAAAGCTTTAAGATTTTGGCCAATTTCTCTATTAAATCTTATTTACCGTTACTTCTTACTTATAATTATGTGAAAATCGTTAGTTTTTTTTAAAAAAAATTTATGTAAAACTTATTCCTTATTTACTTATAGCTATTTGTGTTGTATAGCTCCAGTGCTAAGTGATAAAAGGCGGGCCTTGTGAACATGATTTAATAAAATATGACAACTTTTGTACAAGGTTCTTAAGTATAGCTACACAGAGGACAGAAAACCTTAATAAAGTCAAATGACAAATTTTTGACTTTTAGAATTATACTGTGCAAAAGTGAAAGCATGAAACTAGTATATGAGTATATGAATAAATCACTAAAACAAACTGCTGCAGAAGTATGCCACAAAAAAAAACCTTAAAGACCTCGCTAGTTTCTGCGTGATTAAACATGTCTATCACAGTCGTGAGAATTACCCCGGTTAGTCATCGTAAGCTACCGCGTTGTCATGAAATGCCTAAGTGAATTACTCATCTTCTAAATCTTATTACCGTTATTATACCGAACTGCATTAAACACAATTACCGCTCTGCTAATTTTCTACCCGTTAGCGATCCTTAAGTAAACACAGCCTTTTGGTAAAGTGAGATCTTGCTATCATGCATGTAAAACAATACCGAGAGACAGACCGTGCGACAGAGACACCTGAATGAGGTCAACATTGGCTCAATGCATTTCTCCCCCCCTCACACACACACACACACACACACACACAAATTCATAAATGTTTCTGTCATAAATGTAATACAGCATGTATTAGCTTTAATTTAAACTAACAAAAATTCCTAAGAAATAAAGATTGTGTGTTTTGTAACAGTATACAATGATGTATTCGCTAATAGATAATTCCTTTTAGATTATTTTATAACTAGCTAAAAGACTGCTAGCATATTTGCTTAGTGGTTAGCATGCATAAAGATTCAATGTGGTGAGGAAAAAGGGATTTTAAGATGATATAAATAGTAGCTGATTCTACATTTTTTTTTTTTTAATTACAGTCATTTAATTTATTGCATTTGTAGAGCAACTCGCTGTTCAAGCTAACACACTTTACATAAGTGCACATTTCATTATGGCTAATCTGTACGTAAATGAAATGGTTTGAATGGTGAAACGTAACACTCAGGATAGAATTCTGGTTCCTGTACGCGCCCTGTTGCTCTCTTGCATAGTTGTATAGACAAATATTTGCAGGTGAATGCAAGACAACAGTTAAATGCAGTTTAGGTTTAACTAGTCTGGTCTATTTTTTTTTTAAATAACATTTTCCTCCATTTCGCTGTGTCATGCAACCGAACTGTTGAAACGCACACCAAACTGTGTCTATGTCGAAATCTTTTGCAGTTGCGATTTGCCATGATGAAAGTTAATAAACAAGTAGGCTAAATCCAAAAATCCAAAACCAAGGTATTGGCATTATTTATACAGCACTTATTTGTAATTCTGACTTGAAGCATCATTCATGTGTAATTTGGTGTCTGGAATTAATACCTACAATCATTCTAACAACACGGAACTTTTGTGGCTAATTACTAATCATGAATGTTAGTGATGCTAATATTTTACTCACTCTCACCCACTCAGCATCTATACCGCTTTATACTGTATACAGGGTCACGGGGGACCTGGAGCCTTTCCCAGGAGACTTAGGGGACTAGATAGGGTACATCTACATCTAAGCATTTGGCAGACACCCTTATCCAGAGCGACTTGCATTTTTTATCTCATTATACATCTGAGCAATTGAGGGTTAAGGGCCTTGCTCAACAATGGCAACTTGGTGGTTGCGGGGTTTGAACCTGCGATCTTCCGAACCGTAGTCCAATGAGCTACCTGCCTCCTAGGGTACACCCTGGACTGGGTGACAATCCATCGCAGGGCACACAAACACACACAAACACACACACACAAACACACACCATGGGCAATTTGGGAACACCAGTTAGCCTAATCTAAGCCTAGTCTTTGGACTGTCGGAGGAAACCGGAGAACCTGGAGGAAACCCACCAAGCACAGGGAGAACATGCAAACTCCATGCACACAGAGACGGGAATCAAACCCCGGTAACCACTAAGCCACATTGTCGCCGTTAACATATAAAATAATAAGCATCCCTGAATTAAAAAAAAAAATCTTAAATGCTTAACTTATGTGGCTAATTAATGCTATTCTTCTGGCTAATTCTGATTATAGGCAAGAGATTTACATTTTTAACCACAGTGCTAAAATGATATTTTTTTCACTTAAATAATTAAATAAAATCCTCAGGATAAAAGACAACTCATACAGTATCTGAGCTTTGTTGAGCCATAAACTCTGAGCACTAGATAACTAGCAAAAGAACTTAGCCAACTAAACTTGTGATTCAAGAAATGACGACTAAAATCGCACTTGTGTCACATTTGAGCTAGCTTCTAGCATCTTAGCCAGGCGGCTACGTGAACTAGAGTCTACTAGCGGCTATTGATCTTTAATTTATACATATTTTTTTCACACATTTTATACTAATTTTCCTATATATCCTATATTCCTACATAGGAAAATATATAAAATCTATAATTTGTTTTCTGTAAAGCTGTTTTGCGACAATGACAATTATTAAAAGAGCTATATGAATAAAATTGACTTGGACTAGCTTTTAGCTAAACATTTTGACTAGCATGATACGTTTTCCAAATTTTGTCTTTGCCAAAAGTGTCTTTAATAAAATTTTAAAAAAAAATTATACTCTAAATTGTAATTTTCATTAACAGATGATCATGTTGGTGTGTGTGTGTGTGTGTGTGTGTGTGTGTGTGTGTGTGCTTGTTCCACTCCGCCATTGTGTTTTTACGGTCAGACAAAGAGCGTTAACAGTCATCGTCTGTTGGTCTAAACACGCAGAGGAGACGCCCATTTAAAGCCAATTTACTTTAGAATGGCAAGAGGCAAGCTTTATCATGTATGTAGGATTATAGTGTGGAAACAGCCCCACACACACACACACACACACATACACACACACGCGGTAGTGCTTTAACGCCTAGAACAACTCTCGGGTGGTCTTGAGTTCCTTCAGCCATGTGGATTGTCCACCCTCCCCCACTCTCCCTATATGGTGAATCTATGCATGCATGTGCACACACACACACACACACACTTTCTCTTTCTCTGTCCATTTTTAGGATCCATACAAGCCAAAAAGTCCAACTTCTGGGATTCCCCAGAGTAATTTCTGGCTCGTGTGAGATCTGGAAGTGACTCACCTACAAACACACACACACACACACACACACACACTCTCTCTCTTATACACATACATACACACACAATGAAGTGGCCAGGGATACTGTAGTGAGAGACTGGAGGAGACGCTACGGAGAGGCTCTGTTTCCTTTATGTGTGTAAATGGAGGAGGAGGAGGAGGAGGACTGACTCATTAGCCATGAGTTGACTCTGACTCACAGGAAACAGAGAGGAAACAGCGGACACAGGAAACAATGGACATAGCACACTTCACAAACACACATGCAAAAAAAAAACAAAAAAAACAACGTAAATATAACCAGAGCTCTCGTGTCTGTGTGATGCATCACGGGCCGTGGGTTTCCTGCATAATCGCCGGTGAATGAACCAAACACGTGTCCACGTGAAGTTAAACAGATCGCTCGCTTAAAAATGTAGACACTGTGTAAGAAAAAAAGCGTGCACGGTGATCCAAAAGTCCGACCAAAGCAAATGCAGAATTTTTAATAAAAACAAATATGTGCTCACGTTATGAAGGAACTAGAGCAGAGAGGTTCGTAGACTCGGGTTCAGCCTAATGTTTTGTCTTGGACATGTCTCGGATTGGTAAGCACTTGGTCTGGAGCATCAGTCTCATGAAGTGTGGTCTTGTCTGCATGACGTCTGGACAGGAAGTAATTTCTAGACTAATTGTTGTGCACAAATTAAGCTGAATAGTTGTAGTAAAGCCTCGGAAAGGGTTTTGAGAGTCGGTTTCACTCTTCCGTCGACTCAAGGCTCTAAAGACTCAATTTTGACTCAATCTCACCTGGCCTGGTCTTGGACGTGAGGACGGCGCTCATGACTACTGCCTTTCATGCGTTTCTTAACAATAGGGATAAATCCTTTTGCAACTTTTGTGCTATAGCTTTCACAAACTACACAATATGACCAAAAGTACGTGAACACCTGACCCATAATTCTACAATGTTGGACGCACACAACTTTATATCATAAAGTTTGTGCATGCTGTAGGACTGCTGTTTCCCCTTCAGTGAACCGGAACTAAGACTACGTTCACATTACACGCCATGTTGCTCAATTCCGATTTTTTTGCTCAGATCGTATTTGCATGTCATTACATAATGTGGACGCATCTGTCCTCTGAAACGGCACATTCATCCATCTTTGCTCGTCCTATCTAGGTTTGAACACGTCATGTTTGTGTGAGCACTCCTTCATCTCAAACAATGGATGTGATTTTAGCGAGAATATGCTTGGATACTTTGGGTTTTGCTCTGGAGGAGTTAGTTGGCTGTAAGAAGGAAGAAAGATCCTCAAAGCCAGCTGAATAAAGAGATGGTGTGTTAAGAGTGTGTTGGAGAGGAAGAACTCGAATGTCCTGAGCAGAGCCCCGGACCATCAGGTTTGGGATGAACTGCACATCGCAACATCAGCACCTGAACTCATTAATGCTCAAATCCCTACAGCCAAACTCCAACATCTAGTGGAAAGTCGTTCCAGAACAGAAGAGAGGAGCTTTTTAGAACAGAAAAAGGGGGGAAAAAGAGCTGCATGTTAAATGTGATCATCATGTGTTCACATACTTTTGGCTATATGGTTTATAATTATTTCATATTATAGGATTTTTGTTGTTGTTGTGGATTCATGACCTACAATGCAAATTAGGTCCACAATTCCATATTGTAACAGTTCAAAAGAGAAAATCCAGATTTAGAAATACATCACTAGTGAACAAACCGAGAGGAGATGACGTGAGGAAGAACGTTTCAAAATAGACACCATACTCTAACACACACTCACTGGCCACTTTCATGCAGAGTGCCAGTCATGTGCCAGCAGAGTGATGAAACCGCGAGCTGATGAGTGAGGTCAGAGGAGAGTGGCCGTACATGAGGGAGCAGACAGGACGGCTAACAGTAGCTCAAATAACCACTGTTTACATCCGTGTTGAGCAGAAAAGCATCTCAGGTTGCAGAATACATTGAATCGGATTGGCTAAGACCAGATCAGTTTCCACTTCAGGAATAGGAATCTCGACGGATGCATATCAAGAAAAGTCAAGCTGACGTGACACGATTGGTTAAACTGGATAATTGCATGAACAAGCAGGTGTACAGCTGTTCCTAATAAAGTGACTGGGGAGGTATACAGGTATATGTTTATGGCGGTGTACAAAATCTCATTGGACATAACTACAGCTGAATTATTGCTCCAGCTTTCATTTTTATGCATTATGCTGATAATCAGAATTATAACCAGTTTCCTGGTGTAGACAGTTAATTCTGTATCAGTATTGGAAACATATTGGGGAGACAGGGGTAACCCTGCAGATGTCCCTGTGATCAGGGAAGTCCCTGAGATTATCTTCAAGTATCTTAACCCTTGCAAAGTGTTGATACTTTGATTATTGATTATTTTTTACAATTCTGGTAATTCCTAGAGTTTTTTTTGTGAACAAAAGTTGTTTTTAAGGTTAACTATTAAATCTGACTTGGCTTGTTAGTTAGTGGTGTGGGTGTCAATACATTTGAAAGCACTGTTTCACTGATAAAATAATAAGAAAAGAAACTGAAACTATCGAGCATCCTCGTGTTCGGTCTTGAAATATCATGAGTCATTTCCTCTACTGTTTCTCGAAGAGTGCCAATAGTTACATGGACTAATGATAATCATCAGTAAGCAACTTAGTTGAGAACCTTCTGTAAACAAGCGTCCTCGAACCTAGCAACATACTTTTGAATAATGGAGACGGGTGAAAGTCAGGTACTTTCCGACTCTTTTATTTACGTGCCCTAGATGACATGAGTCACCTACCAAGTTACATACCGAGAGCTCTTCACCCCTGAGTCATCAGAAATAAGGAAGTGAGAATAAAATTTACGACCAAAAATATGTGATGGTTTGTACTGTTACATAGTTCCTCTTGAACCAATTTCCTCCACTTGCACATTAATTTTAGCAAATACCTACACTACACTACACTACCAGTCAAAAGTTTGGACACCCCTTCTAACCCCATGATCATTCCTGACTGTTATTTATTTCTACACTGTAAAACAATACTGAAGGCGTTTATCCAAAAATATACAATATGTATATCTGCTACTTCTGCTCTGTAAAGCTTCATAACGGCTCTAATCTGAGGTGCTGGTTGTTAATTGGTGATTT
>JAQMYG010000015.1:2047920-2069304 GCA_030014215.1 Clariallabes teugelsi
TGGATCCAGCCTCGCTGTCCCTGACCAGTTATAGGCAGAATCTGTTCATTTGAAGCATTTCACAGCATTTACCTCTACAGCTTTTTCTTATTTTCGCATAATTTTAGCTCCACCTTTTCGTCTTCCTCTTTTTCATTCATGGATGCTCCCGGTGCTCTAGATGGCCAGTCCGCCACTGGTGGGAGATGGGACAGTTGGAGTATTTGTGCCCTGATGAAGAAACAGCAACTATTCAGATTTAACATTTAAGAGTTACCAGAAATGTCCAGCTCATATTGTACATGGATGGGAAAACCGGTGTTTAGTTTTCAGTGCTTCAAATGTTATAATAATACTTACAATGGGGCACGGTGGCATGGTGGTTAGTCCTGTCGCCTTGCACCTCAAGAGTCTGAGTGTGGAGTTTACATGATTTACGGTTTGTGGGTTCTCTCTGGGTACTCCGGTTTTCTCCCACAGTCCAAAGACATGCAGGTTAGTCTAATTCGCGTTGCCAAATTTGCCATAGTGTGTGAATGAGGATATATTTTTGTCACCTTAATTCTCAGAGAAAGTCGCAGTTTTGGGTGCCAGTGTGAACCTCTGCAGACTGAAAGCTCTTAGACCTGTGGAAAAGTAAAAACAAGCCCAAGTTACACAAGCTTTTATTACATCGACTTACATTTACACACAGCCAGTCCTCTTATACACTGAATTGCAATATCAGTATAATAATAATAATAATAATAATAATAATAATAATAATTAGTATTATTATTTGTTTTAATTTTTAACATTTTAAATTGGCTGATTATGATTTACTTTTAAATTGTATAACATAGCAGACTGTTACTTTACTATCTGCTTAGGAATTACAGCAAGGTAGTGTTACTGTCATATTTATAGTGAATTATTTTATTTTATTTTATTATGTTGCTACAAGACATTCTTTTTTTCCCTCCACGATGGAATAGTAAAAGCTTTTCAGGGCAAACAACATCAACAACTTAATGCCAAGGGAACACTACAAATGAGATTTAAATACAATAATACAAAAATAAACAAGAAGAAGAAGAATACAAAAATAAATAAATACATAAATGTATTTAAAAAATCTTTATTCTTCCATGAAGAATAGTTTTATTTTTTTTCATAGATTCTCAAAATGTTTTTTTTTTCATTTAGCACCTTAAAGTAATACGCATATAATGTAATATATCTCCAAACTTTTGCCGCAACCTAATTTAACTTTATAAAATATTAAAGCCCATATATACTTTTGTTTGTCGCAGTCTGATGACGTGAGGAAGGGGGCGGGTCCTCTATAGTTGTTTTGGTGCGCGCGTGACGGTCGCTCTATCCCAGCTGCTGAACGTAAACTCTGATGTTTTGGGTTTTTATTGTTGCTCATTTTGAGTTTTGTCGCTTGTGGATGAAGCTGTGGACACGCTGATGGTGTGAGGCACAATGCGGTGTTAGTTCACTTCCCTGTAGTGATAAACGTTAGCTCAGGATTTCACACGTTTGCTCTTTACAACACTGAAGTGTAACGTAAATGATTTGTGACTCGCGCCCTGCTGACTTCCGGTTTACAACGGAAGTACATTTAATCGGAACTTTAACCTGAGCAGTAAATAATCCACAGGTAGTAAGTTATTTTATAATAATAATAATAATAATAATAATGTCCTAAAATAACTGTAAATGAAAACTTGAAATATATTAATAAAATAATTACTTTCAATTAGTTATTTATTTATTTAATTAATTAATTAAACAAGACCAAAAACAATATTATTTTTTATAATTGTTTATAACTTTATTTTATTTATAAACTTTGTTTTTTAATACTTTGTATGTCTTTATAATAATAACAATAATAAGAATAATAATTAACTATAATAAGTTAAGAATGAAAGGGAAAGTTTTCAAGATGGTAGTGAGACCGGTGATGTCATACGGTTTGGGTTTGGAGTCACCGCTGATAAAAAGGCGTGAAGCAGAGCCGGAGGTGGCAGAGCTGAAGATTATGCGATTTGCTTTGGGAGGGACAAGAATGGACAGGATCAGAAATTAGTATATTAGAGGGGCAGTTTAGGAAGAGGACAAAGTTAGAGAGGCCAGATTGAGACAGTTTGGAGATGTGCAGAGGAGGGATGAGGGGTATGGCGGGAGGAGAATGTTGGAGATGGAGTTGCCAGGCAAGAGGAGAAGAGAAAGGACCAAGAGAAGGTTTATGGATGTGGTGAGGGAGGACATGCATGCGATTGGAGTGACAAAGGAAGATGTGGAAGACAGATTTAGATGGAGACAAATTGTATGCTGTGGTGACAAATAATGGGAGCAGCTGAAAGAAGAAGATGATTACTATTAATAATAATAGTGCTAATAATAATATTTATAATAATGATAAGCGTTAATAATAATAATAGGAAACTATGATGCCATGTTCTCAGAAAAAACAGCCTAACAAATGTATAATAGTTTATAATGATAATAAGAAATGTTAATAAATGTTAATTAATAATAGTAATAATAAACATTTATTAGGCTGTTTTATATATTTTTATATAATTATAATATTTATTTTTTGGTATTTTATATAACATAATAATAATTATGACTATTGTTATTAATACTAATAATCATAGTACTAATATAATTATTATTAGTGTTCATAATAATCATAATATTATAATTATTATTAAACACTTATTAGTAGTAGTAGTCGTAGTAGCTATTTTATTCCTTTTTTAAAAAAATGATATTGGTGGCAATAAGTTAGCTTTTTGTCACTTATTGCGAGCAGTGAATACGAGCTTTGTAACATCGTACACATTTTTTTTACCTCAGTAACTTAAGTCTCGTGTGTCTGTTTTGCAGAAACTGCTAGTTTTGCATCAGACATGGTCCGGCGCTGTGTTTTCGGCTGCTCTTCTCCCCGCACGCTGTTCACCTTCCCGACAGATCCCTGGTTGCGGAAGCGATGGCTGGAGTTCGCTCACCTGGAAGAGAGCGGTATTCGGACGAGTTCCCGGATATGTGACAGACACTTTCCCGATGACTCCTTCAATAACCTGGGGCTGTTTAACGCCGGGATAACGGGTTACCTCAGGCTGGTGGAGAACGCAGTACCGTGTTTGTACACAGTCGGCGCTCCTCCGTCAGTTACGGTAAGTCGCTTTATTGTATTTAACAGAAACACTTATTTATATAAAATTTTTATAGACTTGATTTATGTCTGTTACGTTTTAGCCTTCGATCAGAAGTATCGGATGTCAGTACGAAAAAGTGTGTGACACCGCTAACATCAGCGTGCAGGTCAATCCGCCGAAAATCTACAGACGGAGTAAAGGTAAAGAACGCAGATAGCACAGATAGCGTTACTTAAAATGTATGCATTTAAAATGTTTACCTTCTTTTAAATAAACAGTTTTTATTAGTATAATGTGCATTTTCATATATTTTTAAAATCTTATTTTCTCCTTATTTACCCTGATTCCCACCCACCAGCCATGCAACTGGATAGCATAATCCACTTTCTGAGAAAAGCGCTATCCACACTCTTCCACATACACGACTCTCACCATTGGCTGTTGTCTCTGTGAATAACAGGGGAAAGAAACAGAATGCCCCTCCCACCCAGTAAACACACCCACTTTTGCTGGCTGATGATAAGTCTCACCTTTAACATAAATCTGTTAATCACAGTATGATTATTATCATAGCTAAATAGGTATGCAATATAAATCAAATTTTACCCAATTATATATTTATTTAGATTTAGTCTAGGACATAAATTATGTTTTAGCAGTTAGAATTATTTTGGGAACCTTAAAATACTAAGGGTCGCAAAATAATTCTACCTGCTAAAACATAATTTATGTTCTAGATATGTCCTATTGCGTTTTTAAAAAAGGAAAGCATTGTTAACAAAAGATATATATGATTAGATTAATTAATGCAAATCATTTCAAGGGGCGAGGGAGCTCCAGAGATCATCAGATATTTTAAAAATTTCATAAACCCTAAGTAGAGATTTTTCTTCATCAGTCACAAAGCACTGAGATTGATTGTGTGCTTTAATTGATCTTTTTTGGTCGATTGAATCCATTCACATTTTAAAAATGATTTAGTAATCTTATTAAACAAATACTTAAAATACTTAAATACGCAAAAAAATGATGATTTCCCTTAAACCCAAAGTATCCTATACGCATTGCAGAAAATACAAATTGCAGTGTCCTGCAGTGGAAAGAGGTCTATAATTGCCTCTTGATAAATGAATGCATGCACGTTTTTTTATTGTCACTATTTAGTAAAATTAATTAATACCTGATTAATTATCTCTTCCAGCAATTCAGGTTTGGACGGTCCGGCAGAGCGCAGACTCCGACATGAGCTCTGACGTGGATGCGGAGAGGTATGTGCAGGAGCGTAATCCTGCGTCAATTAATTTAAAAGAAGAGGAAAGAAAGTAAAAGCTGAATCAATGTGCTGAATATCGTAGTTCAGGACTGAAGTGTTTTATTCATCTTAAACCACAGCAGAGTGACAACAGGTGCAGTTTTATTTATTTATTTTATTTATTAAAAAACAGCATAAAAATTTCATCCGTGGATTTTTATGGTTGTATTAAATGTGTTGATAGGGCAGGTTACTTACTGATATCACTTGGGTATAACTTTACAATATTTTCCTTAAGAACCTGTCTCAATAAAGATAATAATACAGAACATTTTACTTACCAAGATCATCACGGTGGCATCAGACGGTCTGGGTCGAGGGTTTGATTCCCTCCTCTCCCCGTGCTTGGTGGGTTTCCTCAAAGTGCTTTGGTTTCCTTCTACAGTCTAAAGACATTCAGATTAGGCTGGTTTTTAGTTCCCAAATTGCTTGTGGTGTTTGAATTAGTGTGTGTATGTGCTCTGTGATGGATTTGCACTCTGTCTGCTTCGTACTTGAAGTCTTCTGAGATGAATGAATGAATGTTACCAAGAAACTGCTGAAGCCATGAAGACTTTATTTTTGCCTATTTATCGAACATTAATATTCTCCAAAACTGTAATTGAATTGAAGTGGAGTGAAATATCAGTTCATGTGATAAACAACAAACTAAATTATATTATTACGTTCATTAGATTTATTATTTAATGTCATTTGATTATGATTACTTTTTTGGGATAAATTTTTTATTAGTTTTATGTAGAAAGGATCATATACAATAGTGTACAATCTTAGTCCGATCCTCCAAACCCCTTCCGCTCCCACCCCCCAGCGGTCCCCCGAGTCCAGGCCAACTTGCAATCAACAAAATAAAGTACATACATTAATAAATAATAATAATAATAATATAAAATGCAAATAAATTAGTACAAAATACATATATAAATATTGTATGTGCAATACAACAGACTTAATATAAGCAGAGTAACACATAAATCATCAGAGGTTTACAATTTCCGATTATATCCCAAATTACCATCTACCGTCTTGAAGTTTTCCTATTATTTGGTTATGATTACTAACATTAATAAGCATTTGTGTTTAACTTGGTGTAAATGCTGTCGCTTTAAATGAATGATACATGAGTCGGATCATCTGCTCGGCTCACTGATTCATTTGGCTCTCAAACTATCCATCTTTTTTTCCCCTCTCCTCTCCAAATTCGAAAAAGGTGTAAGTTCCGTATTTGTGATTGTGATCAATAAATATGTTCACCACGTAACTGTAAATGAACCCACATGAATAGAAAATGTTATGAGTCATGATATGAGTCGATTCTGAGGAGTCGGTTCAAATGAGTCGGTTCACAAAAGACATAGTATTTGGTCAACCAAGGTGGAAAAAAAAAGAAAAAACCGTCACCATGTTCACGTATTGATTATGGACGAGCTGGAAGTGATCACCGCAAAGCCAAAGCCTGTTCAGTATTTATCTAAAAAGCTGTACGACGCTTTTCGGAGTAAAACCCGAGTGAGTGTCGGAGCCGCGTTCGCGCGCTGGAGAGCCGTGAAGGAGGAGAGAGGCCTGAAAACAGACGCCCAGCTCGCCAGGTTCCTCCTGGATAGGTACAAATCTGATAAATATATAGTGGATTATTTAAAATTTTCCCAAATACAATCTAACAGCGAGTCCTTTTAGCTAAATTTAGCTAAAACTGCTCGTTTTTGACGCCACCTCAGTGCTAACACCGTGTCCTTTAGCGCGTTAGCATAACAATGAGCCTGTAATCAACATACACTACAGTTATAATCATCTACTTATATATTCTGTACTGATGTGACCCAGATCAGAATGATATTTTCTGGACGCTAAAAGTCACTGCTTGTTGCTAACAGGCTAGTAATTAAGGCGACGTTTTTCTGCTAGACTAGGGGGTGCAAAAACTTTCAATTTCTATCCTACAGCTGCAATGTTGATGATTTATCCATAATGTACAGTAGGTGTCTGTTAGGAGCATAACATCATGAGGACAAACACAGTGGTGTGGTAGACTGGGTTACACACCGTATCTGTGGAGGAGGGGGTGCCAAAACTTTTGTTTTAACCCACAACTGACTGACTGTATCGACGTATACTTGTGATACTCAGAGATTACGTTTTATATACAGTACAGTCGTACAAAGCCGTTAGTTTGGACAGAGTAATCCGATCGGACGAGAGGTGAGTGCCGATATAGAGAACGATAGCACTGGGACGTTTAACTCACTTTTGTAAGTCACATCTCACTTTTATAAGAGCGTCTGCTAAATGCAAACATTTAATGCTATGTGTCGCTTCGCTTCGCAGGTGCTCTAATAATCATTAAACCACTAAGAGCTAAAGGGGAGGGGGCCAAAACTTTAGTTTTAACACGCAATCGTCTCAGCGTATACACATATATTTGTGACCCTCTTACAGAGTATAGTTATTCAGCAGTTAGTTCAGATCCATTAATCCAATCGGACGAGAGGTGAGTGCTGATATAGAGTACGACAGCATTGGGACGTTTAACGCTATGTGTCACTTTGCTTCACAGGTGCTCTAATAAGAGTTAATTACACTAAAAGCTAAATCGGGGGGGGGTAGAAAAAACTTTTGTTTTAACACACAACCGATTGCATCAACGTATACACATATATTTGTGACAGTCTTAAATATTCCGTTATATTTACATAGTTGTAGAACAGTTAGTCCAGACCGAGTAATCTGATCGGACAAGGGGTGCTGATATAGAGTACAACAGCACACTGGGACGTTTAACGCTATGTGCCGCTTTGCTCTAATCATTAAATACGCTAAGAGGTAATTGGGTGCCAAAACTTTTTGTATAACAGTTAGTTCAGCCCGATTAATCCAATCGGACAAGAGGTGAGTGCTGATATTGAGTATGATAGCACTGGGCCATTTAAGTGTATATTACTTTGCTTTAAAGGCATGCTAATAATCGTTAATTTCATTAAGACCTAAGGGGGTTGCCAGAACTTTTGTTTTAACCTACAACCAATTATACCAACTTATACGCGTATATTTGTGACACTGTCAGAGATTCCGTTATATGTATATAGTTGTACAACAGTTAGTCCAAACCGATCGGACAAGACGCATTCCATCAGTGCTGATATAGAGTACGACAGCACTGAGACGTTTAACGCTATGTATCGCTTCGCTTCACAGGTGCTCTAATAATCTTTAATTACACTAACTGCCGAAAAGATGGACGTTTTCCCGGAAATAACGTTCGAGTCGAATTACGAATGGTCATCGGGAGAGGACGAGGAGAAGGAGCAAAGCCGGGATACGTCCGTGCAGACTTCCCGCTGTGCGTATATAACATCAGCTGACCTGGACAAACTGGAGAAGAGCAAAAACGAAGCGAACACATTAAGACAAACAGCGTGGGCTTTAAACTGCTTTCAGACATGGCTAAGTCTGAAAAATATAAACCTCGACTTCAAGTCCGTGGAGAAGCCCGAGCTGAACACCGTTTTGAGGGAGTTTTACGGATCCATCCGGACAACCAAAGGGGAGCTCTACAGCATCAGCAGCTACGTCGGACTTCGTGCTGGTTTAAACCGGTACATTAACGAGCCTCCGCTCAGCCGTTCGTGGAATTTAATACAGGACCCGGAATTCACGCCAGCCAATAACGTCTTTAAAGGTGTTGTTAAAGAGATCAGAAGGTCGAGGAAGGACCGGACAACGCACTACCCACCGATTTCCCCCGAAGACCAGCGCGTCTTAAAATTCTCAGCGGCGCTAAACCCAGACAATCCGAAGGGTTTACTGAACAAAGTCTGGTACGACATTCAGTTACACTTTGGACGCCGGGGCAAAGACGGGAATCGGGATCTCAAACCTGACTGCTTCATCCTAAAACGTGACGAGAATGGAGCTAACTATTTCACCATGACGTTCAGCAAAGAAACGAAAAATCATAAAGATCCCCAGGACAGAGAAAATCAGAGGGGCGCGATGTTCGAAGAGCGAGGAAATCCACTCTGTCCTGTTGCATCTCTCCAAAAATACCTGCGGAAAATCCCGCCAGGTGCGAAAGCCCTCTACCTGCAGCCCAGGAAGGACGTCGCTCCAACGGACACCTTCTGGTATACCAGCGTTCCCCTGGGAGTAAACCAGCTGTCCCAGATGTTACCCAAGATATGCAAAGAGGCAGGGATAAACACGACTTACACCAACCACAGCCTGAGAGCCACGGCCGTACAGAAACTGTCGGATGCGGGACACGAGGCGAGGGAGATCGTGGCGCTCAGTGGGCACAGGTGCGGAACTATTTGTGTAGTCGGGGCCTTAAACTGACAAGTAAACAAATCATAACCTGTTGATAGTAAATGGTGTTTGTGGGACTGTTTTATAAAAGCAATATCTCACTCGAGGTCACGGCCGTGCTGATATTCAGTACAACAGCATGACCTTGTGTGTGATATTGCATGTGATTATATGAAGTTATTTAGAAAAACAGGAGCTTCTCATTCCTCAGTAAACAAATCGTTTATTGCGTTAAACCATTTAAAGTTATCAGATAAATATCAGAATAAAATTTTATAATAGTAATAACAGATTAGTCTTTATTTTTTGTGTTATAGATATTGTAATCCGAAACGGTTTAAAAAGATACAGGGAAATTTTAAACCTAGGAGTTTTATAGTTTAAGTCGCTGAGTTAATAAGGTTGGAAAATAGTGGTGTATTAGGAATTATTAATAAGTTATGTTTGTGACGTCAGGATTTGTAATTATAAGGAGTTGTTTAAAATAGTTTGTTAAAATACAGCTGGCCAACTGCATCTGTGGATTTAAATTATTTAGAAAAATTATTCAGGAAAAAAACAAAACAAACAAAAAAAAGGAAAGTCTTCAGTTGTAAAAAAAAAAAAAAAGAATCCGGTCTTAAATTTGCTGTGTGATGCGCTAGATGAAGTTATATATAAGTAATTTTCTAAACATCCCGATTCGATAGTAATCTTTTTCAGATTTCTAAACATACTCATGAATAATTTGATGTTCTGTGTGAATAGATTACTAGTGTTACTGGATGAACATTTCACACTTCAACTACAAACATGTATATACAGGTAGTCCCCGACTTACGAACGAGATGTGTTCTGGAAGCACGTTCATAGGTCCGATTTGTTCTTAAGTCTGTGACAAAGTGAGTCTTCTACGCCTTTGACACTAATAAACAATGTAAATCATACCAATACACTTGACTCAATCTCTGCCATCATGTGGCCAAAAACCATAACCACATCTAGAGAAATTAATCTTAGGCGTCAAATGTAGCAGTGTTTTGTCTCTGCCTTTAAATCGTGAGGGAAATCCCAGACGCCATTTTGTCTCTGAGCTGTTTTTCACTGTATTGGACTGTGAACTCTTTTTTGTTGAGGTTTTTCCGAAATTAGGATTATTCTGCAGATTAAAAAGTGTATTATAAAAAAAAAGATTTTGGAGTCAGTTTGGTGATTCATGAATTTCCACACAAAAGAATCACGATACATTTTTTTCTCTCGTCTCTACTAAGCAGGACTTCTATCTTAAAAAAAACGTTGTGCTTGTTAGTAAACACAGACCAGCATTCTCATTGCTTTAGCGTTGTTAGCCTCGTGTCTTGCGTGCATTCTTTTATTCTGTGAGAAAATGGCTTTTAAAAACGTGGCTAACTGGTCAGAGCATTCCCTCAGAGGTTAAGAGGGAGTTTAACGTATTGTCAAATCGTAGATCTTTGGCAAAGTGTCAGAGATTTATGAAAGTGTTAGTGCTGCTAGTGGTTTGTAATAAAGTGCTCGTATTCCTGTTAATAGCAAAATGATGTGTGGGGAAAAAAACTACACTTGGCGTCTATGAGCATGACTCTGAGTCTGAAGGCATTGAGGAGATGAAGAGGAAGCAGGGACGGCAGAAGGGATGGCTGGCTTGCTGTGTAACGTGAGATAGAGTCAAGATCCTGAAGAGAACAGGAGATTTGGCACCGCCTGATGATGATGGAGCAACAGAGTTTGGAGAAGATAGAGCTCATAGAAGAGAAAGGCTTCTAATCTTCCACAGCAAAGTCTTCAGTTGTGAAGAAATTGCAGAATCGTTCCTCCAGGGAGGCCCTGGGGTTGTGGGAAAATGTAGAGGAGCCTGGAGAACTTCTCAACATGGGCAGATCCATCAGTTTGGGCAAATTCTGAGCATTTTTTTTTCAACAGGATTAAATGTTATAAGATGGAACGAAGATGCCTACAACTGTAACAAGATTTATTTGATGTTTTGAAAAAACAACTTCCCAAAACGATGTCTTTAACAGAAGCATCTGAAGTTGTAAAGCCTCTACATTCATAAATGCATTAAGATCCTCAGTCAATCCTTCACCAAGCATTGACGAATGCAATCCACCAGTCAGTAGGTGATCAGTTTAATGGCCTGGAGGTGAAGAAGGCGGGTCAAACCGGCAGGTAATGCCTGATGAGTCTCACCTGTGGCTTAATACATCGGACTTGAACTTCCGTAGCATGGCATTTTATTAGCATGGGCTTGAGCGTCCAAAACTTGAACTTCCAAGTCCAAAACGGACTTGTTTTTGTTGAGTTGCTTTGGTTAAATTAAAGTTTTTGAATATTTGAAGAAACGCTCAGGTACAGGAGCTCATCTGAAATTCTCCTGCGTCCTGAACGTGAATGTGAAAGCTCTAATAGTAGATGAAGTTAGAAGCAGACAGATGCACCATGTTTAACAGCTTGTGGACATCAGCTGGCTGTGTGTGTCTCCGTCCCCCGTCAGACCAACACTAGCGAAGTCAGGAGAGATGTTGTGTTATTTTTACAGATAAGGAAAATATGGTCACATTTCTGCAAAAGAATTGGTGAAATTTGAAGCTGGTTTGTAATAGACCAAGAAAACCAAAAATTACAGTTATTGGTGTAAAATTATTGTAGTGTGTATTTTTATTTTTTCCCAATAAAAAGCCGTTCTTTAATGTTTCCATTTTTTGTGCCTCTTTTTTTTAAAATGTCAGTTTAGGCACCATTTTAAAAGTATCGACGTTTGGCATCATAAAAAACACACGAAATGAACAAACAATACCCAACCTTAATTATAAATAACATTTTAGTGACATCAGGAAAATCCTGTCTTGGATTTGTTCTGGAGAATAAATAACAATAAATAAAACTCGGTAGGTAGGTTGATTTCTGAGAGTTGTTCTGTAAAGAAATTTGTCCTCCGTTAGTTTCCCACAAGTAATCTCTTTTTTTTTTTTTTAACCATATTGACCTGATGTAACAGTAGCTCACCTTAATTGAAGAAGACGAAACAAAGCTTTCTTGCATCAACATAATGCAAATCCATAATGTCAGTTGTGTAACTCCACAGTTAATGTAGTCGTGTTACAAAGGACAATGTTGTTAAAAAAAAAAACTGTTTAATTAATCTGTTTAATGGTTTAGTTTCTTGGAAGTGAGATTATATATATATATATCTGCCACTATATGAGTCCCTGACGGTTATTCGATGCTCATCATCTACTACAGATGAGGTAAATGTTGCTTAGATTTAAAAACAAAACACAACGTTAAACACGTTCAGTGATATGAAAGAAAATGATTTGTGGGAAAGAAGTTCATGAGGAAACCATTCAAAAGCGTATAAAAATATATTTTATTCAACCATAAAACACACTGAGATGGTATGATAAGTGTCTCTCACAGTGTATCATCCTACATATGCCTTACTGTTCAGATTTAAGAATTAAAGATTTATTTCCTACCCCGAGATTTCAGAGGTAGACATGTGCGATTCTGGTACAATATGCCATAAACAATAGACTTGAGCATCTGTGGTTCATCATGCTCAGGCGGTCCTGAACCCAGACCTCTGCACATCTCGACTGTATATACTGTAGATATGTCTGTATACTTATATAATAATCCATGGTTAGATAATGTTATCTACTGTTAGAAATTTCCTGTTCACTGGGTTCTGATTAGTAACTTATATTTGACATTTATATATGCCAAGACATTTATCTTTAAGTTTCCATCTTCCAGTAAACTTTCTGCTTAGTATTAATGAGTTGTCTTTTTTTTTTTTTTTTTTTTCCACCTGTAGCTATGAAGGCATTTCACAGACCAGAGGCCGTGAGAGGAATCCCTCTGCAGCCCAGGAAGTTTCCCTCAGGTGAGTATCGCTTATTCGTTTATTCACTGAAGCAAAACTGAAATCCTAAAGCATTGCGCTTCCATAATGAGATGTACCAAGGTGTACTTTGTGGGCGGGGCTTTAGCTTAATGTTTTTCAGTTTTTAATTTCTCAGCAGTCGTTGCTGGTACGGAGGCAACATCAGAAAGTCAGACCTGGATGTTGTTCTTTGATTCGAAGAATTAAGGCAGTATTTATGTTTGAGCCAGAAATAGAGTTATGGTATATTTATGACAAACATAAATTCAGAATTTTTCTTTTTTACTTCGCACATTCGAGAGAGTCAGAGTTGGAAAAAAGGTTAAGTTTAAACAGAATGTGTTTTCTGGCACCATCGACAAAAACCTGGAATTCACTTTTGTTTGGTTTCTAATGTGGAGCTGATGAGTCACCGTTAAAAACACTGAATTTTTAATAGGGAGTGTATGAAAATTTAATTATTAAAATTATCACACAATGCTTAATGAAGTCAACTATAAACCATGCCATGTTGTAGTGACACAAACAAATTTCCGAATAGGAATTACCAGTTCCTAATGGGAATTTCCTAGTTCGCACTTGGTCGTGAAGTTAATTCCTTCCTTTACAAAAACCTCAATCTGTTTTTCCTAATTGGTTATTTAAAAAAAAAACCAGTTTTTCTCCTAGAGCAATGAAATTCAAAGTAAAAAAAAAATATATTGTTTTGAGGTAAGGGAAGAAGTTCTTTAACCAACCTATGAACTCATTCTTTTTTTTTTTTTCCATGATAACTTATTTTTCACACTATTTTCCATTTTGTATTTTCTCGGGTTTATCTTTTTGCCGCATTAAAATTTGTTTGATGATCTTTGATAACAAATATGCAATAAAATATAATCAGGAAGGGGAAAATACTTTTTCACACCACTGTAACTCTCTACATTATTTTTGTACAGCTGCACAGTCCGGAAATTTATTTCACTTATTCCAAATGATTACAATGTTCGATTAATGAATAATATTTTATTTTAGTTTATCCTTATGGTCTAGCCAGGGCTCCTATCTCACCCATGTCACGCAGAAACTCTATCAGAAATATTGTCTAATGTTACAGTAATAAAACGAGTAACAGAGGTAATAGTTTGTATAACAAGTTTATGTCCTTAAAATTGTGTTTTTTTTTGGTTTTTGTGTAAAGTGGGAGCTGTAAATCAGAAGATGACCCGTCAGCGCCGGTGGAGATTGAGCTCGTAAGTGCTGCCACATTTAGAAACATTGAATGAAATTGGACATTTCAGTTAGTTTTCAGGGTGGCTTTATCATTTTACTATTTTATTTTTATAGGAATTAACGAGCAGCATGGTGGATAAACCCTCTGTTGGATGTGGAAAAGGTCAGAAGACATTTTGTTCACTGCTTTCACAAACGCATTGTTAGTACAGTCTGATTACATGTGACGTCACTTAAATAAAAACTTTAACATTCCTTAACAACAAAGAGTGTGTGGGTTAAGAATAGTTAATAATCATAGTAAGTTATAGTTATTTAGCTTATTCTCTGTATTCTATATTCAGGAATAGGTTGTTTTTTGTGTTAAATATGTTTTCCTCAGTGGTTAAGGTCATTTCTGACGTTTTTTTGTTTGTTTGTTTGTTTGTTTTGTGTTCCAGATCTGAAGTTGTCTGCTTTGGATGAGGACGGATACAACAGCTTAGCCGAGTATGTATCGTCGTTTTACATACACATTTTGTTGTTTGGATTTGACAGGTTGACTCCGCCCACTCAGAAATAGTGAAGTATCGCAGTGTATCGAAATTCATGACTTGGTATAAAAAAACAAAAAACGTGGTATTGTGATATTACTCTTGAAGTTAAAGCTTGGGGTGTGTCAGTGAGAACCTGTAAAGCGTAAACTCCTCTTACAGAAAGCGACTCCTCCATCATGTCTGTTACTCTTTTTCTTTAAATCTGTTTGATGTATGCGTCTCTATGAGCAAACTATAAAACGTCTTGTAAAAGCAGTAAAATTTATCAGGATGAGCAGATCAGACCTGCACTAATGTCACAGCTGCTGTTATATAAAATCACTGAGGGCCTTCTGACCAATCAGAATCCAGGAGTCGAGTTCTTTCGTATTGTGAAACACATTTTCCCATCGAAGTTAATGTAAATGCAGATAATCCGTTCCAGTCACCCAAAAATATTACCAATATTTCCAGCACTATCGTCATATATTTGCATATAAAAACAATCAAAACATTTAGAGAAGACATGTAAATGAAGTAAAATATAAAATCAATAGACATTAAACCTCACTTAACATAAATTTATGATTCCTCTCGGCACCGGCTGCTTTAAACACCAAACTGAAAGCGGCTCCATTTTCTTCTTGCTACTGTAATTGATGACATTCGACATTCTTGGGGGGAACCCCCCCCTCCCCCCCCCCAAAAAAAAAATACGTAAACAAGTTTTGAACGGCCTGTGCCTAAGTTTCTTCATATGCTGAGGTAAATTTCTTGCAAAATTTTAGCTCTTAAGGCGAAATAACTAAAATTAGTTTCCTGAGGTGCACTGCTGTACATGGCTGCAGTTTCGTAGCTACACCCACCTTGTAGCTGCTCCTTCTGGCTATTTGTTTGAGGTTCAGGTCAGGTTTAACCCCAGCATTCTGTACTTTAGGAGCAGTTACGCGATCCTGAGCAAGGAGGTGCTGCTGCTTCTGATGTTCCGCTGTTTGGAGTGCTCCAGCGAGTGTCGCATTCGAGGAATAGGCAAAGGAGGGAGTCTGTCTCTCGGACAAGAGTGTCTGTCCTGCTCGAATTACAGACTGTGGACGTCTAGACAAGCGGAGAAGCCGAAGGAGAAGGTGCGCATCTCGGATCGCGACAAAATGTAGTGACGCCAGCTTTGTCGCTAGATTGGCAGATACGTAGTGTCATTAGAGGCGCATTCAGTGTTTATGACTTTCGGGTTGTAATTGGGTGGGGGGGGGGCGTCTTCGAGGGGTTACTATGAAAAACCCAACTGGACTGTGAGCTAATGTAAGTCTTGAGTACATAGATCAGCCATAATGCAAAAACAACCTGCTTAATATTGTGTAGGTCCTTTAAAGGCGTGCTGTGGTACCAAGACGTTACAAGCAGTTCAGTGTTATTCACATCACCATGTCTGTATCAGTGTAAAGGCTTTGAAATCTTCTTTGTTATTCTTTTTGCCCTCAGGTGGCTGATGCGCCCTCGGTCCCACCGTACGAAGACGCGTCTGACAACTTTTCACTATCCGTGACTCTACACTCAGGACGTAGTGCGGCGGAGGGTAAAAATGCATCCGCGCGAGACGAGCCCGACGCCGAGAACATTTCGAGCGTCATAGTAAAAGAGGAACCGGAAGACTGCGACGAGGTGGTGAAGGAGGAGCAACCGGGCGTCCTCATCGAGACGCACGAGGGTTACGCTTCCCCCGCTCCAGGAGATGACGGAGTTGCGGCCGTTAAAGACGAGGCAGATGAATTAACGCCGTACGAGACACTTGATTTTCAGACCGAACAGGAAACCCTGCTGATCGACGAGACCGGTCGAGTGAGGCGAGCCGAGCTACCGAGAGACGACAACGACGAAGAGGATCTGGAAGAGAATTCCGAATCTGACGAGGATTCGAGCTCGTTCGATCTGTCTGAGGATTTGGGCGAGGAATCTTCTGATTTGGATAACGGCAGGAAGCTTGTGGCGCTGAAACCATTTCAGAACACCATCAAACCCGTCATTTGGTGCACAGACTGTACAGACGTGGCCAAGATGATCTGTACGATTCGGAGGCATAAAAGGATCTACGGTTGCGCAGAGTGCGGCGGCGGCGGCGACAGTGTCGGGCAAGAAAACAGAAACGTTTTTAAAGACTTCTCCGTTCATTTCAGTGACATAACGAGTTTCCATAAGCATGCCATAAAGGAGCACGGTGCAAAAGAAATCCCTCCGGAAAACAGAGTGTGCGAAGACTGCCACAAGACCATCAGGATGTCGACAAACCCCAACAAAAAGCAGAAAGAGCACGTGTGCGAGTACAAGGTCAAGCCGTTTGCGTGTCACTTGTGTCGAAAGCGCTTTTTCACGGAAACGGGCCAGAAAGTTCACTACCGGCGTCTTCACGGAGACTACACGCACTTCTGTAAATACTGCATGACGCCGTTCGACACGAAAGAGTCCAAGCTGAAGCACGAGACGACTCACAGCGAAGAGCTGCTGCCTTACGTCTGCCCCGACTGTCCGGAGAAGTTCCAAGACTTCGTCGCGCGCAACCAGCATCTGCGCAGCCACCGGGGCGAAAAGAAACACATGTGCGACAAGTGCAACCGGAGATTCGGCGACCTCGCGAGCTACGACCGGCACATGCGGATCCACTCCGGAGAGAAACCGTACATGTGCAGCGTCTGCGAGCGTTCCTTCACGCAGGCCGGACATCTCAAGTCGCACATGCGCCTGCACACGGGCGAGAGGCCGTTCATGTGCGAGCAGTGCGGGAAGTGTTTCAATCACAACGTCAGCCTCAAGAATCACTTGAGGAAGCATCACCGCGGCGAAGGAGAAGAGGACCGGCAGACGGCCGACGCCTTCGGGACGCCGAAGCGGCCTAGAAAGAGAGCGAGGAAAAGGTGCACTCTGGACGCCAAGGACGACGGAGAGTCGGAGAGTCGCTCCGAGAGCGAGACG
Organism: Clariallabes teugelsi; assembly: GCA_030014215.1. Lineage (NCBI taxonomy): Eukaryota > Metazoa > Chordata > Actinopteri > Siluriformes > Clariidae > Clariallabes > Clariallabes teugelsi. The sequence goes on from JAQMYG010000015.1 coordinate 2,065,246, forward strand.
TCCGGTTCCGACGAGGAGTGGACGAAAAGAGGAAGGAAGAAGAAAGCCAGGAGGAAAAGACGTGAGGGGAAAAACGCAGACAACGACAACAAGCATGACGAATGAGCACGACATCACAGACTTCGCTTTCTACGTTCATCCTTATCACAATAAAGCTGCTATCCATTGAAGAAGTGGCGATTGGTTTATGGGACCCGTCCACCACCTTAGATTTATTATTATTATTTTTTGGACCAAATTTATGTAAATACATTTTTTATTTAATTAAAGCATGGGCCAATAGAAATGATCCAAGGGGGTGGGGTCTAATCATATAACAATTTTATGTGAAGTCATTTTTTTGCAAAGCTTAATTCACTGAAACACTACTCTTGTTCCAGAAACACATCACACCATGACCACGCTTTTTTTGGCTTCATTATGACGAAGAATGGCGATCAGTCCTGGCCACACGCACTTCCTCTGTCTGTACACTGAGACCAGGGACAGTCGTGACATTCGGGTGTCTCCCGGTACCTCACATTCCTGTAACGTAAACAAATTAAAAAAAAAAAAAAAAAGACTCGCAGTACTGAAGGTGATTCTGCTCTTTAAGGCTGAGGTTCAGCTGTGGCTTTGTACAGTTACACAATAAAACTGATGTATATATGAGATAAAAGGTTGTTTGAGTTTTAATTGTTTTTAAAGTTTTATTGTTTGTAAATACACACACGCACACAGAGCTGATATTTGTAAAATCATAGCAGAATAAGTTTCAAAGTTAGATTAGACATAATATACATAGTTACAATTTGATCTGGTTTATGTTGAGTTAAACCCAATGTGGCAACCCCTGTGTCATATACTTTTTATTTTAATACTGTATAGCAGCATTATTATTTCTAATATTCAGCTTTGAACTTTTAAGAATCTGTCTGATATTTAGATTAGACATCTGAGTGAAACCCAGCATCCACTTATGAATTTTTACAACCTTTAACCATTTTACACAGGGATAATTCACAAATTTAGGGTAAGTATCTTCTAATTCACTGGTTATGTCGTGCACAATATGGCCGAAAGTTAGTGGACACCTGACCATCACCTGATCAGCTGGAATTTCCTTTCAGCATCAATTATCTATCCATCTTACTTACAATCATATTCATAAGTATTTGAACCGTCACAATTTCTTAATTTTTTCCTCTGTAAACCACAACAATGTATTGCAGCAGTTAGCGTTTACTGAAGTGTAGACATGTTCAACTTTAAGGGGTTTAATTAAAAATGTTAAGAAATTACTGATTAAAAATATATTAATATTGAATTTTTATAATTCTTGAATGTAGGTCTCATGCTGTAATTATGAGAGGTGTTTTCGGTGTTGGTCACCTGATTAGTATTATAATGATCACATGCAGTGAAGATCTTGTATTTTTATTAAGGTTTATTTTCTGTCAGAATAACCACAACTTTTTGGTAAAACTAAATTTCTGATAGCTTTTAAAGGATAATGAATATACACTATATGGACAAAAGTATTTGTCTGAGCCTATTAATCATTGATTTTAGGTGTATCATTCAGGCCCCTAATCCTCAGTGAAGGGCAATCTTAATATTTGAGCATACCAAGACATCTTGGACAATGCTATGCTTCACTAAACTTTGTGGCAACAGTTTGGGAAGTTACTTTTCTGTTCCAACATGACTCCGCCCCAGTGCACAAAGCAAGGAATATAAAGACATGGCTTGATGAGTTCTGTGTGGAAGAACTCGATCGCCCGAACACAGAGCCCTGACCCTAACCCCATCGAGCACCTTTGGGATGAACTGGAACAGAGATTTACGAGCCAGGCCTTCTTGTCCAGCATCAGTGTCTGACCTCATAAATGCTCTACAGAATGAATGGGCACAAATCTCCACAGAAACACTGCAGAATCTTGTGGACAGGTTTCCACGAAGAGTGGAAGCTGCTATAGCTGTAAAACCAACTGAGGGCCCACTCCATATTGAAGTGTATGTATTTTTTATACAGTATCATTGCAGGTTAAATACTTTTGTCCATATTCATGTAGTGTATGTGCATTACAGTGGGTCTTGGTTATTGTAAGTTTTCAAATTTGTTTTTCAAATTCCACAACCTTCATCCTTTGCAAAAAATGAATTCCAAAGTTTAACTCAGACTCGTGTGAAGTTTTTGCCTTCCCACTAAACTAAGTCAAGGTGGTATATTTCAACATTAAAATGTATTTAAAACAAATTAAACTCTTTTCCTTACCCGGAAAATACTAAGCGTGTTCGAGTCAAAGTGGGACTTTTGATTGTACAGAATAACAACTCAGTTCTGAGAGTAAGAATTCCATTTATTTCTCTATATAATCCTCTGCTACACTAATGCACTTATCCCAGTGTTTCACTAGTGCTTGGACACCATAAAGGTAGAAAGTTTTCTAAGTATTCTAAGTAGAGCTTCATGTCTAAAACGCTGGCCTCCCAGGAACTCCATTAACATCTTTTACAAACATATGGAACCGGCTTGGAGTGAGGTCAGGACTGTGTGAGTGGTTTTGGTGAATGATCGTGTGGATCGTTTCTACAGTCAGATGCGTCTCTTCCCCAAGTCGTTGATTTTCAAGGACCGGTGGTTCCACCCGCTGAATGTTGACGATGTTAAGGACTGCAGAGCGCTCCGAACCACCTCGGGTGGCAATTTCCTAGCAAAGATTTGATTGTTTTTTGGTATCTTATAGAGATAAGCAAAATGCTAAAGGGGTAAATGTAGAATAACAGTAAGTGGGGCATGTTTTTCAAATTTATTATACTTTTTTAATATTTTACACCTGGTGCTCCTTTACAGTATTTTCTCCTATTTTTCTCATCTTCTTTATTTCTTGTATCTGTTGTTAATTTGTTATTTACTGCTCCTTTGATCCCTGTCTGTGTTGTTTTTTATTTTTCTGTTATTAATTAATTAATTAATTTTTTAAGGATCAAAGATCTCTTCTCAGCTGATGAGACTCGGGCGCCCCCCGTAGTTCCGGTGGAGAACTACAGTCTATCAGTTGTGTTTAGGTTTGTTGTACTTCTGTAAAGTTACTGATCTGAGCTCGGACACCTTTTAGACGCTCGTGTTGTCCCCCCGTGTCCCCCCGTGTCCCCGCTGTAGGTGAGAATGGTCCGTGCGTGTGTGTATCCGGGCTGTTCAGTGAAACAGAAGCGCTGGGAGACGTCGTTCCACAGGTTCCCGCTTAGAGACCCGGAGAGAACCCGGATGTGGCTGTTGGCGCTCAGACTCGACATAAACACACCGCGCGCCAGAGTGCGAGACCTGCGCGTGTGTGGACAACACTTCAAAGACGAGGACTATAACATCAGGACCGGAGCGCTGAGGACCACACTCAAGAGTACCGCCGTGCCTTCACCGGTCACACACACCGAGCAGGTCAGACACACACACACACACACACACACACACACACACTGAGCAGGTCAGTGTCATTAAATAAAAACATATTTTAAATGAATTATCTCAGATGTTTTTCCTAGAAGGACATGTTACAGTATATCACATGTTACAGTGTATCACATGTTACAGTGTATCACATGTTACAGTATATTGAATGTGACACTGTATTACATGTTACAGTATATTACAGGTGACATTATATTGCATGTTATATTGTATCACATGTTAGTGTATTACATGTTACAGTATACTACATGTTACAGTGTATCACATGTTCCAGTGTATCACATGTTACAGTATATCACATGTTAGTGTATTGAATGTTACAGTGTACCACATGTTACAGTATATCACATGTAACAGTACAGTATATTACATGTTACAAGTGTATTGAATGTTAGTGTATCACATGTTACAGTATTAATAATATCACATATTACATGTTACAAGTGTATTGAATGTTACACTGTATTACATGTTACAGTATATTACAAGTTACAGTGCATCACATTTTACAGTATATTACAGGTTATAGTGTATTACAGGTGACATTATATTGCATGTTATATTGTATCACATGTTAGTGTATTACATGTTACAGTATACTACATGTT
>JAQMYG010000015.1:2083307-2095703 GCA_030014215.1 Clariallabes teugelsi
AATCTTGCTTGTTTGTAGGTGACCAAATACTTATTTTACTGAGGAATTTACCAATTAATTAATAAAAAATCCTACAATGTGATTTTCTGGATTTTTTTTCTTATTTTGTCTCTCATAGTTGAGGTATACCTATGATGAGTTACAGACCTCTCTCATCTTTTTAAGCAGCAGAACTTGCACAATTGGTGGCTGACTAAATACTTTTTTGCCCCACTGTATATAAAACACTTAATTAATTATTTTTTATTAATTAATTATCTTTGTTAGGCTGCTGAAAACCCCAGAAGGAAGATTTTGACTCCAAGATTAAAGTGTCTTGACTATCTAAGGATGCACGGCTTGTGAAACTCATGGGTTCGATACCAAGACCAATGTTTAAAGCTATAGTTTGTCCATGATCTATTTTTTTTTTTTGCAGCTCTTGTTTATTTTAAACAGAATATGTTCTCATGCGCCGTTGTAACGGTCAAAAGCTTAGTAATGTTTCTATACGGTAATGCCAAATAACTCTCTTTTTTTTATTTATTTTTTTAACGGTAAACTAGAGTTGAGTAAGGTGAGTGCTACGGTGCTTTGCTAATTAACATCTACACTGAAATGTTTCCTCAGTAACGAGCAGTGTAGGGAATTATCGTTGTATTCCACTGTATATTCCAGTCAACTGAACTCCTTTGGGGGATGGCTTAGTTTTTAGAAGAGGGGCAAGTTTTTGTCAAGCGGATTGGTAAGCTTTACTTTGTATATTCGTGTCAAAGGCATATAAGACTCACTTTGTCAGACTTAAGAACAAATCCGACTTACGAACGTGCTCCCGGAACAAAACTTGTTGGTAAATCAGGGAAAAGCTGGACAAACGAACAGATTTCAGAGAAGCTCAGTTTTAGCTTCCCACCAATCGGGTTACAAGTTGACAGTCAAGAAAGGAAAAAAAAACAAACAAACCTGCAGGACAAAGTGCTGATGAACAATGTGAGAATATGAATAGTTTTATTGTTATAGTTGTTTTGAGGAATGATCCGAATCTAATACCATTCGTTATTCATGGCGTGAATATATTTTGAACTTCACTTCACACTTTTAAATGCGAATCTTCCTTCTTCAGGTTCATGATCTGTTGTGACCGATGTCACGAGTGGTTCCACGGTGACTGTGTGGGCATCAGCCAGGCTCGTGGTCGTCTCCTGGAGAAGAACGGAGAGGATTACATCTGCCCGTCCTGCTCTCCGTGCCAAAGTCCCATCAGCGTCGTGGAACAGCAGCCTGCGCTTTCTAAACCGGCACTGAGCTCCTCTTCCGAGAGTTTGTTCACGTCGTCGGCCGGAGAAGAAAGACCCAGCGAGGACGAGGGCATCAAAGGGAAGATCAGGAAGTCGAGCAGTCGCAGCATTAAGAGGAGAATCAAGATCTTCCAGCGGGTAACATGGCTTAGTTTTGCTGAAATGATTAAACAAGGACAGATGAAAGTGACAGACCTCTACCTCTCTCATCTCTCTCTTCCTTTTTCTTTTATTTATTTTTTTGGAAAATGAGTTAATTTTTACTTTTTCAGCAATCTAACAACTATTTATATTTATTTTTGTTACATAATAAACTTATTAATTCCAGTTTATTAGAGAGTATTAATAGATTAGAATAGGTTTTCAAACCTTGTGGTGATAAATTTTTTTCGCCGTCTTTCCATTGTATCTTCTTGTTTTTCTTCACCCTGTTCTTTGGTTCTGTGATCTGAGCTCTGAGTGTTATCCCAGGTGGAGATCGTCGAAGAACCACCAGAGCCCATACACCGAGCCGTAGCGAGGGAGCAGGACGTGCCCGAGGACGCGGTTAAAGAGCGAGAGGACGCGGTGGAGAAGGTTAAGAAGAAACCTGCCGTGCCTAAGTGTATCGGTCCAGGCTGTAGTAATGACGCTTTACCCGAATCGGTGTACTGCGGCCATCAGTGCATCATCCGGCACGCCGCCGTGGCCATGCACGGCCGCTCAGAGCCCAAAGAGCAGCCCGAGATCAAAGCCAAGCCTGCGCCCAAACCCACCCTGAAGGTAAATCAACACCCTGACACTGCTCTCCACCTGATGTGTGTCAGTATCTTTATAAAATATACTAACAAACACACTAGTTAGGTTTATACCCAAGTGCGCTGGGATTGTGATTATCAGCTGCGTTTTAACAACAGAATGGTTGCTTGCTTTTTTTTTTTTTTTTTTTAATGGAAGGAGTCTGCAGTGTCAGGAAAATTACACTTTATTAACTTTGAGAGAATGGTGAGGAATCGCCTCTTTATTACATGGAAATGGGGTTTCATGGATGTTTTAAAGCATTAAACATTAGGAATGACATGATACGATGATATAATGATACTCTGGTGCGTATTGCGATTCTGTAAGCATCATGGTTTTTCTAAGTATCACAATATATATAATTTTTTATTATTATTATTATTATTATTATTCACTCCTACCGCACAGGATGCTGCAATGTATCAATAGTTTAGAGAGGATTATAGAGGAACTGCATCATTTTACCACCTCAAATGCAAACATGTATACATTACGATTTAATAAATAATAATAAAAAAAAAAAGATAAATCGGTCTTGGAATCAGTGCGGCTATGTATGGCCACATAAAAAAATCACTGATTCAATTTTAGTTTTTTTACACAGGTTAGTTGTGTTGAGGTTAATATCTGCGTGTGTGTGTGTTACGTTGTCCTCTCTCGCAGAATAAATCCCAATCATTATTCAATTATGTGTTTTTAAAATCTTTCCCAGAAACAAACCATGTAAGTAAATGACTTGCTGTTTGCATACGGTTTTCAGATACACAATCTCGGAAAACTCTTTAAGAAGAAATCGGCAGAGAAGCCGACCGAGGACGCGGATGGCGGATGTAAGGAGATGGGTTCGACTCCCGCTGCTTCTCCCACCTCTGACCCTGTTCACAAAGCAAAGGGGGAGCAGCAGCCCGCACCTGCCTCAATCGCTTCATCACAGTTTTACCGAGCCAGTATGTATCACACAGGGGTTTACAGCACACACACAAATACACACACGGGTTCTTCTCACTCACATGCATACACACACAGAACAGTCTGGTGTGTCTGAGCACGTAAACAGTAAAAAAAAAAAAAAAAATTATAAATCCTTAGGGAAACAATAGGGCTCCTCACACACTATGACGACATGCGGCTGATGTCATAGTGCTTGGACCCGATTAAAAAAACTCATCATTTTAATATAACCACGCTACAGTTATTCCTAAAAGGTAAGTAAGCCATTTATAGATATATGTAATGTGTTTTTTACAGGTGAGTATTAAATATCTAAAATAAAGATCAAAAACAACACATGGGAAGAACGGCTATAGTGGAGACGGTTTTTTTTTTTGTCTAAGGCGTTTTCTTCCTCCTTAAGTGCATAAACAACTTATCAATAGATTTTATAATAAGCTTCTGGTGTCAAACACGCTGATATAAAAGCAACCAAACTTTCACCCATCACCTAAATACAGACCTTCTGATATCTGTTGGTTTATATTACATCATCGACATAACAAGCTCTCCAAAACTGCACCATGTCTATCTCACTTCCTGATCACATTTAAATATTTCAAGTCTGTCACTCAGTCACAGGATCGAAAAGATACAGGACACACTGAGCAGAATATATTTTACCCTTATACCCTATATACAGGACATTTGAAGCTAATTTTAAGGTTTTGCTAAATCCTACGCAGATCAAAGAAAGTAACCAATTCTCAGGTCCGCCGTTTGTGTAATAATCCACATTTTAATATCGATTAGTAATAGGATTCTCTAATGATTGACATCTGATGCCAAATGCAATTGATTGCATTTCAAACAACACACACAATGTATTATGATATACCATGCTTGGTGCTTGCGGGGTTCCCGCTAGCAAGCCTAGGATAAACAATTTGAGTGGGCTAATGCACAGTTTATGTTGATTCATACTTTTTTTTTTATTGCAGGATGCTAGGGAATGCACTCCACCCATATTAATTTGCTGGGTTAAAAAAACAAAATGCACCAAGCTTGCACAAATGTGTATTGATTTATTTACTTACTCGGGACATGGTGATAACAAAACAAACACAGACATTACGGACAGAAAAAAAAGAGAGAAAAAGGTGAAACAAAAAAGAATAAATAATAGTGTGTTTGCTTAGTGTTTATTTACAAAGATGATGCAATGGCAAATCCCCAAAAAGGTGACTGAGAGCTTCAGAAGCCGACAAGGTCAAAATAATCAGCAAAATTCCCTCTAGCTAGTGCGGAAAGGAAATATTTAAAGCTGCACCAAAAGAAACAAATACAACACACTCCCCTTACTCCCTGACTAACCACAAAACCAAGGGAAGACAAAGTATAAACAAAATGGTATAAACTTCATACTAAGCCACTATATACAGAATTATATGCAAATATATACAAAATGTATTTACAAAACGCCCAAATCCAAAGAAGAGGAAATACAAAATGCGCAACTGGTCATACACGGAAAGGTCTATCACATGCCAATCAACATCAAAAGGGGAACTTCAGAGCGTAGTCAGAAAATGTAGCACAGATACACAGTATCTCTTTCACATCAATCATAATGCCAATGCACAGGCTGCAGCAATATCGTCTGGAGGGCCTCTGGGACTCCTATTTAGCCAATCGATAGGTAGAAGGCGGGGGTCAACAAGGGTAGAGCAACCAACCGATTGTAGTGACAGATTGCAGGAACCAACCGATTGCAGGACCTGAAACATTAAGGGACACACCCCCATCCCACCACCAGCAGAGACACAAACAAAGAACAAAATACAAATATAAACTCAATATCGTAACAAACAATCAGGGCTTGGGCGGTTCTTGATTGCCTTCATTTCCAAAGTCTCGGTTATTTTGAATTCCTGTTTGTCTTTAATGCAAACGCTTCACTTCAGCCTGCAATGTGTCCATTGTCTCTCTCTATGATCTTCCTCTTCGCTTTTGTCACACTATACATATTTATTGGAAATCTATTCCAGTCCAATCTTGCAAAATTGCATGCAAAGTATAAACAACTTGAGTAGACACTGCGCTGCGCTGTTCACCATTATACCACAAGTGAACCACTGGGCTGCAGACACTTGCACAAAACACATCAGGAATTTTTATGTCAGTGTTAGTTCTGCTTTGAGCAATGCAAGCTAGCTTTTGCTTGTAATCAGTTTTGCTGCACCTGAAAAGATCACACTTTCCCAAAGCTAAGGTTCGAAAAGAATGCAGAGGTCATGTATGACATCTAGACAACATCTGTACATCAGGAATCCAAGTGTTCTTTATTTATTTTTATTTTGCTGCAACAGTTCTGTTCAGATCTGACATGTACATTGAGTGGTCCTTGAACCAAAGTGACACAAATGTGCACATTTCCAGATGTTAACCAAAAAACAGGAGAACATAAACACATGGAGGTATAGAGAACCAAAACCCAATTAAAGAGCCAAATAAAGTGATACACATTCTAGTTACAAATCAGACTAAGATGTAGGAGTCTATCATATGACCAGACACATTCAAACACTCATTCATGTGTAGGAGCAATTTAGAATAAGCAGTGCACCCACTAGCATCTTTTTGGAAACATTTATCTGGATAAATTAAGGAACCAAGAACGCTGGCGCTGCTCTTTCTGCTGTGCTACTATCTACCCACACACTTATAAGTTTAACAATCCGGTACACAGCCTTTGGTTGTCCTTCTCATGGTTGATTGAGAACCTTTGAACAGTAAAGTAAATACAATAGCAGTATGAAGAACCATGTGGCACACTCGAAGGATGGATGCTCATGATAAAATGGAACACCTCTTTACCAGCATATCCAAAACTCTCCATCATGTTCACACACTCTCCAAAAAGCCGAACCGTCAGTCGTGGATCTTTTGGGTCGTGAGAGATCCCGAAGCAAAACCGGCGCCTTACGATTCAGTGCAGAAGCACCAGTGAAGATTTTGATATTAGGCTGAGTAACAGCCAGTGGTGGGGAAAAAACTTTGGTCATGTCTTTGGTGTTGGTCAGTGAAGTCCTTTTTTTATATACAGATGATGCAAAGAGTAAAGAAAAGGATTTAGAAACAAAATGTTGGAAATTATAAACAAAGTCTTAAAAAGGCCTTAAAAATACAATACATACATTACACACACAAGATGTCATAACGTTAAGGATTCCTAATAAACAAAAGCTTCAAGAAATACAATATTGCTGCATATAAAAAGTAAAAAAATATATTTTACAGAAAAGGAAAAAATACAATTAAAAACATCTGTAAACATGATGTTATATTGTAAACATCTGTTAAACAATACTTTTTCCATTTTAAAGATTTTTGTCCATCTCATCAGGTTAGGCGTCAAATATAATCTACATGGCCAAAAGTTTGTGAAAACTTGGGTTTTCCCACACGTGTGTGAACAAACACACATTTCTTTCCCAAGCTGTTGCCTCGGAATTGGAAGTGCACAATTGTATCAAATGACTTTATACGCTGTGGCATTACAATTTTTCTTCCCTGGAACCAAGAGGCCCAGACCTTGTTCCAGTATGAACGTCGTCTGAATGCAAGACCTCAAGTGTCCCGCAGAGTACTGACCTCAACCTCAACGAACACCTGTGGGATGAAATGGAACTCGAGCTGCACCAACAAGGCCTCCTCGCCCAACATCAGTGCCTGACCTCATTAATACCCTTGGCTGAAAGATCCCAACTTCCCACAGCCATACTCTAAATTCTGCTGGAAAATCTTCCTGAAAGAGTGGCAGCTAAATGGGAGTAAATCTGGAATCGTGTGTTCAACAAGCACATATTTGTGTTATAGTCAGGGGTACACGCAAATGAAGCTATCTCCAAACATGAAACCATGCTGGATTAGAAGATGGGTAACACAGTGACCGCTAAATCAAAGTCAATAAATACAGACAATAAACTTTATAAAACACAATACAGAAAACTGAAAGTTGCGTTATGTCAACTGTATGACGACTTAGATTAAGTGGAAACGTTCCACTACTCATCCATGTAGTTACTTCAGTCAATACAGAAAACTGGTTTTACACTAAACTGGTTATAATCCTCTTGATAAAAATAGAGCAATATTTTATTTTCCAGAACAGCTCATGAGATCAGTAAACATGTTTATTATATTGCCCAGTTTGACCATTGACTGCAAAATTGCCAAAAGAGTGCTTTATGTAATAAATGTGGCTGGAAAAAGTATTGGTTTGGATGCTACTTTGAGGACTCTTATGGGTTATTCTGAACTATTATGGATCGCAGTTTTATATTTTGCTTCATATGCACTACCAGTCAGATTTTATTATTTAATTTTATGATTGAATTTTGTCTTACAAATGTAATTTATGATGTTAACACCCATGGATAAGTTTATTTCTAAAACAAACAAAAAATAATAGATCTTTAAAACATAGATTTTGCTTCAAATTAAGTTGTTTCCCCAGGCACGTAGTTATTATCTAGAACTTAGAAATGGTGAGGAGCTCGGTTTATTTGGGGACGTTAACATAAAGGCCCCCAGGATGAAGGTCCTCGGGAGTTGGTTGAGGAGTTGCCAAGCGTGTTCAAAGCTTTATTAGGAATACAGATTAAAACTGAAAATAAAAACAAGATTTGATCAGTTTAACACATTTCTTGGCCCCAGTGGTCGGTTTCTTGCCTGCCATGCAGAAGGCCTAGCTTCAGTTCCCACCCAAAGCCCAGCTGCTGATGCAGCGCCGGTCCCAAGTCTGGATTAAATGGGAGGGTTGCATCAGGAAGGGCATCCAGCATAAAACCGGTGTGCGTATCGGATCGTCCCCTGTGGCGACCCCTTGACAGGAGCAGCTGAAAGACTAACAACATTGTATGGATCTAAGCTGCTCTAAAATATCTTTTAAGCTATTTCCCGTAACATCACTGCTTCTCGGTCAGTGAATGTGTTGTCCATGTGAATTTTGTCTCGGACATCGACAAAGAAACAACCATGTGGTATGAAGTGACGGTGGTGCTTATGTACCTCTTTGCATGGTCCTGGGGCAAAAATCAAAGCAGCACATGAACACCAATAGATCCCATTGATCTGGAAACCTTTTCTTATAAACACTTAGTAATCATTAGGTTTGCTAATAAAAGTCAATCTCCTGAATGTACGACCCCACAGATGTGTCCTTGCATCCTGAAATGCACTTAATACTACTGACATCCACTTCTCAATACATTGAAGTATTGTAGTCTCAAATAATTTTGTTCTAATAGAAAATGATCCACATTTGTCACAGTATTCTGCAGTGTCATTTCCCGGGAAATTCTCTCATGCTTTCATCCCCAAAAATTGTAATCGTGCATCAGTCCAAATAGCATTCAGTTATTGTAATATAGTAATTCAGTAAACACACGCAAAGCCCAACAACAATAAAACTGTAACCACAAAAAGTGACTTCATAAACGCCTTCACAAACACCATCCACTGGTTCTCCAGGCTTCTTCCTACATAAAATCTCATGTTCTGGCTTTGGTGAAAGCCTTGCAGCTCAGAACTTAAACCTTTTATATTTTTATTCCATCACTACCACACACTTGATTACAGATCAAGCAAGCATAGTAGACCTGATATGAAATACCCAGATGTGGAATGATACAACTTCCTGGCATACCATGAAACATCGGAACCTTCTCAACATTTACAGGACATATGGGCATCTCCACACCTTTGTTGAAAATAAGGAGAAGCTCCTTCTCCTTCTTGTCCTCAAATCTGCTTGAGTTTTTACATCAAAATGAGTTCACACCACACCACAGATCTGTTCGATGCCCTCCATCTCTGAAACATCATGTTTATAGTTGGGTTATTGTCAGTTAACCATCACTGACTTGGTTTTTTTGGGCTCAAAAACTTTGGAACTTGAAAACTGACTTATCGTCTATACCGCTTTATCCTGTACACATGGTCGCAGGGGGCCTGGAGCCTATTCCAGGAGACTTGGGGCACAAGGCAGTGTATACCCTGGACAGGGTGGCAGTTTATCACGGGGAACACAAACACACACACACTCTTACATGCTCATTCACACACTATGGACAACCTAATCTGCATGTCTTTTTACAGTGGGAGGAAACCCATCAAACACAGGGAGAACATGTAAACTCTATGCACATGGACCAGAGGCAGGAATCAAACAGATAGTGCTCACCACTAAGCTACTCAGCCGCCTGAACATTGACTCACTCACTCACTGTCTATTCGGTTGACAGGGTCGTCGGGGTGGCCTGGAGCCATGAATTGGAGTACATGCACAAACACATGCTAGTCACCTTTATTACTTATTATTCATGTCTACTAAATGCCGATCTTTAAAATCCTTACCATTATGAGACGTAAAGACAAACGTACTGATTGGCCGTAAGACCTAGCCGGTAAGCCTGGGTAATTCACACACTGGTTTGATGTGGTGTGTGCCAGCAATAATAGCGAAGCTAAGCGAAAACCTGTTGATCATTTGAGAACTGACATTACATCTAAACATTAGGCAGCAGCAAATATTTTATGACCAAACCCTTCGGTTGTCAGTTCATCAGGTACATCGACCTTGTTTCTCCATTCGCTTGGCGCAACAACACAATGTGTTAAATGCAGTTGCTATGGAATTTCTGGAACTCAAGACAGCAGGCTGAATGGTTTAAAAGTGCAGCATAAACATCAGTGACGTCAGTTGGTGGTGGGGGCCAAGACGATCTGACGATGACGCCCAGGAGAAAGCAGGATATAAACTGAAATTCTGGAAATGGCGAGACATGCAGTGAAGAAATGGCAATGGATTCATGGCAGTCATCCAGGCAAGACTGGAATCAGCCAATCACTTAAATTGTTTATAATTTTTTTTAAAAAGATTGAGACTTTTAAATTTTACACTTTAGGGAAATGCTTATGGTAGTTCCACAGTTCCAACATGTACTTATGTGTTTTAATACCCAGCTGTGCCTGAGATGCTGACTTAAATCTGTATCTAATGGGTGGTTACTTTTAGTTCAGTTATTTTTTTCCATGTGATGTTTTATTATTACATTTCAGTCAAGGCTTCTTACTTCTCACAGGCTTCTGAAGTCACAATTACAATATGTTGCAGTCATTTCTTCATCAGAGTAGGAAGATTAACAAAATGCAAAGGTCCAGGAACAGGTCTGGGCTTCACTGACTTGGGTAGCTCACTGCTCCCCTCTAGTGGTGATTATTCTTCTCCATTGGCTGAACATGAGTGAGAGTGCACCTATTTAAATTTTTGTTGCTGCATGTTCAACATACAATGCATAACTGTTTATGTATTAATGTGTAAGTAACATAAGACTGATTGTGTATAAGAAGTTGTCATTTAGTTCTATTTTAGATATATTATTCCCACTTCTTCATTTCAACACTCAACAAAACTCCATGCTTCACAAAGCTTCCATGTACAGCACTACACGAGGAGGAATTCTCTTTTTGCAGGATAGAACCTCTTAGAAAGCTATTAACCCTTTATTATCCAAGGAGTTATTAGGAAAGTATTTTTATATGTTCAGTAGTAAATAGGAGTAGACAGTGCTATGAACGACACAAACGCAGCTAATTATGTTCTTAAGCTTACAAAAAAACTTTTTCGTCAACTTTGTAGCCAAGTTATGGTTAATGTTCATTTCCTTTGATATCCTTCGTGTGAAATATTGCACACCAGACTGCATAGACTGTAAATTTGCAGCTTAGTCACAGATAATAAAACCTCATTTTAAAAAAGAGAAACCTTTTCACAAAAGGGTTATCTTTCACAATGTAACTAATATAAAATTTTGAGTTACACTTTCTGATCAAAAAGTCACTGCAGCAGAAGTGTAAAATTATGTTTAACCAACGCTACATTACAATGACTACAACTGTGTTAAGAACTGTCCAACATAAGTGATATCTCTGATCACTTTTGTTGGACAGTTCTTAACACAGTTGCAGTCACTTAAATGCATGAAGTTGCATTATAAAATATCAAAAGTAGAAGTCAGAGCATTTCTTCATACACAACATGATGAGAACTTACAGAATTTGGAACTAAACAGCTGCGTGTTCATGAGAAAACCACTTGCTGTTGAGACTCATCAGAGAAAAAGCCTGCAGTTTGCTATGGAGCATAAAGATTAGACTTTGGAGCGACGGAAAAGGGTCATGTGACCTGATGAGTCCAGATTGAGTCTATTCCAGAGTGATGGGCGTGTCAGGGTAAGAAGGGAAGCGCATGAAGCGATGCACCCATCATGCATAGTGTCCACTGTACAAGCCTCTGGAGACAGTGTTATGATCTGGGGATTCTTCAGTTGCTCAGGTCTAGACTCAGCAACGTTATGTGGAAATAAAATGAAGTCAGCTGACGACCTAAATGTTCTGAATCACCAGGTTATCACATCTATGGAGTTTTTTCTTCCCTGATGGCACGGCCTTATTTCAGGACTCAGCAGTGTGAATGAGTGGCTCAGGGAGCACGAGGAATAATTTACACACATGAATTCCCCACCACACTGTGTGCTGTAATCAAAGCTAAAGGCGGTCAAACTAAATATTAATTTGTGATCTTTTTTTGTCCAAGTAGTGTATTTAGTAAGAACCCACAAAACAACATTTCCACATTCAGAATGGGGTTTTAGGTTTATAGTTTCATTTGGGGACTTGAAAAGCGATTGCAATGTTATTAAATATTCATTTTTTTCTTTTCTGTGATTTTAGTTGCTTATTCTTACTTTATTTGCTGTTTAATGCTGATCATTAAACCATAAAGTTTGAGAAATTTAAGCACTTCCTCAAAAATGTTTTGCTTCTTTTATGGTAATTTGAGTTTATGCCACTGATCTTGTGTAAAAAAGAAAAAGAAAAAAAGCTTAATTTGACCATAAGGCTAATATTTTAAATAGTAATTATCGGTTAAATGATATTAATTAAAATTAGATTTGTATGTGAGATATTATAAGGTGTATGCGGTAGATTTAAACAGGATGTCAACTGTCCAAAATATATATTTTTTAAAATTTATTTTCCATTAAGAATTTCATTGCTTTCTTGCAGCTTATTACAGAGTAGTAACTAGCCTTGTCCAGGTTGTCTTTATTGCCTTTGTAACATATTGAAATGTGTTCAGCTACGTCTACATACAGATCAGATACGTTCCCAAATTAGGGCTCACTTAGGGCTGGGCGATATGGCTGAAAAACTGTATCACGATATCAGTGTTTCATATCGGTCGATATCCATAATTATTGATATTTTTATGACCCATTTAAAATAAGGAGCAGGAGAAAAATATATTACATTTAAACATTTTTATTTTAAACTTAACCTT
>JAQMYG010000015.1:2095738-2117041 GCA_030014215.1 Clariallabes teugelsi
TCGAACACATTTTTTATTGATATCGATCACGTGTCTATCGCGATACATATCGTTATCGTTTTATCGCCCAGCCCTAGGCTCACTTTATTTTCAGATTACCAACTTAACTTTCGACAACTCCATCTCCATTTCTTCCATCATCTCCCTGATCGTTTTTCAGCAAGTTTTCGCCATGGATCCATGTCTCATAACACATGATCGTGTGGACTTGAACTTCTCTGTCGGGTTGCGAGTCACAAAAAGACCAGTTTGATTAAAATCTGATTTGAACGAATAGAGCATCCAGGCTGAGACACGGCTTCAAGCATTCGATCTAAATCTGATCTCAAACCACCTCTGGATGTGGTTCAGATCAGCTTAGCAAAAATCTGATTCAGTTCTTTTTTTATTTTTATTTTTATTTTTTAACTGTTCAAACTACATGAAAGCAACCAGCTTCCAAACTGATTCAGTCTGGATCGGCAACAAACTGGATTTGGGCAGGCAGTCAATGCCTTAGTATTATATAGATATTAGAGGGATGGTTATTGTCTAATCCCAGGTACTTAACCTTATAGAGTTGCTGTCACAGTAAACAAGCTGACTGTAGCTTTCACAGTCAAGGTATACAATCAGATATCCAATGCTATTGTAAACAGAATTGACTAATTAACTGATGTTACGGGAAGTAATATTTTAAACAAATCAGTATCAATTATTCTTTAAATACACAACTACTCAATACAGTTAAGCTGAAATGAAGTATCTGACTAAAAGGGTCATTAAACAAGCCTGATTAAATTATTGGTTAAGTACACATCACATTTTATCTTTTATTCCCAAGTTCCATATATCGACAGATTCTTACAAGTAAGAAGTAGAAGGCATTGATTTTCTTATAACATCGTGAGACTTGTTGTATTAGTTTCTTTTTTCATTTATCTCAGGTTTTAGTTCATGTAAATATCTATTTACACCAATGCACAACTTTGAATCAACACGTACATCTGCACATCTTCAGATACTGAACTTTTTTATAAATCACAATATTGTTAATTTTGCAAACAACTTTTAATCAGAAACACTTTTACAAACCCACTTACAGTCCCAAAAGATAAAAAGTCCTAAAGCTAAGAAAGTATGTTTTTAATACATTTGAGTACCGTTCTTGAGCGAGTTCTCTACAGGCTGAGACTTGCTGATCATCAGGATTAACAGTCCTCCTGCTTCAGCTTAGTGAAATGCTCTGGATGAGTGCTTCAGGATATACAGGAGCTAAATTTATTCAGAGCTTTAAATGCCATAATCAATACAGTGAGTGGGAACATAATATGCCTGCACCTCCAGGATTGGGGGGTTTAAATCTTGCCTCTGCAGTCTGTGTGTGTGTGTGTGTGTGTGGAGTTGGCATCTTCTCCTTGTCCTTGGTGGCTTTCCTTTGTATACTCAGAGTTTCAAGGATGTGGCGCAGGCCAATTGGTGTTTCCAAATTTCCCATAGTGTATGATTGTGTGCGTGCACAAGCGCTCATTTCCAGTTTTTCTATTACATAAGTATTAGAATTTTGATTTTATTACAATTGGACTCTTTAATTTTTGTTCATTCAGATTCCTAGTGTCCGGAGTTTTGTGTCCTGTCTCTTTGTGCATGAACTCTATCATGTCGGCCAAAATTACTCCTGTGCAAATAGATTCGTGTGGAAATTATGTGATACGTCTTTGTATTGTCTTACTGTATATTTAGTTGCAACTATTTCAGATTTGTTCAAACAATTCAAAAGTTCAGCCACATTGATTTTGTTATGGGTATCTGAACATAAATGCACACACTATATGCACAATACTGTTTCAGGGGCAGTGGTAGCTCAGCAGATCTTTGGATTACTGATTAGAAGGTTAGCGGTTCAAGCCCCAACGCAACCAAGGTGCCTCTACTGGGCATTTTAGCAATGCCCTTAATCTTCTCCAGGAAGTCTTCTCCAGGGGCCCTTTATCATGGCTGACCCTGCACTCCCACCTCAGCTTCCTACTTGGGACATGCAAAAAAGAAAATAATTTCACTGTATTGTGATGTATGTGTGGCGAATAAAGGCCTCTTCATTAACTTGTTATTGCCTGTAACATGAGAGTCCAGGGAGTCATTAAATTTGAGATTCTATGTTGACCATAAATTACCATACAGAAGAAAGGCTACCAAAAACAATCCCCCCAAATCTGTGGCATCACGATATCTATTACAGGTAGTCATTTATCATCATGTTTCCTCTGTTTTAGCATCAACAATATCAGAAAAGGTAGCTGCAGAAAGCAAACCAGCTACACCAGTCACTACTCTGACCGAGACGTCGAATATACCAGCTCAATCAGAGGCTCCTGCTGCTGAGAGAGCAGATGAGAAACCGGCTCCATCGGTCGCATCAGCTCCATCGGCCCCACCGCTTCCATCGGTCCCATCAGCTCCATCGGCCCCACCGCCTCCATCTGACCCACTGGCTCCGTCGGTCCCATCCGTTCCATCGGCTCCACTGCTCAAAAAACCTAATCCTCTTCCGAGCCGAGCCAAGAAAACCATGCCAGGTTCCCCTCGTCTATCTGCATCCAGGCAGCTCCACAGTGAGACTCCTCAAGCAAACAAGAGTGTCTTTACTGTCCCAAATAAGCCATGCCAGTCTCAAGAAGCATCAAACGTATCCCAGGCCTCGAACTCAACCCCAGAAGTTCGAGTCCTGCCCGTCACTCCTGCCCCTGTTCCTCCACCAAGACCTCTCCAACCTCATCCTAACATGCAGATGAGACAGAACATCAGACGATCCCTCACCGACACCTTGCTAAAAAGGTCAGAGGCCAGGACTGGAAAACCAGGACTGGTTGTCTTTGTTTTTTTTTTTGAGATTGAAAGTTTGAACAATGTTTTTCATAAGACCTTTTTGTCAATTGTCAGGGTGAACGACAGCGATGGTTTGGAGATCTCTGTGAGCAGTGTTGAAAGGCTCGCTGTAAACATTGAGAGAGAGATGTTCAACATGTACTATACTACTGACAACAAGTACAAGATTAAATACAGATCTCTCCTCTTGAGCTTGAAAGACCCCAAGAACAAGGTGTGTTTAATGATAAACACATGTTTGAGTATTACCAAGCTGTTTAAGTATTAAGCTGTTTGACTCCCGTCAGATGTAAATGAACAATCACGTTTATTTTTTTTAATAAATATTATTTTCAGATTGCATTTAATCATGTAATTATAAGTTAAGGTAAAAAAATTAGGCTCATATTTATGGTAGAGCTAAGAAACATGATGACAAGGTGTCTTTCTCATATCTAGTCAAATATATATGTTACCTTGTGTAAACTTCCACTTACGTTCAATCGATCTGAATATGTTTTCTCAGGGTCTTTTCTACCAGGTTGTAAAAGGACACATCACGCCATTTAAACTAACCCGTCTGAGCGACCAGGAGCTTCTGTCTGTTCAGGTACCACCAGTTCTCTTGGTGTGCGCGTAAAAAACATACAGTAGTTTCTTGAGAGCTAGACCAGCTTAACAACCAGAGTGTATCTGTATTAACACATTTTCTTTCTTGGTAGGAAAGTACAGCTGATCCTGTTCCTCTGAAAGAACAAGTGTCTCCTGTTTGTGTAGACATGGAGCAACCTCTGTCTGTTTCTGAGAACAAAGCGGTTAAAACCGATAGTGTGGCCACATCCTCATCGTTGGTGAGTCGTCTGAATTTTTTTCTGGGTTTTATAGGTTAATTAAACTGTTAGCATGTGATTTGAAGTGGTGGACAAATCAATACATTAATAGAAGTTTTAGTGAGATGCCCCAGTCTTTTACTTTGGTTTCAGCAAACCTTATGGCAATATAGCTTGTAGCATTGTGTGTTCGTCATATCATCATTCTTCATTTCTAGGAGGGGAAAATGTCTCTTGCTCAGGCCAGACAGGCCCAATCAAAGAAACCAAGCCCTGCAGTCTCAGACATCATCAGCAGCATGCTGAAAGACACTACAGCAGAACACAAAGCACACCTCTTCGACCTCAAGTGCAGGATATGCACTGGTATGTTTTCACACCACCACCAATGACGTTTAAACATGTTCATTTAAAGAATTTCTGAAAATAACCAAATTAGATTTTTAAAATTGTATCGTAGGTCAGATTTCCGTTTGCGAGGAACCTGGCACAAAGACGCTCAAAAAAGATGAGCAGATGAACGAACAGGAAGAAAAACCTCCATGTGCCATCCCTTTATCTGAGAAAAAGCCTCCATCTGCTGCATTTGGAGACAATGATGTCCTCGTTATGGAGTCCCCTGCTTCTCCAACCACAGAAGACTGTAATATTGAGACAACACAGCCGGGCTTTGCTCCACCTGTAATACCTGCGGTTTCTGTAGTGACCATAACGAGAAGGGATCCAAGGACAGCAGGATACCGTTCTGCACCTCCTCCTCCTCCGTCTTTTTCTTCTGTTGTCCCTGCTGCTGTTCCAGATCCAGTTCCAGATCCAGTTCCCGTTACAGATCCGCCCAAGAATCTAACCACAGTTCCTGGTGATAAGGAGGCTGACGTGGAAATTAAGGCAGTCGAGCCTCTGCAGCCACCCGTGCCTCCGCCACCCGTGCCTCCGCCACCCATGCCCAAATCCATTCTGATGAAGCCCTCAGCCCCCTCCATCTCAAGTTTTTACAGTTCACCAAGTCTAAACACAAGGTGAGTTAGTTATCATTGAGCATTAAGAATCAGTAAATGACAACGCACCTAAGTATGTCAGTCATGTTTTGTGCCGTTTTTTTTTATAGATTGCCGAGCTCTCGTCCTTCAACAGAAAACGACACAAGTCACTTCCTGTCCAAACAAGATACTATATGGAAAGGGTTCCTCAACATGCAATTGGTGGCCAAGTTTGTTACAAAGGGATGCCTAATCTCAGGATCTGCAGAGGTTCTGAAAAAGGTCTCAGATTGTGTTTTCTGACCGCAGTGCTACATGCATAAACACGAATAACCTTCACTAACAACATACAACTTCCTGATTATTAAGGGCCCAAGCATTATTACTGTATGTCATCGCCTCGCTATGATAGTGTTGATGTCTCATAGTTCAGGTGTCATAGTGTGCGGGGCCCCCTATTGTTTTTCTAAGGATTTTGTTTGTTTGTTAGTTTATACAATATTTAAAATTGATGATCTGAAACATTAAAGTGTGACAAACATGCAAAAAAAAAGAAATCAGTAAGGGGGCAAACACTTTTTCATACCACTGTGTATGGATATCCGTTTCTGGACACCTGACTATCACTCCCAAATGTGGTTCTTTTCTATACTGTTGGAAGACACAATGTCACAAGAATGTCTTTGTATGGGGTAGCATTGCAGTTTCTCTTCTCTGTGCACAAAACGAGCTCCATGACGACATGGTGTGTTAAGGTTGGAACTTAGTGAGCTCAACCCCACCAACATCTTTGGGTTACACTGGACCATCGACTGCACATCAGTTCCCCTCACCCAACATCAGTTCCTGACCTCACAAATGTTCTTATGGTGGACTGAAACACACAGTCACACAACTGGACTCCAGTGTCCAACTTTTGGCCATATACAGTAGTGTAAATTTAAACAAAAGGCAACAGTAATGCGCAAGATACTTTTACTGAATTGGGGTAGACAAATAATGGCCAACCTTATCATAATCGGGAGCATGACAAAGTTCATCTTTTATGACATGAACATTTGTGACTTTATGTCCAGGGTGCAAACATGACTTGTCACCTTAGGCAATAAGGAGAAGGACAATGACTAATGGTGTTGTGCCTTTATGTGGGAACTAACATGCTCCCAGTAACATTTACTAAATAATTAGCTTGACAGGCTATTCTTTCGCAAACAGATCGTGGGACTGGGTATCATGTTAAAGGTTCAGCTTGTTGGATAGCTAATGCATTAATGATTTGTCCATCCATAAACCTTAATCATATGTGATACGACATTGTCGTATTCATGTCATTCCTAAGAATTGAATTCTGGAAAAGCAATTATATAAAAGGTCATATCGAAAGGTCTGTGAAATGATATTTCTTGCTTGACCTATAGAACAATCTTCACCAAATAGATGAATTAACATTTAGTTTTCTTTGTTTTCTAGGACTTGCCAGATACTATTCACATCGGTGGACGCATATTACCCCAAACAGTTTGGGAATATGTCGAAAGAGTAAAGACATCTTTAACAAAGGTAACCACAATCAAGTCACCAATTATTTTCTGAGTTTTATCCAACAATTTAGTGCAATCATTTTGTCTTCACTAATTGTATTCCTGTTTTTTTTTTTGTTTTTTTTTTCTCTGTAGGAAATGTCTTTAATTCGCTTTTATCCAGCATCTGATGAAGAAGAGGTCGCATATGTGTCTCTGTTCTCATATTTTAACAGT
This sequence comes from Clariallabes teugelsi, assembly GCA_030014215.1. Taxonomy (NCBI): domain Eukaryota; kingdom Metazoa; phylum Chordata; class Actinopteri; order Siluriformes; family Clariidae; genus Clariallabes; species Clariallabes teugelsi. The sequence continues at coordinate 2,102,150 of JAQMYG010000015.1, forward strand.
CGCAGGCGATTTGGAGTGGTTTCTAATATTTGTAATAATATTAAAGATCTTTATCTCATTCCTTTATGTACAAATGAGTCAATTCCTTCTGTACTGCTGCCAATAGATGGCCCAGGTAATTATGTAAAGAGTTAGAATGTGCTTTGATGATGAATATGGTTTTGTATTTTTTTTAATATATTGTTGATTTTCTATTAGGACTCGAACAGAATCACCCCAATCTTCTAATTGGCTTGGCAGTTTGTCAGAAACTAAAGCGTCCCGGACCACAAGCACAAGAAATTGATGAGAAAAAAACAAGAATCCAGACACCACAGGATTCTGAAGTGATAAACCTACCTACCAAACCTGCAGTTCCTGATGCTAAACATGATGAACCTTATGACCCAGAGATCACAATCAGCACTACTCCACCCGATTCCCCACCATCTCTGAGATCACCTGATTCAACATCATCTTCTCTAAACCCTCTGTCTGGAACATCAGTCCTTTCTAATCTTCATGCTCTTTTAACTCCTCCAACCTCCTCCAGCACAGAAGTTGTGAAGACCAGTGTCCCCCCACTTTGTGTCCCCTCTTCCACCACTGCTACGCCACTTCAAACTATTCTAAACACAATATTTGGTAAACAGAATCAAAGCTCTGATTTTGCGGTCAATACCAGTGAGACGACTTCTACTGCGGTAAAAGAACCAGTGATACCTTTTCTGACTGCAGACCCCATCGTTCAACAGTATCAGCAGACTCCTAAGGCTATGGTGGAGTTGGATGATAATGATAGACCTTATGACCCTGAGGAAGAGTATGATCCCGCTTTAGGATATCAAAATCTCGCTCCCTCGAAACCACTTGAAATATCAAAACCTAATGTGTTACCTGCTGTTGCTAATGAACATGATGTCGATGACGATAGGCCCTATGATCCGGAAGAGGAATATAATTTAAGAAATGAGGTTGATTCTGTTCATGCAAGTAATACTACAATGTGTACTGATGCTGAACTATTATTAGAAACCTCTTCAAGAAAGGATGATGTAGCGTATGATCCCGAGGATGACACAGTCTTTGAAGAGATGCAGAATTACATTACAGATAAAAATAAATCTGGGACATCATTGTCTGAGCAGCAGAAAATGTTAGAAGATTTGAACAGGCAGATAGAGGAACAGAAACGCCAGCTTGAGGAGCAGGAGGAGGCTTTGCGCCTTCAGAGAGCAGCCGTTGGTGTTTCCATGGCCCATTTTTCTGTCTCTGATGCCCTGATGTCACCACCACCACGTTTTGGCAGAGAACCAGATGAGGAAATGGAAAAAACAATAACTGCTTCGTCAATTAGTCTGAATAGAGATCCTCGGCAATATAGACATTTGCAGCAGAATTCAGTTAACCCAACAATAATAGGTCATACTGACAAAGAAAATTCAAATGAAAAAATTGAAAGTTCTAAAAGCAATTTCCTGGCAAGCAATTATTTAGAGCAAGATTTGTCAAAGAATGATCCTGATACGACATTAAGTAAGCTAGTTGACGAAAGATCCATTGATGCTGACACAACAGTGTTATGTTCCGTGAGGAATGCAGACACAAATATACATCAAGGTGCATCTGCTCTCCAACAAGGTACCCCCTCATCATCTGGTAACGACAACATTCAGCACACACGTTCACCATCAAAAGATTCAGGCAAAACGAGACAAAGTCATACATCCAGAAGACAACATCACAGTTCTCCCCAAGGACGATCAAGAAACGAGACGCGTAGGTCATACCACGAAAAAAAAACCTCTGATCAGTCCAAAGACGATGGACATCGCAGAAGAGGTAGACATTCTCCTGAAAGAACATCTAGGAGAAGCCGCAGTCGTAGTCGCAGGAAAGAACGTGCATCATCAAGGGAAAAAGAGCATTACCATCACAGAAGTACATTATCAAGACAAAGTAGTAGGAGGGACAGGCGGTATTCATCATCAAGGTCACGTTCGACTCGGAGACGAACATCTCCAGAACTGGAGAATAAGATTTCTAATCAAAAAGAGAAATCGGTATTAAGGCAGAAGGACGAGTCCAATATTGAATCAACTGACAGTACAATTAATGTAGCATCTGAGCAACCTGAGATTCAGGGTGAGAAATCTCAAAATGATGCTTCTGGGAAAGTAGAGACAAAAGAAACCAAAATCCAGAAAGCTGATAATATAAAACTTGAACCTGATCAGTCCAAGCATAGAGAACGAAAAACGTCGGATCCACCTTGTGGTGGTTTTTCTCAAAGCAAGCAAGTAAAGTTAGAACCTAATCAACTGGACACAAATCCATCACAAAGAGAAGATTTTCACAAAAGCATTCCACAATCTGGGAAATTATCAATACAGCAAGGTAGGAACAATGAGTTCTGTAACACCAGACATCAGCTTGGTAATCAAAAAGGCAATACATTACATAATAATGAGACTAATTTTAATCATGGTACAGATGAAAAGCCATCATGGCAGGAGTCTGACTGTCTTCCGCGTAAGACAGCTAAAATAGAGAGGGAAGATTTCCCAGAACCTGATGAGACTTTCCCCCCAAATCCTCGACCACAGAGGCTGCCACGTTTGCGAGGAAGTACTCCTGAAATGATGCCACCCCAAAATCAGAAAAGTTGCTTTTCAATGGAGGGCACATTACATCCCAGAGACCTTATATCACAAGGGGCTCACTCCATGCCAAGTGTTGGTTTGGAAAATGATATACACAGAAATATCCATCCTCGAGAGCAGTTTAGACTAAGAACACCTGAGATTCAGTGGAGAGGTCCACAGCATAGGATAGATGGTCCGAGAGGTCCTACACTGATGCAGCCCAGAATTCCCAGAGCACCACACCCTGAAGGATTTGAGACATGTAGACCTGTAGGCCCAAGAGGTCCAAGACCAAAGAGGTTGGATGATTGTGGGCCATCTCCCAACTATGGACCAAGGGGTCCAAACTCTGTACCTAGAATGTTTGAGGGCCCTGGTCCTCGAAGTCTTAGACCAAGGTGCCCAAGCCCAGTTCCAAGGATGTTTGAAGGAGCTTCACATCAGCTTTCTGGACCTAAGGGACGATTCCCAAGACCTGGAAGGTTTGAGGGATTTGAACGACAAAATGTTGGACCCAGAGATGCCTTCTCAGGGCCTGACATGTTTGACGATACGGTTAACATTGCAGAGTCGCCACAAAGAGAATTTGACTGCAGAGACCCTGGTATACAAGAATTTGATGATTCATGGGAATCTGATGTACCTCACCAAGTTGATAGAGAATCAGATTTCAGACGTCCTAGAGACCGTGGTGCACCTCAACGTTTTCGTGAAAATATGCTTAACGCTAGAGATTCAGAACGAGATTTCGGTGACTTTAGAGACTGTGATCCTCCATTTGATGAGGCAGAAATTGAGCCTCAGTATTCAGACGATCAAAGCGATTATCATCAGAATTTTGCTAATGAACGTTTTCTAAATCCACAAGAACCAAAAAGCCGTAGAAATCCCACACCTCGTCCAGCACATGCCAGGTACCCCATTCAAACCCAACTGGAAGGACCTCAGTTAAATGTGAAAAGGTCTCACAATTTTGATGGCCTTAGAGATCAAACAGACGAACATGAAACAGTCGAGCCACATTTTGCAAAGCCTGATATTTTTGAAAGTTCCAGAGATTCTGGAAGGGCTGCTCAAATTAAACGTCCACGCATTAACCCGCCTCAAAATCTTAGGGGTCCAAGAGCCCCATCCCCTCATTTTTGTGACCAGATGATGCTTTCATCCCGGAACACTCAGTTGCTTGAGGACAAACCAAGTCCCTCCCATTTTTCATTGCCATCCACCTCCAAACCTTCAAGGCCACTGCTGCCTGGGAGCCGGTTGAGTGATCGAACTAAGGAGCCAGCTATTCGCCCTTTGCGACTGTCTGGCCCTTTGCTCCCAACACCCCCAGGTGGTCCAATAAGATTACACAATCCTAGAATGCAAAGACCTTTTTCTTCCAACGAAAGTAACTTGCCCCAGCATCCTCTTGTTCGAAGACCCACAGGTGATCTTGCTAAACCAGCTATGATGTCAGGAAGCTTTGATGATGATTTGAACAACCATGATGAAGAAACCTATGGGGGTTTTATTCAGGAAGAGTTTATAGACCGGGAGGAAGAATACAGTGGTCAGGATAATAGTCCAGGGAAACCATGGTGTCGAGAAGCAAAAAGGAGGATTAGCACTGCAAGAAGAGGTCATAGTATTGAATGAAATATTGCTCAGGAGGATATTCGTCAAAAAAGGATCTGTAAACATGGGTTATCAAGCAGAGATCCATGTCAAAATTGGCACTAATAGAGCTAATGTTAAAATATAGACCCAGTCCAGAAGCAATCCAAGTAGTTCACACATTGACTGGTCATGGACCTGAGTTTTACAGATATCCAAAAAAACAACAGCTGATTTAGAGCACTAAGGACAAAGAAAGTACACTGCCTGAATATAAAAAAAATTATATTTGTGGTTTAAAAAAAAAATCATGTTAGCAGTTTGTTTCATTTACATTGTAAGAATTTGGTTTAATCTGCAATGAAGCGTTTCTGTAGGTGTCATCAAGTTATTTCTCATGTCAGGACTGCAGGTTTGAGTAGCTAATAAGTTTATATTGTTATAAGTTGATAAGTTGTTTTTGTTTGTAGTAACATCACTGAATCTTTTCTCTTGGAAAAAAGGATTTCTTTTTGAATTATTATTTTAATTATATTCAACCCCGACTTGCCAGCTAATTATTGATATATGTATTAAAAAAAAAAAACAGAAATGGTGTACATCTGTGTATATATGTAAAGATAAAGTTAACCGATTTTGTAGGTGTACAGACCTATGTAATAAATGAAAGAGACTACGAAGTAACAAATAAATTGGAAACCCTGTGTACCTGGTGAAGTTGAATTCTCAACAGCTGTAAATACTAGTGTACATTTGGGTTCATACATGTTTTATAACATTTCCTACAGAAGCAGTGCAAGGCCTAGTGATCGTTTGTAACCTCATATGAACAGTCACAAGGCATCATGTCTAATGTGATTGTTTCATTAAAAATTAAAATATTGAAAAAATTTAAAAAGTGCGTGTTGTTTAAATGCATGTAATTTATCAAGATGTTTCGCATTTTTGAAGTGCATCTAGGCAGAATTGTGATTTTATTTAGCTTTTGTCTAAATGTAATGAATTTAAAGTAGGAGTACAACTGAAAGTGATGGGCAGTTTGACTGGTCAAAATGAGAGTAGACTTAAACAAAATCTGTCGTGTCCTTAAGTATTATCAGGCTAGAAGACCCATAGATGACCTTGCTAAACCAGCTATGAAGTCGGGAAACACTGATGATTTATACACAAAGGAGAAACCTGTTGGGGTCAGGATAATATTCCTGGAAAACCATGGTGTCGAGAAGAACGAAGGAGGAAAAGCTCTTTCAATCATACTGCAGCTGTGTCATACCCACACAACATATTTTACACTTATATATTCTTACATTTTTTATACCTCTGACTTTATAATTTCTTTCTGAACAGTCTGTAAGGCCTGCATAATTTATACTCTTCTACAGTGAAACCTTGTATTGCGAGTGTGCCGCAAGACGAGCAAAGATTTTTAATAAATTTTGACTTGGAAAACGAACAAGTCTTGGTTTACGAGCACCGAGTATCATGTATCACGCATGCGCTTCTTGTTTTGACGCCGAGCGTCACATGATCACAACTGAGCAAACGGTTTTTCTCTCTCTTGCGCTGCGGAATTGTGGGTAATTGTATTTTATTTTGTGTCTGTATGCGTGTGTGTACAGCGCACGTTTAAAGCAAAAGCAAGTCTTATTAGAGACGTTAAAGATCCATTTTCTCTCTCTGTATCAGCCTGCTCTATGTGTCTTTGTGCGTGTACGTCATTGGACACTGTGCCACACACACACAGACCCCTCCTACCTTTGCCTTGACAGACACACACACACACACACACACACACACACACACACACACACACACACACAGACCCTCTCTCTCTGCTCTACACAGAAACACTGCTCTGTCACGATTCTTTTCAAAGGTAAAGTGCAGGTTAATTTGTTTTATTTTTACTTTATATTTTGTGTTAATTATTTTCATGTATTTATTTTTTTGGGCTGTGGAACAAATAATTTGAGTTTCAATTATTTCTTATGGGGAAATTCGGTTTGGTTTACGTGTGTTTTGGAATACGAGCCCGCTTCCGGAACGAATTATGCTCGTAATCCAAGGTTCCACTGTATTTTAATTTTAACCCTTGGTAACCTTTGTAAAAAGTTTTTCAGCGTAATAAAGAAAAAAATTATAATTACATTAAAAACAGCTTACAATAAAAAAAAATCTTATTGTTATAGTACTTTACTGAAAATCCTATTTTTTATGTAATTTAACTTCCTAGTGCGATTTATTTCATCATTGAGAAATCTTTCTTTGTGAAAGTGTATGAATCAAAATGATAAGATTGTCCCTGATGAGCAAGTCAAGGGGCGACAGCAACAGTGCCAAGGGAAAAACTCCCTGACATGGCAATAGGAAGAAGCCTTGAGAGAAACCAGAATTAGGGAACCCATCCTCATTTGGGTGATAACGGATAGCAGGGATTGATCTGCAGTCATACTGTGTGTAAGGAGGCTGGAAGTTCAATTTAACAGTTGATTTAACTCCAGCAGGGAATAATTATGGATAAGCATAACTAAAAAGGAGAGCCAGAAGGAAACACAGACATGAGGGGGAACTGGGATGTAAAGCAATCAGTCACTTCACCGTTACCAACCTGAGTGATCAATGAGAGTGATCAATGACAGCAACTAAACATACCAGTTCACCATAATACTTTATGGCCATGAGTCCCCCAGATCTGCTCCTTTACCTAAGGCAAATCTATTTACAAAAATGCTTGTCTAAATAAATAGGTTTTTAGTCTAGACTTAAACACTGAGACTGTGTCCGAGTCCTGAACACTATTTGGAAGACTATTAACTTTGGGGCTTTGAAAAAGCGCCGCCCCTGTAGTTTTCATAATACGTGGTACTGAATAAAACTAGCCTGACGTATATTGGGTGGCAGTCAAAACGTAAACATATTGCTCGTCTAGTTTCAATCTTGATTTAGTTTTTTACTTGCTGGAAACAATTTGTTCATAATATTTTCTGGAAACATAATATGTTGTGGGATCTTTACCAACTTCTTAGTTCTGCTATTGTATTAGTCTTTATTGTTTTCGAGCTATTTTCACCAGGGAGTAACCTATTAATTAAATTAATTTATTTATTGTTTTATTTATTTCCTTTATTACAGAGAAAGTCTAAAAAAAAAAAAAGAGTTGGGGTCCATTAAAAAATTATGCTTTCCATTCACATTTTCTCGTCTCTGGGAGTTGGGGTTCAGTGCCTGGAAGTGTACAGCAGAAACGTGTCTGAATTAAATATCTTAAAACCCAAACTGCTTCAGCTGTAAACATTAAAAAAAAAAAAAAAAAAAGAACATAATAATGGTGGTGAAGCAGTACTGGCTCGACACAGTCGCTCATTCCGAGTGTAGCAAAAGATAAAATGCAGCACCCTGTTTAAATATTTATTTTAATTATGAAACTTTATAAAAGCTTTAAATAATACAGCAACCCTGCACAACTCAGCCCTTAATAACAAAAGCTACCATTTATCCCAAAATTGTGTTGGTGTCTAGACACAGAGAATAGAGTTAGATATAGTATAAGTATTTAAATAGTAAAGTTTCTAAATGACAAAAATAATAACAAAATGTATCAAATGAAAATGTGTGTAAAATAATGACCCTGACCCCCCCCCCATCACATCTGTTTGACAGTTTTTGCACTTTTGAGGTCATTGCATCCACTGACGTTACATTTGAGGTAAGTTTTGCTGCCTGTTTTCCCGATGATTGCCTGATGATTTCCTCTGGTTTTGGGGGATTTGATGCCCATCCTTGCTGCTGAATTTTTTTTGGACCTTACAGTGGAACCTCGGATTACGAGCATAATTCGTTCCAGAAGCGGGCTCGTATTCCAAACACTCGTAAACCAAATAGAATTTTCCGATAAGAAATAATGGAAACTCAAATTATTTGTTCCACAGCCCCAAAAAATAAATACATAAAAATAATCAACACAAAATCTAAAGTAAAAATAAAACAAATTAACCAGCACTTTACCTTAAAAAATAAATAAATAAAAAATCCCGACAGATAAGTGTTTCCGTTTTCTGTGTATGTGTGTGTGTGTGTGTGTGTGTGTGTGAATCTAAAGTAAGCTCGAGGAGAGCTTACTTTACACATCCATCCAGATCCTAAGTGATCTCATTTGATAAGCCTAATAGTAGGACCAAAAATCTGGTAGACATAAGCTACCATGAGACTGTCCAAAGATATGCAGGTTAGGCTAATTGGCATTCCCAAATTGCCCGTAGTGTGTGAATGGGTGTGTTAGTTTGTATATGTGTGTGTTCCCTGTGATGGATTGGCACCCTGTCCAGGGTGTACCCTGCTTCGTGCCCTAAGCCTCCTGGGATAGGCTCCAGGTCCCCGTGTCCATGAAAACAGGATAAAGCGGTATAGAAGATGAGTGAGTGAGTGAGATAAGTATGCAAAGTAAAATGAAGGTTACAAACTTTCACACTCAACCATGTTGTTTATATATAACGTGTATATATATACAGTGGAACCTCAAATTGATTTGGTTCTGGAGGCAAGTTCCTAAGGTAGATTTTCATATTGCCATGCTATACAAATTTTCCCATAAGAAATAATGTAAATGCAGATAATTTATTCCAGCCACCCAAAAATATTACCAATATTTTAAAAAACTTTTTCCTTAATTTGATTAACACTAGAGCGGAGTACACAGGCTTTGAGCCAGTCCTCTAGCTCTCACAATCTGGCCCTTGTCAAAGTCACTCAAATTCTTACGCTTGCCCATTTTTGGTTCCAAAAAAAAAAAAAAAAAACAGCTACTGTGAGAAGGACCATATTGTTATTGATAGACGACTCGATCAGAGTAACTCAAGGACTGCAGGGATGTTCCCAGGCTGCAGTGGTCTCGACATAACAAAAGTGATCCAAGAAAGGAAAACCGGTGGACTGGCCCGTGTAGTCTGATCCAATAGAAGAGCTAGTATACTGTAGATCAAACTGAGGATAAGGTTAATGCTGGTTCCAATAGAAAGTAGAAAGGTGTAGAACACACAGTGCATTAAAGGTTTGATGGCAAAAATTCTATTTTAGGTGGGTGGTCATAATGTTATGGATGATCTGTGTGTGTGTGTGTGTGTTTAAAAAAATTGTCTAAATAAAGAAAAAATAGTTAAAATAATATATTTTTAAGTGGCTAAGATTCAGCAATTTAGTTTAAATTTATTCACAAATAAAAAGAAAATCACTAACATGATTCTGGGATCAAGAATGACTAATTGTTAATATGGGCTTCAGATACCAAATTGGAAAAATAACCCCCAATTAGAAAGCACAGTTTATTAAAAGTAAATTAAGTACAATTTCATCCGTTACGGCAACCCGGACCAATCTATTTTGCCGATACAGAGATCAGGAACAGGAAGCTCTATCGCGCTAAATAATAGACACAATACTATTTTCTCACATTAAATAATGCTCATGAAACACCTGCCATTTTATGAAGACGGTGGAATAAATTTTTATCGGTTAAAATAGTTATTTAAATACTTTGAGAAGGTCTTATGTACAAGGATGGGTTTAAGAAGACACGGCAACCTCTCCAGACGTGCCCGCGCTTGAAGTCACACGGTTGAAGTCTGAAGCGGTGACGCGCGCGGCGTCAGTTTATCAGATTTTACACGTTATTATTCTTCATTAGTTTGAAGCCGCTCAAGACTCTGTCTGTTCAGGTCTGTTCACGAGCTTTATTATTACTTTATTAAAACATTTCTCAACTGTGCGGTGATTTATAATCGATTAGCGACAGTGACATGGTTTAAAACAACAACAACAAATTATTATTACTATTTTTCTGAGCCAAGCTGATGACGACATTTGATGCGCGAGACCCTGTCACTCAGAGCGGGGAAACCGCCAGTCTGCGCGAGACCAATTTCAGTTTTAGCAACATGCTAACTAGTTTTTCTCCTGACAGAAAAACTACAACTTTACCTCTAAAACGTACACAAGATAACCTTGAAATAATTTTAATATAACAAGAATTAACACATTTATCAGTTTCCTAAGAAAATCTCACAATTTTAGTCTTATAAATCTTTCTGATAGATGTGCGGTTTATGACGCCCTTTAAGTTTGGATCTAAGATGTCCAATTAAAATCCATTTATCCAGCTTAGATTCAATCCTTAAAAAGCCACAACAGTATTAATGTGTTATAAAAAGGTATTTAATAAGGTTTTATAGATCTTTTAGACTTAATATTTTCTATGTTATAACCCATTTTTCAGTACGAACTGCTTCATATCTGGATCTGAAATAATTATTAGTGTATATGATATAATTGTATTAACGCTCTCAGCATTTTCTCATTTTTTTTGTTTTGCTGTTTTAAAAAAAACATATAGGGCTCAGGATTGTGCAGTATAGAGTGACATATTCTTTTTTTTATGTCACTCAAAATAGGCAATTGAATTTTATTTCATTTTAACCAACTATACAAATATGACAGGGCAAAAGGTTGCTATTTATTTATTTTTAATTTTTTTGCTTGTTTCTATGACCAAAAAAATTGCTAATTTTTAAGATTCGACATATCTGCAATGTCATTCTTATATTCCAGTAGTGGTAAAATTTACACTTTATAAAAGTAATGTCTCAAGGGTGAAATGTGTTGTAAAAAATATTTGGAAGAGTGTATAGTTTATTTGAACCTAAATAACATACAAAAAAAAAATCACATACAGTGGAACCTTGTTATACGAATTTATTTCGTTCTGGAAGCAAGTTCTTTAAAAAATCTTATTAGTAGATTAATTTTTCTATAGGAAATAACGTAAATGCAGATAATCAGCCACCCAAAAATATTACCCTTTTCCAACACTATTACATTTTTGGCATATAAAAACAATCAGAACATTTAGAAAAGACATGTAAATGAAGTCAGTACTTGGGCAAAAAAAAGTGTTTGACTGATAGTACTCAGTTAGCAACCTAGTAACCCAGTGTAAGGATCGATTCAATGATGGAAACTACAAAGCACTTTTGTTAGTCGCTCTGGATAAGAGCATCTGCCAAATGCTTAAATGTAAATGTATACTATGTTAAATAAATGGTAAATAAATAGAGATTTACTTTATTTAATGATTCCTTTGACACGGCTGCTTTTTTAGAGATGATTTTTAAAAATCTTTCACTAAAAGTGGCTCGCTTTTCTGTCCTTCTTCGCTTGACTGATGCAAAAAAGTTTTTAACGGCTCACTGACGGACGTGTGATTTCAGTTCATTCATTCGTATGCCGTAAATGCTTCGTATGCTGGTGCAAATTTCTTGCAAAATTATTTTTCTTGCAAAATTTATTTCTTATGGTGAAAATTCGTAAGGGAGGGCATTCGTATGCTGAGGTTTTGCTGTACTGTACTTAGCTTGGATTTTGTGAATTGTATCTCAGACTTATTTTTGTATTTTTCAACTACGCAATACATAGACTGTATTTTAGAATCAGCTTACTAACAATCTTCTCTCTTTTTATTTGTTTATTTATTTATTTTAAAGAATGAACACGTCAGGAGCGTGCAAGACATCGTACGCCGCGCCTCCTTTGGATCAGTACGCACCCGAGCCTGTGAACGTGACCGGTCAGAAGGGATGCGATCAAACTCAGGTGGTCAGCTCTGATTTTAACATGATGGAAATGACAGAGGTTGAATACACACACATTCAGCACCTCATTCAATCCCATATGGAATCTCAGGATGGCGCTGAAGAGATCAGGATGAATCCGCCGTCTTCTACAGACCACGATATTGAAAACAGCTGCAAGGTGTGTCCTTCTTCCGACGTGGCTTCTGCGTGTCAGTTGGACGCATCTTCTTCATCCTCGTTGCCCACAAACGCGCAATGTGTCTCGGGACCTAGCAACGACAGACGCGAGGACGGTCAGGAAGATAAAATGCTTCTTTACAGTGATCTGAATTGCATAAGTAGTTTAGGACCAAGGACGCCAACCAGCAACAGCGAGGTTCCCAGCTTAATCCTGGCGAAGGTGAGAGGTGCCATGGAGGTGGGGAGAGAGAGGACTGATCACAGAAGGGTCCCTCCTCTTGGTTCGAGACCCAACCCACCTGCACGGGTTTGCTTGGAGAAGAGGTTCGACTGTGATTCGTGTGATTTAACCAAGAAAGAAGAGTCACAGGCTGCAATAATGAAAACGTAATTTTTCTCAGATGTTTTTTTTTTTTTTCCGACTATTTCTAAAATGGTCTGTTTGGATTTTCATGCATTTTCATCTTAATTATAACAAAAATTGTAGACACAGAGCTCCTCTATGCTTTAGAATCCTCTTGATGTTAGATGAGACAGGCATTGCTTTTTGTTTGGTTCAAGTTTCAAAATTCTGTCATTTTTAAACTCACTTTAAGTTTAACAGGCTACACTCGGAGCTCTATTGCATTTCTGCAAAATTGATGTGTTTAGTCTGTTTAATATTTGATGTGGTTGACCGTCTCCCAAAAAATAAATTCAGCTAATTTAAGGTCATGTAGGAAAATGTACTTAATTGTCATAATGGAAAAAGACGAACAGATCTTTGCTAAAAGTGCGTTTCCTTTAATCTCCAGTAGGTTGTCCTAGTTGTCACACTATCACTATGATTTTTTTTTTCTTCACAGATTTTTGTCGATGCTTCACAACTCGACGGACGTACCCGGGATCGTGATACATTCACAGCCAGAAAAGTGGCCCAAAGCAGAGAAGACCGGTGCAGCAGAGTGCGCTCGTCCATGCACAGGATATCAAGTGGGTCAGGTATTAAGAGAAAATGTTTGTTTTACAGTTGAGGTTATGATGAGCATAGAGTCTGCTACTACTTCAAAATACAAAACTGATGCTAACAGTGTTTTGAAAAAGTGTGGCTTGTCATCTGCTCTCAATTGTGTTTTCTGGTCATGTTTACTTCTTTAAGTCACTTCAATTAATGTTGTAGGGGTCACACGGTCACTTCTCTCAGCTGTTGGAGTGCAGCAACCTTCCCGAAGACATTGCATCTAAGAACTTCAGCGTCAGTAAGAGCTCTGACTCTGTGTCGAGATCCCCATGTGTTATATTCACTGATACAGCTAGCGAGGAGCAAATCATGAACATTGAAAGTAGGTATCTTAAAAAAAAAAAAAAAAAAAGAAACCTCAAACCTCTTTTTTTTATTGGGGGAAATGAGTCACACTGTAGTATAAAATCAGTATATCAGAGAATAAAATAAATGGCAGGTTTTATTTTCAGTCCACAGATTGTGTGTGTAATGCATACTAATGAGTTACTAAAATACTTTATATTTGTTTTACATTTGTTTATTATGACAGTTATCTTTAAACTTAAGGGTTTAATTAGCTTTTTTGATACAAAATCGTTGCATACTGTATGCATTTGTCTATATGGTAAAGATGTACTGCGTTGTTATGTTCTTTAAAGTGCGGGTTCATGCAGAAGTTTTGGCACCCCAGTCAAAATGATCCTCAAAAGGCATACCATAGTTTAAGATAAATCATTCCATTCATATTTTAAAGTTTTTTTTAATATCTATGTTTTACAATTTCAAAATACTGTAACAATGGCCTGAAGTAAAAGTTTGAGCACCATGCATGGTTACTAGATAGATAGATAGATAGATAGATAGATACTTTATTCATCCCCGTGGGGAAATTCACAGATCCAGCAGTCCACAAATAGTTATATCTAAAAATAAGTAAAATAAGGTAAAAACAATCCTATAAACAAACAAGAAGTAAAAAAAAACAAAAAAAAAACGTACCGTCTCTCCCTTTGGTATGTACCGTAGCAATAGTTTTTGTCATAGTGTCGTTGTACAACAGGGTTTAAGTTTAGTGAGATTCTTGGACTGTCTTGCATTTGCACGTGCACTTTATATTGTCTTTTGTGTAGTACTTAGATAGTTTTGTTAATTTATGGTGTTTTTGGTTTGTCTTAGCTAGTCAGCTGCTTTCGACACTATTAACCATTCAATATTACTAAATAGACTAGAATCTTGGGTGGGTCTCTCTGGCATAGTCTTAAAATGGTTCCAGTCATTTTTATCTGTTAGGAAATATGTGGTTAGGATAGGAGATTTCTCCTCGTCGACTTCTTCTTTTCCCTGTGGTCTTCCACAAGGCTCTGTGTTAGCTCCCACTCTATTTTCATTGTACATGCTACCTCTGGGCTCCATTTTTAGGAAACATGGGGTATCTTTCCACTTTTACGCTGATGATACACAAATCTATTTACCTTTTAAGAAAAACGATGGCTTAGCCATGACTGCTTTGTTATCTTGTTTAGATGAAGTTAAATCTTGGTTATCTCAAAACTTCTTACCTCTCAATGAAAAGAAAACTGAGGTGATAGTCTTCGGCCCTTCGGAACATATGAAGGCCCCTGATTTTGATCTTGGTCCTCTATCAGCCTTTAGGTCAGGGGTACTCAAATATAAATTTGAAAGGTCCACTTACCAAATTTCTATTCAGTCCGAGGTCCGGGAAAATGACAGTCCAATTTCAAATAGAGAACTACAAAAAAGTCAAACCCCAAATTTTCGAACAATACCCAAAAATGACATGGTAGTCATTTTAGTGTTAAAGGTGACATCTTCTTTGTGCCACCAGTTGTTTGAACTTAAAAGGTGTGAGGACCAGGTGGAGGCA
>JAQMYG010000015.1:2119542-2137193 GCA_030014215.1 Clariallabes teugelsi
GATTCAGAATAGAATGTACAGGGTGTCCAATGCATTTATGTGATTTAAATTAAAAGTTATTATATGGATATGGAGCTCTACTCACTTTTTTCAACATACTGCTATTATTTTGAACACCACTGTAAAATATTTTAGCACTGTACAGAGAACACAAAGTAATTGTAGAGAAAAACGTGCCTTGTGATGGTGAATTATTACCGTATTTACCCTACAGTACTGATACCAAAGAAAATGCACTCGCATGAATTACAGCATATATATAGGGGTAAGATCTGTATTTTACATTCTAGCACTGAAGGAGATGCAGCAGTACAGTACAGTACTGTACTGTACACAGGTTTACCTTTACATTATTTTTTTTAAGGGTAATGTATTAAGCTAAGTTTGAAATTAAATTAAAGTGTTTTGGTATCATATTTAGGGTTTAAACTATAAAAATAGGCATTTTTTGGAGCACATCTAAAATTCGTGGTTTTTCTAGACTTGTGTCAGTCACGAACAGAAACCATGGGCACAGAATCACCTGAATGTTTTTGTCCACCCATCTGACACCAACCATGACATCACCTCTGTCATGGTTAAGCCAAATATATCTACATTCTGATGATATTCTCAGTCTGTATCTGCATGATTTAATGCATTGTGCTGCAGCTACTGCTATATGTTTGGCTGATTAGATATACTGTAACTTCAGGGTCACCTGGTATTCCTAATAAAGTGGACTGTAAGTCTGTATACAGGCCAGTGTTTTAATGTTAATGATAGTTGTGAAGTTTTTTTTGTTGTGCTCTTTTGCTTCAGAATTTTGAAAACACTTTCTGCGGGGAAACCGGCGTTCGGATCAAGCCGCGCTGCGCTGACGATGTCTCCGGGTCCCAGAACTCGGAGCTCGGCACCAAGGGCCTGAAATGACTTCTCTTCGCTACTTGCATTAGAACAAATTTTCAATTAGTCATGGCTAATAATCTTTTTTCATTAGGCTTTAATTAATTAATTCTTACATTTACAGTTAGGTATTTATTTATTTATTTATGGAGCATACACTCTGATTTATTGCTGTAATTTATTTTTACATAAGAAGTGATTTATCTAAACCAGTGTCTACACTGTTTAAGGGAAAAAAAAAAAAAGAGAAAAACTTTTGCTCTCCTAATGTACACGTCATATTTCCCTGATCAGACATTTGTATATATTTTTTTTATATTTATGTTCTCACATATATGTTCATAGATATGTTTCTGCTCAGCTATGAATTAGATCAGATTTTTCTGACAGTCATTTCGATTAAACCTGACATGGCTGTGTGTGTTTATAGTAAACTTTTTTAATCTCCTGTGCAAATACTAAACACTAGATGGCGCAGTTTTTCCACAAAACAGTTCTACAGCACAGTTGAAGTTAGGCTATTTGTAATATAGTTGAGTCTTAAAATGATATTTGTGTGTGTTAAGGTTTTAATAAAGATTCCAGTTTGTAGGAATTAAACCAACAGCTTGTATTTCAGTATTTATTATTCCAAATGAAAATAATCCTTCACTGTTATGTAACTTCTTAACTTTGAATAAATGGTTATGATTTAAACACTTGTTTGTTCTTTCTCAGGCGAGTGGCTAAGAGACTAGACTTCTAAGAGAAGAGTGACGTTTTACTGAAAAGTGGCTTTATTTATTATTTATTTCTTACAACATGGTGCCGTAGAGTTTCACTGTACATACAAGAGTCGCCCACACAAAATAAATAGTATTAAGGTCAGGGATATTTAATAGTTTACAGCACCAGTACATAGTGGGGATGTGTTGGAAAATTTCAGAGAAAACTCCAGTAGAGTTTATTGTAGAGTAACAGTTTATCAAGCATCTAGATTGATGCTTTCAGGGTTGTTTTTATTTTATGTCAAAGATTTTGGGAATTGTTTTTTCAAGCATATGTTTGAAAAAAAAAAAATTAGCTGGAACAATACAAACAATGATAATTGACTTAAAAAAAACATACTGAAAGTCTGGAAAGTACTATGCAGTAATATACAAAATGACTCAACACACTGAGTGATGCTCGGGTATCAGAGCTGACGCGTTCTCGCTCAGATTTTGAGGATACATTTGTTCTTTCCAGTCCAAAAGAACCACGGTGCACAGACCTCGTCACTTTTGCATTTCTTTTCCAATAACAGTTTTCCAACAGGATTCTGTACATAGAGATTGTATGCTAACAGACAACTGAGGAAAATAGTTTTTTTTTTGTTTTTTTTTTGTAAAAATGCACACATGTACCGGTTTTCACCATTTCAGTAATTTTGGATTTTTCTTTTTTATTACTTTTTTTTTTTGGTTTAAAAACATCTACACAAATCGGTACTTCAGGCTCTTTGCGCTTTAGGTTTCATCATCGATCAAGTCTCGGCTTGAAGTCTCTCATCTCACTCGTTCCTCTTCATCCTATTCAACATTTGCAGTTCTTTAAAAATGCTCCAAAGATGATCCGTCATTTTTTAAAAATTATTCCTCACCCCTTCCCAAAAAACCATTTATAAAAATATCTTGCTTGTTCTTCGCTCCTTGGGGTGTGGGTGTGTCTCTCTAAAAGACGAAGGTGTCGGCTTTTAATGGTTTTTAGGGTTGGATGATTTCCCGTGAGGTGCAGCACCCTGGCAGGCTGTCGTGTCACAGATTCCAGGGGGTCCTTGATGCCCTATCCTTCCTGCCCTGCCCTGTTCTCCAGGCTCACCTGCGTCTCCAGGTGCTCCGTCACGACCGTCTTTAACGATGCCATGTACGCCCCGGAGACCTATAAAGCAGAGAGGGTGAAAGAAAGTGTATTGATGATGTACTGTACTGTGATGGTATAACAAAAGCTAACTTTTTGGGGGGAATTTAAGATTTTGGTAATAGTTTTTTCTAGCATAGTTTTTTTTTTTTAATAATTGAAAAAAAATTAGCTGAAACAATACAAACAGTGATAATTGACTTAAAGATACTGAATATCTGGAAAGTAATATGCAGTAATTTACAAAATAACTCAACACACTGAATGATGCTCGGGTATTGCTCAGATTTTGCGGATAACTAGGCAAATTTTTATATTCTTTTGTAAAGAGCTAATTTGAAAGCCTTGGTTTTTTAATTTTAAGGAATGAAAGTTGGGAGAATGTTGATGATGAGAAAGAAGAGGAAAGATAGAACAGTAAAATAAGACAGACAAATGTTACAAGACCATGAAATAAATACAGAAAAAAACCTAGAAGGCATGAAGAAAGGACAAAAGACAGACAGAAGACACAGAGGTAAGACAAAATCAAGAAAGAAACAAGGACATGAAAGCAAAATATAAAGCATGAAGGGAAGATAGAAAGCAAGAAAGAAAAAAAGCATGAAGGTAAGAGAAAGATGGCAAGAAATAAAGAAGACAAGGCAAGCTAGAAGGCATGGAGGACACAAAGCAGGGAAAAACATGGCATGTAGGCAGGAAAGACATAAAGCGTGTGAAAGAAAAAAGGCATGAAGGAAAGATAGTAAGAAAACAAAAAAGGACAAGAGAGGAAATAGAAACAAAAGCTAGAAAAAAAGAAGAAAAAAAGATAAAGAAGACATGAAGGTAAAACCGTAAGACAACATTAACAAAGAAAAAAAGACAAAGGTGAGAACAAGAAGGCATGAAGGGAGGACAGAAAAAAGGGAAAGCAAGAAGATAAACAAGGCTTGGGAGGAAGAGTCCATTTATTCTATAATTTAGTTAATTGTAAAGGAGAAAGTTTTATAATTTGGTTAAAGCATCTGTACTTCATCTATCATTGCAGAATTAAAGGTTGTGATGGTTCAGGTGAGGAGCAGCAGCTGGGTTAATGCTAACGTTCAAGTACAGCTCGATTTATTTGGAAGAAGTTCGATTTGCTTCATAGTGACCTTTTCTATTTTATTTTTGTTTTTAGAATGTATTATGTTTAGTGTCGACACTATAGCAGTCATACCTGGTTCTCCTTGGTCTCCAACTGGTCCATCAATGGCTTTACCAACAGGTCCCTTATCACCCTGTTCACCGACATCACCTGCAAGAATTTCATCACAACATCTCATCAGCTCATCATTTCGTGCTTTTCTGACAACCCTGTCTTTGTCAACATTCTTCATTCTACTCACCTCTGGGACCAGGATCTCCAAGATCTCCAGGAAGTCCTCTGTATCCTGGGAGACCACGAACTCCGGGAAGTCCTATCACTCCTGGTTCTCCTTGTGTTCCTGGAGGTCCAGCCGGACCGGGTCGGCCTACGGCTCCCGGAGATAACGGCCTCCTCAGGTGAGCAGCCAGCTGGGCAATCTGGTCTGAAATGGCACGTTCGGACATGTTAGCTAGCTCGCGCTATTCCTTACCCCTGGTATTAGTGAGCACGGCACATAATTTCCGTCTCACCGTCGATCATTGAGGCACAGAGTTCTCTGATATGTTGTTCGCTTGCCAGTTTTCCCTAAAAGAAACAACAGAAATATCACAATAAAACTTTAATATAATCGTATCTTAAGCAACACCAATGCAGATCGATATCCGTCACTATGTAATAATAAGTATATGAAGCACGATTAGCTACTTACAGGAACGCCAGACTTTCCAGCGACACCAGGAGGCCCTGGTTCTCCATGGAAGCCCATCAAACCAGGTTTTCCAGGTAGTCCTCTTGGTCCGGTCTCTCCCTGTGGACCTGTTACTCCTTTAGGACCCAGCTCACCATGCTTCCCCCCCTAAAACGTAAAATAGCGATGAATAAAAACCGAAGTTCTCGTTTATTATATCTTATATACTATAATACAATTATATCATATAATAAAACAGTAAAGTGGGCGTGTCTCTACATCGAAGATTTTGTAAAAAAAAGTATTTGTGGGGACGTAAGATGAGTAATAGAACACATCAAGATGGTTTTGGGAATTTGGTCTGTCTGTTTGTCTGTTCGTTTGTGCACGCATCACATAAAAACTACTGAAGGAATTTTGATGTGGTTTTCACAGGTGCATTGGTCGAGCTTGAGGTAACAGGAAGGCTTAGTTACATCGCAATCGACCCACGGGAAGAGAAGATATGCTATTTTGAATTTTAAATGGAAAACGCCCTTTTATCATAAAAAAAAAAAAAAGTAGTCCATCTATATAGTAGTACATCTAGTAGTCCATCTATATAGTGTAGGTTTGTCAAATTGCATAATGATTGGTCGTGGTAATATTCAAGGGAAATATTAAAGAAAAGAGAATGTTCAAGTCAAAGTGGGACTTTTGATTGTGCAGAATAAAAACGCAGTACTGAGAGTAAAAACTCTATATAATCCCCTGATACACTAATGCGTCTCTTCTGCACGTCAGCGACAAGTTATCTGTTGATCAGGTTTTTGGAATTTTTTTGTCTGTCTGTTTGTCTGTTTGTTTGTGCACGCATCACGTTAAAACTACAGAACACATTTGAATGTGGTTTTCACAGGTGTATTTGGCCGAGCTTGAGGCTTAGTTTAATCGCAGTCGGTCCACGGGAGGAGAAGATACGCTACTTTGAAATTTAGATGGAAATCGCCCCTATATTTCCATCTAAATTTCAAAGTAGCGTATCTTCTCCTTTTTTTAAAAAAAATCGATCTCGGAAAAATGATCAGTTCATCTCAAAGTTCAACAGATGGCGCTGTACATTTAAAAAAAAAAACGGGCTTATGAGTGTGATTAAATAAATCAATTAAATTCTAACACTGAATTAAATTAATTAAAAAGAATCAGGGCTGCCTATAAATAACTAAACATTGTCACAATATCAAAATAAATACAATCAAAAAATTTATTTAAGTAAAAAAGTTTTACTAAGCGTAATCATTTTAAGTCATTTATGTAGATGTAGTAATTTTTTTTATACTGTTGTGTGTCACATTCATCTTTAAAATTATATGTATATACTGTAGAGATTTTAAATATGGTTAAAATAATTAATTGATTTAATTAATTACCAACAAAATGCATTTTAACTGGTAATATTTACAGGTAATTTTATAGACAGTTGCTGAGATTTTTTATCTTTGTCTTGGTATTCCATCACATCTATGACTAATAAAATTCATACTCACCTCTCCTTTTTGGCCAGTTGGCCCGAACGGACCCTGAAAGGAAAAGATGTTCATTTAAAGCAAGCAAGATTTAAATCTCTCTCTCTCTCTAAATTATTCAGTACAAAACACACTTACTGCTTCTCCGTTTTCTCCAGGCAAGCCATCACTTCCAGCCATTCCCTAAATGAAACAAAAAAGGCAATTGGCATGTGCATAACAAAAACAAACAAACAAACAAACAAACAAACATATAAACCTGAAACAGGTGCAATGTTTACAAAATGTTGTACTTACAATATCACCTTTAGGTCCCGAAGCTCCTGTTGGTCCCTGTGAGAGAGAGACAGAATCAAAGAGAGGCAGATGAATTCATTCATGTGTGTGTCTATGTGTGTGTGTGTGTGTGTGTGTCTCCAAGCTGTGTGCTGCTCTATAAGGCCAGGCTTTGTTATTTTCCCGGCTCCCTGCACAGGAGCTGAACAGGACCCGTCTTTGTTAGATGTCTCGTCTAAAATTTTTATGAAAACATGGCACACGAGAACGAGACGCTTCTGTGATGTGTTATTTAATGTGTATGTGCGGTTCCTTGAAGGAAAAGACTTTCTGTTGTGTATATATATATATATATAGAACTTTAGGAATTTATGGAATGAATTAAAGTTGATTAATTTGGGTATAAAAACTAGTCATGCGAGGGATGAATACCAAAAAGCACAGCTGAAAATTCTTCCTTTACCTTCTATATTCCACACAAAAAGTAGACTTTATGTATGTTTTATTCACATATGATACTTTATAGATGTTCATATTCCTGTAGAATACAAGTACAGACTGCAGTATCTGGAAAGAGACAACTATAAGACCTTTTATGTGTCTAGTTAGAAGCTAAAGCTCATACTATGCACATACTAAAATATAGAAAACTTTGAAAACTGTTACCAACAAGTCAATAAAAATGTACAGAAGTCATTAATAACTATTAAAAAGTAACAAATAAACAAAATAAGCAAGCAGAATAATAATAATAATAAGGTGTTTGTGGGTTTAATCCACCAGGGACTATGAGGTTTTTATGTTGGTTTTTTATGTTAGTTTTGCCGTAAAAACACTTAATTAATTAATCAGGGACAATTAATTAAACCCTGAAACGCTCTCAGGACTGAACCCCTAAAGGAACGCTGGAAGAAAAAAAATGGAAGAAGAAACATAAGAGAAGAAAACTGCTTTTTATTTTTTGAGATGGGCGAGAAAATATGAAGAGTCACTGCTAGACAAATTCCAAAGTCATATCTTTAAATTTGTTAGTTTGGATAAACTCATCAGTTTTGTTTATTGCTTTGTATATTCAGTTTTGAAAAGAATAATTGTAAATCTGTCAGCAAATCCATGTGCGGTATTGAAATTCCACACCACATTATACTCTGTTATAATTTGTTTCAAGAAAACTCTAACCATCTATGATTGGTTACAATTCTAGAGCATGAAGGTTAAATTATTGAGTTTTAGTGCAGTTTGGCACCGTATGTATTAATTGTTAAATCTTAGTGTCGAAAATACTAAGTTACTTTTAAACAAGGTTGTCGTTAACAATGGTGACCATTTGGCTAGTTTATTATAAGAGTTTATTATAAGAGTTTATTATAAGAGTTTATTATAAGAGTTTATTATAAGTTCCCATCTTTTAAAAAAAAAATCCCACCCACTTCGTTATGATTGGTTATAAATATTTGGTCTCCTCTATGATTGGTTAGAAGTAATTCCGGACGTGAACTATTGTATCGTTAACATACGTTAGTTTAGCATTAGTGTAGCTAAAGTCAAGCAATGACAATATATTAATGACTAGAACTGTGTCAGTTTGAGTTTTAATTATTAATACATTTTTATTAATACATTTTTAATTCATTGTTAGTTTTAGGTTAGTTAGGCCTTAAAAACACTCCAAACAATTCAGAAAACCCTGAACTCTAGGCCACACTATTAAAAATAATCCTCATCATTAACAACAATCATCTTTAGCTATTTTTAAACGTGATTGTTGTTAATGAGGAGGATTAGTTTCCTAGTGTGCTCAGTGTTTCTACCACTTGAAGAAGGAACCAGCAGTGGATAGAATAAAATAAAAATGTGTTAGTGTTTTTGCGCATCTTCACATACCCGATCTCCAAAGTCTCCTCGGAGTCCGGTCGGACCTGGAAGGCCGGGATCTCCAACAGCACCTTTAATTCCCTGTTATCCACAAAGCAGTGTTGCTATTATATAACGGCACTGAGTTTATTTCCCGAATGCATGCAGACTCTAAGGTCAAGAAATATTTGACACTGTTTTTACCAAATCAACATTCTTTCTAGAACTTGTGATGGGCTACAATTACAGAAACTGAAGGTCTGCTCAGCTTTGCAGCTTTGTCTTCTTGTTCTGTACAGTGCGTGTTAACCGATTGCTTGACTAAAATGTATTTGTTTATAAAAATGTATATTCTTCCTTATTCTTTGATGTACGGTATTATATTGATTTTTATTTTACCAACCTGGAATCCTTTGATTCCCTGAGGTCCTGGGTTTCCAAGTAGGCCGATGACTCCCTGAAAAATCACCACAAGTCATGAATCAGAAAAGTTACGAATATTAAATTAACCAGTTTCATGGATTCACATATGAAAACCTAAAAGGAAAAACCATCTTCTAGAGTCTAACTTTTTATATAATTATAGCACAATGATTAACCAGTACAAGTAATAAAATAAACACAAGTCCTGATGTGGTTAGGAACTCAAAATTCATACCAGTCGTGTGCTGATGCGAACCTGTAACCAACACTATAACTGATGTACCTTAAGCTTGTTTTTCAAGTCTCAGAATTTGATCCCAAACTTTTATTATTTCAGCATCTATTGAGAGTGTAAGGAGAGCGTCAGAGTTTGGTTTGTCTTGTTCAGGAGAAATTGTAGCCGGCATAGAAAAAAAAGCATTCAACCATGCTCGGAAATTTGACATTGTCACCAATTTTAGTGGGTCATACAGTAAGTCATTCATAGGTGGCACCAATAGGGACTGGTGCAAACTAGATGCCATCATGAGAACTGAGGATTATGTAGCTATATTAAAGCAACATCTCAAGACATTAGCCAGGAAGTTAAAGCTTGGTCGCAAATGGATCTTCCAAATGGACAGTCACCCCAAGCATAATTAAAGAATTATGGCAAAATAAAGTTGAGAATAAAGTTGAGGTATTGGAGAGGACCTTGATCCAATAGAAAATTTGCGGGCAGAACTGACAAAATGTTTGTGAGGCCTAAAAAACTCTGTCAGGAGTAATGGGCTAAAATTCCAGCAACGTATTGTAAGAAACTTGTGGAAGGTGACCTTAAATATTTAAACAATTTAAAGGCAATGCTACCAAATACTAACTAAATGTGTGAAAACTTCTGACTCACTAGTAATGTGGTGAAAGAAATAAAAGCTGAAATAAATCTTAAATAAATCTCTTTATTCTTATTATGATATTTCCATCCATCCATCTAGGAACCTCTGTAGTCCAACTAGAGACTGTGGAAGCCAGTGGTGACCACTGTATTTATTCCCATTTGTACGACTGTGGTAGGACCTGCGGTCAACATTCACACACTACGTGCAATTTTGAAATACCACTTAGCATAATCTGTATGTCTTTGGACTGTGGGAGGAAACTGGAGTACCCGGAGGAAACCCATCAAGCATGAGGGGAACATGCAAACTCCATGCACACAGACCCCGAGGCGGGAATCAAACCCAGGACCCTGGAGCTGCAAGGCGGCAGTGCTAACTGCTAAGCCATGGTGCTGCCATTATGACATTTAACATTCTTAAAGTAAACTAGTTCCTAACTGACCTAAGACAGTGAATGTGAGTGGATTTAAAGTCAGGAATTGTGAAAAACTGAGAATAAATGTGTTTGGCAAAAGGTGTATGTAAACTTCTGACTGATGAACTGTAGGTGATTACGAGTGATGAACCATCGAGAGTTTAAATTTGGACAATCCAGTGTATTCTAATAAAGAGTGCAGGAACGTGTGAAAGTGTGAAATCGACATCAGTACTGGGAAACAGTATTTGTAACTAATTAGTATTAATTTATCAGAGCCATCGCGGACCATTTGCATATGTTGGTTGCTACCATGTGCTGCTATGCACGTCCTCATGCTGAAATTTAAAAACTCATGCTGTTTAAACAGTGTGGTGGTGGCGGCTGTGCCGAGTATCATCATATACACACATCATTAAAACATTCCACTTATACAACATTGACATCAAAGTAACACAGAGAAAAATGAATCTAATCTGTAATATTTCCCCCAAACTATTCATCTCATATAACCGTCGCAATAAACACAATATTTGAAGTAGAATGGGAGAGAACCTGTAAAAGCTGACTCACAGCTCAGTTCTAATTCTCACCGTTTGCAGTCCTGCCCTCTCTTTGACACCTATCATTTGTTCTACAGTTCATTCATACGAGCCTGCAAATGTCATTCTGGATATTTTTCATGATATTACAGTTATTATAATCTTCTGTTGCTTAGCAACTCCTGACCCAAATGATCTTCCACTCATGAGCCATCATGATCTATTGTTTCAGTCAGATAAATAAGCAGAGGCTCTGCTGGAGCAACAGCTCTGTTCTTCCCACCTGCTGCTGTTCATCTCAGTTCTGAGCAGGATTTATCATACCAAAGGAGACAAGAGAGAAAGAATTTGCCCTTGTGGTTTTCAGATTCAGGATTTCTAACATGTTTTGGCAAACAAGCAGAGCGGGGTTAAATATAGATGATGCTCTGGTTTGTCTTTCAGGAAGCAGATAATAGACTTTTACAGAATGCCAAATGCAATATTAGTTTAGTTTTATAACGGTCTAAAATTGAACAGGAAAATATACTTATTTGGTGAATTAATAATAAATTATACTAGTTCATTTCTTAGCTATGAGTATATTTAACTGATTATTATTGTTACGCAATTAATCCATCATTGTTTAGAAACTTCCTCACAAAGATCAGCTCCACCATGGAAAAAATAAGGTTATGACCACCAAAACCTATTGTCTACTTGGATATATAATTCATACAGTTATTCATTAATTCATTCATTTATCTGCAGTTATATTCACTTACCATGTTACAGTGGTTAAAACTATTTTTATTAACATCCTTGTACTTAAAATACTTATACATACATACATTTAACTATGCATTTAATTTAACTTACAGCAATGCCTCTTGGTCCGGCTTCACCTCTTTCTCCTGGAATGCCAATTTCACCCTGTTAGAGGGGGCAAGAGGAAAATCCACATTATAATTTAAAGACCTACTAAGTTTGCATAACTACATAAAAATGTAACATCATAGTAAAGCAATGACGTGGTAAAAAAATGAAAATGATAATGCATAAAATGAATGAAATTATATAAAACTCAATAGCTACAGTATATACAAGAGTTATATAACACTCAACATCTACGTATATAATATGAAGTATGTACAGAGGGACTTAAAGTAAGTAAAATCAACTCAGTAACTACACTGAAAATATTAATTAAAAGTTAATAAAACAATTGCAAAGAAGCCATAGCTACATTGTTAAACTTATTGACACAGCTATGTAGGTGTACTTAACTATAAATAACTATACTGAAAGGGGTGACTATACTTTAAACAAAGCATAATTATATAATTATATAGTAACATGAATGAAATAAATTTTACTACACATTAAAAAATATCAAGTAAATTAACTACATATAGTAAAATCTGCAGATAAAGCTACTCAGTAGAAACACAATCCAATAACTACATAAAAAATACAACTACACATACAAGAAACTTTTACATAATCAAAGATGTTGGAATGCACAGTTAAACTCACCAAATCTAAAATCAACTCTATGTTAAAAACATACCCACCAACAACCATAAAAGAACTGAGAAACTGTATAAACTGCATAAACTTTAAGCAATAAAACTACATAAACACAATTGCTGTAAAATTGCATGTATTAAAACATCTACTGTAGAGTGTCATTAGAATAGATGTTTTAGTTTTATTAATTATATATGATCATGTCTAAGATGTTCGTCTACAAATATTAATCAGATACATACAGGAATACCTGGCTCTCCGGCTGGTCCTGCTTCTCCCATCTTTCCTTGATCACCCTGTGTGATGAAAGAGTTTAACATTCTCTTAGGTTTTCTGTTATATAAACTACAGTCAGAGAGTCACAGTGGAAGTTACTTTAACTGTGGGATCTTTCTTTGCGGGATTTGCGATTTAAATTGAACAAACAGGTAGATAACGACTCTGTTGAGTGATAGCTACCAAATAATTGTGGACAGTATTGTGATCATCCTGAGGATGTTATGCAAAGTACAGTGTTACAGTTGCTCTGTATCTGAGGGATTTGTTCCAAGACCCCTTGTGTATACCAAAATGATCAGATGATCAAGTTCCTTTTATAAGTAGTATTTGCGTAGGTATGTGTACGTATGTTTCTTTAAGTATTGATCCAGATGGACACCATAAAACCTTAATGAAATAATTTAGCTGTAAAGTTTTTAAGCTGTAAAGATTTTAAGCTTTCTTGCACCCTGGTTGCCTTACACTCAGTTCTTATGGCACAAAAGGGTCATTATTATCCGGACCTTTTTTTCCTTTTTCACACCTTAGATCTTAAAAATATCTGAAAGATTTGACCAAAGGAAAAATAAAATGGATTTTCTTATTACTTTTTCACTGTAAGCATAGAAATCTAGGTCACAGTGGTGTGCACGCATTTCAACACGATGGTTCTGGACATAATCAATGCTTTTAAATTTTCCTTTTCTTTATATTTGGTGTATATGTTTTTGAAACTGGTTAGATGTAATTCTGTTCATTGATTGATTGATTGAAGCATGATCTTAGAGATTGTGGATCTTGGAGATTTTAATCTGTTTTAAGAAAAGCCACCAGTGGACTTGGATTAAAAACACCCCAAACCTTCTTCTAAAACTGTTTACATTTTATTGTATAGCCACAAAAAAGCACTTTTACTCACAACAACTCCTTTGGAACCTTTTGCTCCAGGCTTTCCTTGCAAACCCTAAAAACAAACCCACAAACAGACTTACACACACTGCTTACACAATGCTGTGAATAGTACAATGTAGATGAAATGATCAGTAATTTATATTAGATCTTCTTGTAGTCTTAATGCAAACATCTGATGTGTCTCAGTAAGCCGGACACTTACAGGTAAACCGTTAGGCCCTTTCTCTCCAGAAACTCCAGGCCGCCCGCCATCTCCCTGATGAAAAGTTAGCAAAAGTTGTTCATGGTGTGATACCTAAACTTAACAGCAAAAAATGACTTCTTTACATTCCGGAATTTCAAAAACGAGGCTTACTTTTTCACCATCTAATCCCTGAGTGCCATCTTTGCCATCTCTGCCTTGCATGCCCTAAAAAAGAGAGAGAGAAAGAGACGTGTGTGTGTGTGTGTGTGTGTGTGTGTGTGTGTGTGTTAAATCACACTCAATTATAATCACTACTCTGTTATAATAATATAAAAAGGTAATCACTTACGGGTTCTCCTTTAGGACCTGGAGGTCCAGGCAGACCTTTAGGACCTATTTTTCCCTGTAGAGAAGAGATTACGTTGTAATGATATAAAGACCAGTAGTAGGCGCCGTCACGGTTATTATTTCAGGGTTATTCATACAAAAAGAAATAAAAATGTGAATTAAGAATGGTAATGCGATTCTTTAAGTTGACACATTTCCTTTTTAAATCATCGAGCATCATGTTGAGGTTCATATAGTCTTCACATTTCTGCTAAATCTAAACAAACGTGCTAACCATAGCACAAGCAATCAAGTGAGCACTTTAATCAGAGATGTATACAGATATATTTATCACATACAATTGTAGGTTTAGGCTCAGAGAGAAACTGTAGAAGCCAAAGTGTATATTCTACAGCACACTATATTATTTATACACCTAATTCTTTTTTGTTTAAAATGTCCTCGTTAGCAACTTAACCTGACTGTAGAGATACCAACACTCTCTGCTACTAAGCATTTGTATTATAGGCAATGTCTCAATAAATGTTTAATAGGAATAGGGTCGCACTATTTGAAATCACACACATATTGTGATCACAATTTAAACTGTGATATTTAACCATTAAATGGTTCATTTTGTATTGAAATGTATTTATCTGTGCTGAGACGATGTTTGCTAATATTTATTTATCACCTTAAAGTTATTAAAAAAAATGTTAATATTTTAATTAGTGACAAATTCCCAACTATGCGCATATTACCTGTAATAAATTTCTGTATTTTGTGATTAATTAATTGCACAGGTCCTTTTTGCAATTTTGATTTTTTTATGTGATTAATTATGCTGCACTTAATAAGAGGGTAAATAGAACAGTAGAAGGTGAAACTATGGTTATAGAGTTTTTTTTTAACCCCACATTTTTGCACTTCATTCTTTAAATGGTAACTAATCTAATGTGGGAACTAAAATGGTAAGAGAGGACCTGAAAGGTAAACATGCCGTAGGATTGGTCAGAAGGCATTGTTTTAGTCGAACTATTCGCTAAAGTGCTAAAGTCAACTATAATGAAAAATGAAGGCAAAATGAGTTACACTATTGATTTCAGTACACATGGTGGCCCAAAGGCCTGGATCCATTAGAATTTTCCTTATATGAAATTTGATATGTTTCTTTCTGTTTTACGCCCACTATGACTTTACTACCTAACATTATAAGATTGAATAGAGCCAGATCTAACACCACTCAGGTTTTTTTTTTTTTTTTTCCTTTGGGGTCATCTGAAGTTTATCAGAATCCATAGTAGCACTGCTCTAAAATCATGTAGTGACAAACTACAGCTATTAAACCACTATAATGATTGGAGTCTACTTCTAAAATGAACAGCTTTAATACGTAATGATTAGTAATTTCACACGTTGTTGAGTAAACATATGCGACTTGTAGATATAAATAATTTTGTAATGTCATTATATATAACATTAACTGAAACCCTCAACATTGCATTACTATATAAATAGGATTTCCATATCGCAGTCAACTGAAACATTTGCACACTCACGATTTCTCCTTTAGGTCCTTTAAAACCCACGGGTCCTTTCTCCCCGGCGTCACCCTGGAATTATCAAATGAGAGACATAGAGCTCTTTTATTGTTGAGACTCGTCCCTTGAGTGCATGTTAAAGGTAATTAATGTGATCTGGAGGACATTTAAGATCACAAAATCCCGGAGGAAAGATATCAAGGTTATGGAGATACTCACTGTTTTTCCCTGAACACCAAGAATACCAGATTTGCCCCGGAAACCTGGAAAACCCTGAGGACATGGAGGGAATAACAGCAAGAGTGTGAATGATGATGATGATTATTATTACAGTAATTGTGGTGCATTAAACGTGATAATGATAATAAAGAGGTAAAATTTCTCACTCTGTCTCCTACGGCTCCCACAAGACCTGGGAGTCCTCTCAGACCTCGAGGCCCCTGACAAAAAAAATCCCCACAACCTTCAGTGACTTCAACTTCATAACCATCAATTGTCTGTGATGCACCACAAAGCTTGTAATGATATAATTAGTTTTTTGCTAAACTTTTGGAGCCACCTCGGCCAGATCGTCATTCATGGACGTCTGGCCTTCTTGAAAACGTTTGCACCATTCAAATGTTCATTTCAATTCATGCATCATAATGAACTACTGCCATAAAAACCTAAATGTTAGCTCTTAAACTTAAAAAGCTCTAAGGCTGAAACAAGAATCTATAAGACGGATCACTCACCTGTAGACCAACAGTACCTGGGATACCAGGGGGCCCGGGTGGGCCTCGCTCACCCTGTACCGAAAACGCAGAGATAGTTACACAAACTGTCAGTATAGAGGATGTAATGAAATAACATATCATCCAGTATATACTGCAATCACTCCATCATCTAACCAAATATTTAAAAATCCAAAATACTTAATAAAAGTCCCATCACACCCCAGTCTTACCTTCTCACCATTTTTCCCTAGTTCTCCTTTGTCTCCTTTGTGCCCTGTGTGTCCCTAAAAGGTAAAGGTAAAAAAAATGTTAGCTACCATAAAAATATTTTCAGTTAGTTTTAGAGAATTAGTGTTTCAGTAAAATTAAAAGATGTATTCATATAAAGCATCAGATTAGTTACCTTGAAACCAGGCATTCCAGGAGGCCCTGGGGGTCCCGGTGGACAAATAGCGGGGCACTGAAATATGAAAAATGGTAATGTATAATTATATTTTCTCAGAAAAATTTAAATTCTAACAATAAATTTCAACTGTTAATACTTGGATTTTAAATTGAATAAATATGAATAAGTTATTTAAATCATTGATATTTCTGAAGTCCATCAGTGTGATGAATTGCTTTAAAAATGGCTTTACAAATTTGAAACATTAAAAAAATCTAGCAAAAGCAGTAATGTCTGAAGCTTTTGAAGCTTGGAAATGATAAACTTGCTTATTATTATGAAATATTTATAGGATCCTGACTTAGACAAAATGCTTAGTCTAGTCTGTTAACTCATCTATTTAGATTATTAATTTTTCTGTTTATAGAAACAGAAAGTTATTGGTCCATTTCATGTTTACTTTAGAATTTAGAGGTACAGCAGGAAAAAATTTAAATTGATAATTACTTCTAAATTAAAATTTTTTTCAAGAGAAATTGTTCATTTTAAATTAAAAGTCAGATCTGGAGTATTTGGCCTGTTTTACGCTGTCAAGACAATGCAAATCTGTTGTTAAATATTAAGAAAAGCTATAACATAACAAAAGTCGTCTTTTTAGATGAAAGATTTTTAATATTTATGTTAAAGATGCATATTTTATAACTATACACTATTGAACTATTGCATATTAATTACAGGAATAAATTCAACACAACTTAGCATGATACATTTAGCATGACAGGTGTAGTTTGAAGAACTTACCAGTACCTCTCCATTTCCCTCAGGAAGTGCTCCAGGTAGACCCTAACCAGACAAGGAAGCACACATTACACTTTTATTTACAAACCGGAAAGGTCTATTTCTTGTCTAACTCGTGCATATTTTTCCTTTACTCGATTTTTTTGTGTTGTCTTTATCAGACTAATTCAGAAACATCGTCATCATTTTGTGTATTCATTATTATTTTGGTTATGCATGAAAAATGCATGTGTTTAGGTGTCAGAGGGATTACTTACAGGTGGCCCGTCTGCACCTGCAGGACCTGGAGGTCCTGGAAGACCTTCTAGTCCCTAAAAAGAGGCAGATGATTAAATCAGCATAAAGTTATTTATTAATAATTATTAATAAACTAAGTTCTTTAAGAACTCAAGTAAGCATGTTAATCAATTAAGTGAAGATGATTTAAATAGCTGACTCTAAATTCTGTGACAGTCCATAAAGTTTTTTTCTTGATTATTACTACAATGAATAATATTCAATTCAATTCAATTTTATTTATATAGCGCTTTTAACAATGGACATTGTCTCAAAGCAGCTTCACAAAA
>JAQMYG010000015.1:2140582-2151898 GCA_030014215.1 Clariallabes teugelsi
CCAAGTTGTTGTGCGGACTGGATATTCCGCTGTGGCGACCCCTTGCCGGGAGCAGCCGAAAGACCAACAACAATAATCCTCTGCTACACTAATGCACTTATCCCAGTGTTTCACTAGAGCTTGGACACCATCAAGATAGAAAGCTTTCTCAGTACACCGGAGTCATAATCGGACTGCCTGCTTCACGTCTGAAATACCGGCCTCCCAGGAACTCCTTTAATGTCTACCCAAACATGTGAAAATGGCTTGGAGCGAGGTCAGGGCGATAACTCCCAGCCGAGGTCCTGTAATGTGCAAATGGTGTAGGTGGATGGGTGTGTGTACATTTCACACAGACATGTGTTTTGTCCATAAGTTGGTGACGGTGATTTTCAAGGATCAGGTGTTCCACTTACTGAATGTTAGCGGGAATGACCGCAGTGAGCTCTGAGCCACCTCGGGCCAGATCGTCATTCACAGACGTACGACCTTCTTTAAAAGGTTTTCACTGTTCAAATATTTTATTGCGGCTAAGCGTTTACGGTTAATTTGGTTATCAACTTAATGTCAATGTGATGGACCTTTGTTCAATTCTTCCATACTCCTATAGTTCCTCTTTGAACTGACCAAGTTCACTCCAGACAGCTCCTTACTTGGCAGGGAAGTACTAGTACTATGCGAATGGATTGAATCTGACCCTTTGTCTGCATGTCCCCTAGATTCGGCCCCTCTAGGTTTAAAGGTGGAATTATGGCAAGCACTTGGAACTTGTGTTGAAAACAAAATAACCGTATTTAAGCTTTAACATAGTAAATACTATGTAATTTCACATTTTATAAAAATATTGGATTAAGATTCCTCGTGTTGTTTGAATCAAATAAATGAGGAAACAAGTCATTGACTAAATTTGATGAAGATATATTTTTGGTTTTCCAAGCAATTTTTTAAAAGGAAGGAAAAACTTATTAGAAAAATTTTCAGAATCTTAATTGCATACTTTCTAACGCTAGCACGAACACACACACACACACACACACGTTAAGCTATGTTTGATCTAACTGTGTAGTGTGTATTCTCTGTGTCTACACTGAAGTTTATCTCTTTCATGAAAGGTTATCTTTAGCTAACAACAAACTAAGAAGCTAACATTTGTGATTTGAATGACCTTTAACCTTGAGAATGTTCCTATTATACTCATGTTACAGATTTTCCTCAATAAATGCACTGTTGATTAACATAAAGCACATATGGCTATAATCTCATTAAGGTAACTAAATGTTACTGTTTACAATGTGAGCAGCCATGTTAACATGATGAAATGATGTCATGTCCTGATATTGAGATTAAAACTTGACTGTGTAAAATGTCCAAGTAGAAATTTCAATTTGTGAAAGTTTTTTTGTTTGTTTGTGTTTAAATTAGTAATGTCGGGACGTCAGGTAGCGTAACCTGACAGCCTTTTAATTAAACCTGACGCGTTATTAAAAGGGGGGAAAAAATCAGTATCTACTGTACAGTGCGGTTGATGCTTTTGAAAAATAAATATAAATATGTTTCAAATACACAGACATTTGAAAAGCTTGTCTAAATAAACATCACTCACCCATTTATCTTCTGATTCACTGTATTATCCGGAAGCTTAAAAAAAAATAAAAAAAAAACCTAAAAATACCCACACCTCCCTCCACTTCTACATCAGCATCACTTCGCTCGATCTCCCTCTTCCTCACAGGTCAATACTGTTTTTTTTTTTTTTTTTTTACATCTTCATTAAAGCTGTCTTAAGCTTTCTTAAGCTCCACATTCCAGGCTGGACTAAAAGTGCAGAGGTCCAGAGGGATTCGTCCAAAAACATCAGATGACTGCTCATTAAAAATGATCTATAAGTGAAGGGGACCAATCTCAGGTCTGACCTCACACACACACACACACACACACACACTGTGACCTCAGGATCCACTTTGAAAACCACTGTGCTAGCTTGACAGAAATTTAAACGATGCTGACACTTTCCTCATCTTCGAGAAATTGGACAAGGAGAAATGTTCTTGCAACAGAAGAAGCAGCATTACAGTAGACTGTATATTGTACCAATTCAACATTTGGACATTTACATGATAGAGTTTTTCCTGTAAATTTCAATACATAGAGTGACCGCTTTATTATGTATCCTGATATAATAATTAATTAAGCAGTATCACACACAAGGTCGTGCTGTTGTATTGAATATCAGTACGGTTTTGATGTAATCGTAGGCATGAAGATGCAGCCTGAGTACTGAAGATATCACAGCCATGCTGATATTCAGCACAACAGCACAACCTCGAGTGTGATATAGCTTTTATACAACAGTTTTACAATCACATTTATTATCAACAGGTCATGTTTAACAAGTTATTCTTTCCTGCCTGGGGGATAAACTGGCGACCGACAGTTAGAGACCGACAATTAGTGTAATTAACAGGGGTGAAAATGAAGGTGGTGGACAGTCCTGGGAAACTTACGAGATTTACTTTATATTTCCACTTATTCAACTTTAAAATATCAGCTAGTTTTTGGGGGTTCTGGATTGAATCTCAAATAGTGTTAAATGGAAAGCTAAATAACAAGCCCTTGTTCCACACAAGTAGTGCCCTTGATCAGGGATTAGAGAGGGATTTGGGATTCAGCCTTGTGTTAGAAGCTTGTTAGCCTTCTAGCTCATCTTAGAAGTGAATTTAAACAACACGGACGGCTTAGAGGAAATTTAAAAGTATTCATACCCCTTGAACTTTTCCACATTTTGTCATTTTGTGTTGGTCTGTCACATAAAATCCCAATAAAATACATCTACATTTGTGGTAGTAACGTAACAAAATGTGGAAATTTTCAAGTGGTATAAATACGTTTGCAAGGCACCGTATATGACAACGTTATCAGATGTGTATCAGATCTTGCTGAAAGTGCTTCTGTGACTGGTTGTGAATGCAGGTTTTGGCAGGAAGCTGCTCTCTCCTCAGTACCGCAGACCGTACAGACCTACTCTCACCCACGCTGAGACCCACAGTTAGTGTCAAATTACCACTGTACAACACTACAGTTAAATGCTGTTGCTGTCTATTATCAGCACTCGTGGAACGCCTCTCATCCAATCAGATTACTTGGCCGGAATTAGCTGTTGTATAATAAAATGTATTTGCTTCATTGATACGGTAAACAGGGGTTGATACATTCTGCAGAATGTGACTTAGATGACAGAATGTATGATGTACAATTTACACTGATGAGCTAAAACTTTAGAACCATCTGTCTAGTACGTTGTAGATCTCCTTGTGCTTCCAAAACACCAAAACCCACTAAGGTGTGGACCCTACAAGACCTCTGATGACGCCCTGTAGTATCTGGCAACCAAAATGTTAGTAGCACGTCCCAACTGTAAGCTGTGAATTGTATCCACTACAGAACGAATCTCATTCCAGCTTATTTAAAAGATGCTCATTTGGAATTTGAAGAACTGGGCAACCCCTCAAGGTCCTGCATCCAACACATTGACTACAAGAACCAACCGATTGACCATGTAACAAATCCCAGATCTTGACGTGCGCTGTTGTTTACATCCAACTTTATTCACGATGTTAGGTCTGAAAGGCTTTTGTATCATGCTGTAATTGTAGCTGAGTATTTATGTTATGATGCAAAGTTTTTCTTTAAGCAACATAAAATGCAGTACTGAGTTGGTACTTACCCTTGATCCTGGAGGTCCGTCCTTCCCCTGAGGCCCATCAGGACCTGGCAAACCCTTTAATAAAACAACAAAGCATCATTTACGGAATGACCTCTGACCACAGAACAGTTTAAAATGTAACTATCATATTTTGTGAGCAAGTAAGGATGAAACAAAAATTTCACTGAAGTGTTGTACAGGTGTAGAGAAGTGAATGTGTTTTCTAATTTCTAATCTTTATATCTCTACACTGCAAGTCAAAAGTTTTTGAATCCCTTGTATAAATGTTTTTGGTTTACTGGTAAAAAAAAAATGTGTTGAAGTTAATTACTCTAGAATAGAGTAAGAAAATGTTAGCAAGAAAATGGGTCTAAGAAATGTTTTTTGAAAACAAAAAAGTAATTTTGATAAATAAGTGTACTTATTATAAGAAAAAAATATTTGGGGTGTGATGAAACAGCTATAGCACAGATGATAAGTACAGTTTAAATAAAACTCAAAAAATCTAACAATTTGGAATATTACAGTATATCAAAATATACAGTTTTAAATGTAAATGCAAGTAAGATTAACTTGACTCTTTTCCCCCTAAACGAGCTAGCTTCTTGGCAGCAAATGTCAATTTTTGTATGTTTCTCATTATATACTGTAGGTACAAGAATTATACAAAAAATATACACAAACAGAATCAAAATGATTTTATGTTTAAATGTATTTGGACATAATTGGCTCATATTTTACCTTAAAGAATCACAATAAATGTAAAGTAATTTTAACAGCTGGAAGTTAAAACAATTCAAGATTTATTTAATTACATGAAAATAATTTGTAGAACCTCCCAAAGTAAATTTGAAATAAAAGTTGTTTTTTTTTTTACAATTTTTTTTTTCATAAACATTTCGGTTCAGGCAGGGTATCTATTATAATGTATAATGTATGATAAACACACTGACAAAAATGTCATTACATCAGATAATATTGTGCTATAATATTAAGGGCATAAAGAATTTTACAATGTGATCTGATTTTCTTACATCTATTCCAGGAAGTCCAGGCATTCCAGATTTCCCTGCTTTCCCTGGGAATCCGGCTTTACCTTTAGGTCCCTATAGACAAGAGACAGTGCAGGAGAAATCAGGACAATTAGAAAATACCTGTTTTAATTCTAGTGTAAATGTTAATTGTTAAACAACATTATGTTTACTATACCTTTAAAAAAAACTTATCTAACAATATATGACCATTTATGGAAACACATAAATCACAAAAAATCTAATGTATTCAGAAGTCATGTGTTGAAAGACTAAATTCTGTTATTACTCTGATATTTATAACCAAATGACTAATCTAAGAATTATATTATTTACATTTTTCAAGCCAAAAAGATCTGATTGTATATAATAATCTAACAGAATTATAATATTTATATGATTGTTATATAAAACATCTTTTTTTTTTACATTGTTATGAACTTGAACAGAACATATAGGTTTAGTGTTAATAAGGGTTTATACAAAACCAAATTCCACAACTTTTAAACAGTTGTTGTATTATAATTGTTATTTTAAGTGACTAGAATAATGTGTTGTGTGCTTGTTGGATCCAAAGCTTGTCAAGGTGTCATGATGTAACTAATTCTGAATCCCTTTAAACACACTCGGTATTGGTGTGTGTTTGTAGTTGTATAGTTAGTGTTAGTAACACTCACAAGCTTTCCAGGAAGTCCAGCTGGTCCTTGCTTTCCCTGCAGAGGAAGAAATAACGTGAGCGATTATTTCATCTTCATTTGTATTTTTCTTTTTAAGATGCCTCTGAAGATCAGATCATTCTATTGTTTTATACAAGGAATGAATGTGATCGCCAGTTTTCCCACATATCTTCTCAGTGGGAGTTTATCCCTTTTTTTAGATAAAAATTTAGATTTTTCATGTTTCATTACTTTCGCATCTGTGATTGCGAAAGTAACTTCTATAATATTAGATTTTTTTGTGCACAATATATCTTGGGAACATCAATAAGTGCATTTTATTAACTTTGTACATGTACTTTGCACAATGACAATAAAGATGAATGTAATCTAATCTAATCTAATCTAATCTAATCTAATCTAATCTAATCTAAGGAAATCATGAATATGTGTAGAGATTCTGTGATTCAGAAAAGTTTCTAGATATTTTAGATGCCTTTTATACAAAGATTCTGACTTAAACAAAATAACTGTCTAAATATCTAAATATCTCTATATGCATACAGTATTTGAATCTAAAATGTATTAGATACAAAAGCCTATGATGTTTATTAAGATATGAAATTAGGATCCTAAGAGTCATGTTTTATCTGGAAATGAAACCCAACAGCACGGGGTATGACATAATATTTCATCACACCATGCCTATTTGTTAAGTCGTGTTGATTAATATTATTTATTAATGTCTCAACAGCAATTAAAAGTCCTGCTGTTCTTTTTAAATTATTCCTGAACATTGTTTTTTTTTTAAAGATTAAAGTCTTTCAGATAGGTTTAAATGTTCTCACTGGTCAAGAATGAAAATTCACATTGATATGAAGAGAAAAAAATCTTAGGGGAAAATCTATCTTTAGTACTTTATAATGTATAGATGCATTTCACAACATGAGAAACTGGCTATTTATACCAACACCTAAATAAATACTACTAAATGCCTTGTTATTTGTTTAGTTGTGTGACAACTGAGTGTTACTGCATCATAAAATATTTGAGCCAATCACGCTCCAGTAGCCTATGTAAATGCACAACTGACATTTCAGTGGAATGAGTAAATACATGTTTACACCAGTTAACTGGGGGAAGGTGAAGGGGCGGGGCATGATAGGGTTGATGTGGTATTTCCAAAATGTTTTAGTAGATTTTCCTCTAATTTGTTTTAGTAGATTTTTAGCAACAAACTGCATTGTTTGGCATCTATGTTGCAAATAACTAAATTTTTCATAATATTACCTTTCTGTGATTAATGATTTGAAAGGCACACAGGCAAAAAAATATATATAGTTATAGCTACAACCCTGAAGCAGGAGATGAAATGAAACAAGGAAGAGAGGATCAGGGTGGAGGAGTGGATGGAGTAGAGTGTAGGGGGCAGGAGTCTAGGAGTTTGGGGCAGAAGGTAACATTAGGAGGCCCTGTTTGATTTTCGTAGCCGTATGAATGAGCTCTCTGTCTGTTCCAGTCTGCCACACTACACTGCTACTCTAATTCCCGTTTAGTTCGGAAACAGGCCGTGTTTTCTTAGTAAACTAACTGGAGGTTTCCGCAGCTTCGCACTTCTGTGATTGTTCGTTTAAACATTAAATGCTTAATTGGCAAACGCGTGGCACATGCTGTAGGCTGGACTGCGGGTTAATAGGTGTTGTGTGCTAATCTGTAGTGGGGGAGCAGCATGGCAAAAAAAATCATGATACTTAAAGAAGTTTCTATAAAATGTGATACACAAAATGATATTTACAGTATGCAAAAAAAAAGTATTTAAGTAGCACACGCAACTTAAACTCATTAAACATTTCAGTCTAGTCTAGCAAAAAAAGAAACAACAACAACTTATTATCAAAAGAAGGTTTTTTTGTTTGTTGCAGTTTTAATATGAAATCAAGTTTAAAATTTAAAAACAAGGGGAAATTTTTTTTATCATACCAGCGATATCGCTGTAAAATATACTGTGATGGTTTATCACGATACTGATATTATACCATTATAGAGTTTAGCCTTAGTAATGATATATTTCATGATATTTAGGTATTTATAAAACTATGAACAGCTTTGCAATTTAAAAAGATTGCAAAGCTGATTTTTATTTTTCAATTTTAATATTCTGTAAACAATGATCTTTAGCTAATCTGCTTCCAATCACAGTTTAAATGTAATAAAAATATGATGATGATAATGATATCTCTGAAAAATGTGTTGTGGCATTGAGACAGTTTATTCCGATAGTATACGTCACAGCACTCAGTAGGTATGATGAGATAGTAACGATGAGTCTGCTATATATAATTTGCTATATATCTAGATTTTATTATATACAACATTAACAAAACATTTGGAAATGAAAAGTAGGGAAAAATAAAATTAGCATTGTAGGAATTTAAAATAACTAAAAAACACTTCCAGGGTTGTTAATTGTAATAAAATTAGTTTTGAGATTATTATTTGTATTGAGATTATATCTCCATATTGCACGTCTGTATTCAGCAGTTTAATGTGAAGTGAAGATAAATAATTAACACAAGTGCAGAAACAGGAAGATGAATTCACCTGATTTTAAGGTTACAAACTATATATATTTGATATATTCCAGTAAACCATTAGCTCTTTAGAAAAGTAGTCTGTTTTTTTTTATTTTTATATTTTTTTAAATATGCAGCATATTTGAGTATGTGCAAACCTTAATGCTACGTCATATGAAATCTCATCCCATCTCTAATCTGTTAAATAATCTAACACTCTCACTATTCATCTTTGCAAATATCTCTCCAAAAGTAAAGTGTCAAGCGAGAAATATAAGACATGAGGCGCGTCACTCAGTAGCTCCACCCATCAGTGACGCTGGAATGAGTAAGTTGTAGCGCTCCGGGTTAGAGGGGTGGAGCTTTGATTTGTAATAAATCCTGGATTGAAAAATAAATAATCCAGAAATAAAGAAACTATTCACAGCTAACAACACGATTTAGTTTTTACTCACATGTTGCCTCACGCCTTAGTAATGAGAGGTAGATAATTATATTATATTAAAAAAAAGGTTATTACTTTATTGGCTAGGCACATCAGAATTGTATAATGTAAGGTCACAAATTAGAGTGAGAGAACATTAAAAAAATATATGGAATGTATAAATTTGAATGTATAAAAAAACTTTAATAATTCTGGGCAGTTTCTATCTATCTATCATCTGTGTATATATACATAACTATATATATATATATATATATATATATATATATATATATATAGTCCTATATTGATTTGCTATATATCTAGATTTTATTTTTCTTTATATCTTCTTGTCAAAACCTGAAAGTGTCTTCGGAGTGTTTTTTGTCTGTTGTACAAGATTATATAATAACATGTTCATAAATAATCTGTTTCCATAATCTGTATGCTTTAGTATTTACAGTATCACTCACATCAATGCCATCTTTCCCTGGCTTTCCTGGAGGTCCTGCAGGTCCAGGTGGCCCACGAGATCTAGGTGACTGAAACACACACACACACACACACACACACACACACACACACACACACACAATATACTTCAGTTCATAAACTAATTATATATATATGTGTATATCTACATGTATTATATAAAGACCCAGTCACATCTACACATATCATTCATTTTAATTATTAATCTGCATCGCTGTCATACTGGCGGCTTAAAAATCCATTGACATTTTTTAAACCAAATTATATTTTATCCGAAATATTTTCATGTAAAGGCAAATCAAGACTCCGAATTCACATCTGCATGAAATAACAAGCCTGTATTCATTGCGAGCGGCGGGAGGTCAGAGCTCCTCACTCAGGTATTTCAGGAGCTACGTTTGGAACAAAGCTGTCATTGTGAGCAGGAGGACGCTAACCTCCCGAGCTCGGCATTCCTCGGGCAGACTTCACAAAGTTCACAGTAACGTGAAAAGACTGGGTCCTTCGTAAACAAAGCCAGTAGGTCAATACTGTACAGGCACACACACACACACACACACACACACACACACTACTCAAACTCTTTAAACATTTCAGTCTAGTGGAAATCAATTAAGCATACGTCAAAACAAAACATTGACATAACCATCATTAGAATGAACACACAGCTCTGTGTAGGATAGAGGAGAGGTGACCCGTCCCTATAGCTCTAGAAACTTCTTTTAAACCATTAGTGAGGCATTAAGTTTGGTTCAACATTTACAATCGAATAATCAACAATTTAATGAGGATATCTCTGTATAAAACACAACAGCTTAGCTATAACGCATATAATCAGCAGTAATAGAGTAATTAAAGTGTAATGAACAGAAAGACAGGAAACAAATCAAAGTTCAAAGAGGATTCATGAGAAGTGAGGTCTAGAAACTTTCATACCACACATAGTGACGAAGATTCTACACTTTATTAATTTCAAACTTCAATATGCAATAGACACACTGCTAACCTTAAACATAACGTAGATGGAGTTGTATTCAGCTGTGTGAGATACTGAGAACAGGAACGCCTTTAACATGGAACACTGATCATCTCTTACTGCACGATTGTATCCATAAATTGCTCTCACACATTATTATTAAATTTACAACAAGGTCAGTGAGAACATAACCAGAACTGAACCTCTAACTCAACCAGCATTTTGCTAAGTTAATACAGCTATGACCAGACCTCCATCATTTGTTCGGATCATCACAGACCTGCAGCATCTGTCAAAAATCTCCATACACACCTGAGCGAGGGATGATACCAAAAGCTGGCAGAGCAAAAGAAACCCCAGAGCTGAGAACATGGCCATGGCGTCTCGTCCGTTCCCTCAGCTGGAAGAAGACGAGTGGATCCACCAGTTTCTATTAACACGCTTTCTCCACACGGACGCAGCGATCCTGAGTGCCTTTTGCTGCTGATTCCAGATAAACCGGAGCCTCCAGCCCAAAGGGGGGAGGGATGGATGGATGGACAGGGCGAAGGAGAGGAGAGAAAGAGGCGGAGGTGGGCAGAAATAAGAGTGGGAGGCATTGAAGGAGGAGGTGAAGTCGTGAGGAGGGGAATAGAGAGAGCGAGAGAGTGAAACTTGAGATTTCTTTGGGGTAGAGGTGGTGGTGGTGGTGGTGGTGGTGGTGGTGGTGGTGGTGCGTGTGGGGACGAAGAACTCCAAATTGTAACACATGCAGAATAAACATCATAAACCTTTGGATGTTTTCAACAAATGTGAACCCTTCCTGGTATGTAATGCCTTTACAAGAGCCTTTCGAGTTTCACTAAATCTGAATACGCCCACATCTGATATACACATGCCAGACCAAACATACAGTAAAGTTATCATTTCACAGGGGTTAAATTATTGGGCTGCATCAAGCAAAGAAAACAACAAAGGAGATTTGAACTGGGTTAAGGACCCTTCAACACTGTATCAGAACCTGGAAGGACAGTGCTGAACCGTCAACTTTGTGGAGGAAATGTGGTCGGAAAAAAAAATCATAAATGGAGATCACTTAAACGCTTGGTGAAGTTGCATGGTTAAAAATCAACAGTAAAAATCAGAGCCATGTTTATTAGTGAAAGTAAGAGCATTGCCATACACACTGTATGAGCATTT
Organism: Clariallabes teugelsi; assembly: GCA_030014215.1. Taxonomy (NCBI): domain Eukaryota; kingdom Metazoa; phylum Chordata; class Actinopteri; order Siluriformes; family Clariidae; genus Clariallabes; species Clariallabes teugelsi. The sequence continues at coordinate 2,151,596 of JAQMYG010000015.1, forward strand.
CACACCATGTGATGAGAACTCACAGGATTGGGACTAAACAGCTGTGTTCACAAAACCACTTGTTCGTGAGACTTGTTAGAAAAACTCTTCAGTTTGCTAGGGAGCATAAAGATTGGACTTTGGAGCGATGGAAAAAGGTCATGTGACCTGATGAGTCCAGATTGATCCTATTCCAGAGCGATGGGCGTGTCAGGGTAAGAAGGGAAGCGATGCTTCCATCATGCATAGTTCAATTCAATTCAATTCAATTTTATTTGTATAGCGCTTTTAACAATTGTCATTGTCGCAAAGCAGCTTTACACA
>JAQMYG010000015.1:2151998-2169678 GCA_030014215.1 Clariallabes teugelsi
TATAACAGTTGATGTTAATTGATGTTAATATGGAGTCCAGGTAGTTATTGGAGACTCAGGTAGACTTGTAGCAAATTCCAGTCTTGAACTATCGAACTGTCAAGTCCTCAGAGAAACAGCTGCCAACACCAGTCGAGGCCAGAACCGTCTTCTAGTTAGAGAGAACCATCCCCAGACACCAGACGCATCCCAAAGAGACACACGGGACATCCATGTGACGAGATTTCCAAGCAGAAGCGGGGCACCAGTGTCCACTGTACGAGCCTCTGGAGGCAGTGTTATGATCTGGGGTTGATCAGTTGCTTAGGACCGGACGAGACTCAGCTATGTTATGGGGAAATAAAATGAAGTCAGCTGACCACCTGAATGTACTGAATCAGCAGGTTATCACATCTATGGAGGTTTTCTTCTTCCCTGATGGCGCGGAACATATTCCAGGACTCAGAGTGTGAACGAGCGGTTCTGGAATAATTTTCACACGTGAACTGGACACCACAGAATGTGTGTGTAATCAAAGCTAAAGGTGATTGAATTAGAGTGTGACTTTTTTGTTGCTGTACAAATGATTTAATCCAAGTAAAGCAATTTACCTTCACACTTAATAAACTTAACTGGTTAAGAGAGGAATTACGGCTCATTTGCCACCAAGTAGACATGATTTCCAAACGGCTGAATGGCAATGGCAAGATTTTCAGGAGGGTTTTGGTGGTGCAGCGGTTAACACTCTCACTTCGTACCTCCAGGGTTTCGTGTTTGAATTTTAACAATGCTGACACCACTGTAGCCTGATTGGTGTTTTTCAAATTGTCCATAGTGTATGATTGGGTGCGTGTGCTTGTGCCCTGCGATGGATTATTACCCCATCCAGCAGTATAGATAATGGATGGATGATTGTTCTGTTTATTCCATCTTATAGTTCAGGTTTTAACAAACATTACCATCAGCATCATCAGGAGTAATTGAAAACATTCAAGTCAGATTATTTTATGCTTAAACTAATAGTTTATTAGTTGCTGCTGCTTTATTATAGCATTTGCTGTATGTGTTTGCTGCTCTATCCAGACTTGGAGCACCCTGTATATACAGTGGGGGAAATAAGTATTTGATCCCATCCATGTTGCCACATACAACCTATCTTCTAGGTAGGAAGCAAACCGTTGCCGTGCCGTGCCACAGATTCCAAGGCTTGTTAGAATAGATAAGATGTGGTTCACTGTGTCAGATGCAGCTGAGAGATCCAGCAGGATGAGGACAGATGACAGTTTTGCTGATCTAGTAGCATGGAGCTTCTCAGTGACTGGCAGAAGGGCAATCTTTGTGGAATGTGTCACTTGTATCCGAGATACCTTTCACACTTGTCGTCACAATGTGGGGACGTTACTCACTGGATGCTAGTGCCAAAACCCACATTTAATCCAGTCACAGAAGCATTTCAGCACTAAAACACATCTGATAACATTATGACATTATGCCATTGAAACAACACGCTGTCTCCTTAGTATTTGCTTTTAAGTAAGTTTCTGAATCGCCTCCGAACTGGCTGTGTTTTGTTCGACTAACTAGCTTTTAAGACAAGGCTGAATCCCAAATATGGCACAAGGCTGAATCCCTCTTAGGAATTAGGAAGCTTGACATGTCAGTATGAGTTAATGTTATCTGCACATCATTTTATTAAGGATCCAGCATCGGAAGCACTGAATGAGCTCACACACGCCACCAAATCTAGGAGGAATCATGTTTGTAACACCACCTGAGGATAAATCAATCTTCTGCAAATTAATCTCCTTATTACCTTCCTAATCCATTTTCACACACTTGTTTCTCATCAGAATAGGTTATTAATTCCACCACAACATACTGCATCAATTATACTGATAATTACAATCGAATACACCTTGATTGTAATTATCAATGAAAACGCACAGTATCATGCTGTCATGATAGTCACATGTTCGCAAAATGTCAGTATACACACAAAGATGATTCACTGTAACACACACAAACATAATACATCACAAAGGTAGATTTTAATGTAATTATCCCACTAATGTAACAATTTGTGGGAACGTTTGTGGGAAGGTGAAAATCTTCAGCTTTCAAAATTGTTAAAACTTTGCACAAATGTAATATTAAGTTTATGTGTAATGTAATATTCATTCATTCATCGTCTACAACACTTATCCTGTACAGGGTCGCGGGAAGCCTGGAGTTGATCCCAGGGGACAAGGGGCACTAGGCGGGGTACAAGTCCATCAGCGGACGGGGACACACACTATGGGGAATTGGGAGATACCAATATGCATGTTTTGGGAAAGAAACCAGAGTACCAGGAGGAAAGCCACCAAGCACAGAGCATGCAAACTCCACACACACACACACCCGGGGTGGGAATCGAACCCTCGATCCTGGAGGTGCTAAGCACTACGCCACCATGCCCTGGAAATGTGTGTTCTTTGCAGGTTTCTTCACACAAACTGTTTAAAACAAGTTATATTTAAATTGACTTTTATTCTGGATTTACTCAGCTTAATAAATACTATGCATTTAGTGTTTCTTAAAAGTTCAATGTCCAATTGTTTATTGGAATTGGTTGATTTGTTTTAGAAGCATTAATAAGACAGGCTTGCGTACATCATGCACTTAATGAAAAAAAAAAGAAGTAAAAAAAAAGAAATCGTGTTGATCTAGACCCCGCCCCCTCCCCCCAATCTTCTTGATTACTCCGAGTGCATCCTAATCTCATACTCGGGTATTTTAGATGAATAAAAGTCAAAGCCTTTAGGTACAAGAGAGAGATTCCTTGAAATACTCGGTCAGAAAATAGTGCAAGTCAACATGTTGATTTTTGTTTTTTTTTTTCTGTTTACTTTTCTTTCATCTGGAATAAAAAGAGAAATCAAATGAAATGCAGAACATTTCAGTACATTCCAAACCGGGTCAAACAGGCTGCATTCACAAGCGCGGAATGTTTCCCCAAAGTCGTTGAGTGCTCAGCAGGTCAGTCCATAAAGAGATGAGATCAAACTTCATGATCTTGTTTCACAACAGCCAAATGCATTGGAAACTATATTTGAATTTCTTTTTGTAAAAAAACAAAACAAAAACAAACAAAAAAAGCAAACAATATTCTTTAATGTAGCATTCTAATCAGGAAATCGAAATAGTCTGTGATCCTATTTTATTGGAAAGTATAATGATGTTTGTGATCTTGAACACAACCACAATATATTCTCACTGGCCACTTTATTGAGAACATGATTCTTTTACCAACTCAATCATGCGCATTATTTAACCAATCAATCAATCAGAGAAAATCAAATGGAACCAAAGCAATACATAAACACACAAGGAGACCCCATCAGGTTTGACCGCCTTCAGCCATAAACAGGAATCTAAGGTAAAATCAGCCACAGGATGGGAAAACGTTGTCTCGTACAACATGCAGATCACAGACGACTTTAACATCACCATGTGACAGATTAGATTTTTTTTTACGCTGTCTGAAGTCACAAAACTGATGCTTTTCAGATTGGATTGAAGCCACTTTTTTACGTGACCCTACCTGTAGATCGGATATCTATCAGTTACATGGTCAGGTGACTTGAACGAGAACCAGATCGGAATTAATGTGACTCTGTGCATGCTTAGGACGCTCGATGACATCATCAGTCAGCACCGGCGGCACGGGGATTTCATAGCAGTGCTAACAACACACACTGAAACAGCTGACGCAAGGCACGACATGTAAATCCAATCTGATAAAAAAAAAAAAAATTAATTAAAAAAAAAATTAAAAAAACGCATTTGAGTTGGAATTGGGCGACGCGGCTTGTAATGTGAACGAGGTATAATAACGAGGGTGGTGCGGGAAAGATTTACTCAGAACATGTCGAGCGTCAGAATACCAATAAATCAATCACCATAAGTTCTTAAGCTTATCTTGAGATTTTTTACCCCCTGATTACATGCATCTCTTCGTGAATGCAATTAAACCATTTCATAACAGCTGTAGAGATCTAGAGTGTACTTCACTTCTGAGAGATCCAGGATAATCGAGTATACATGTGGCATTCATGATAAAGTAGCAAGAGTCAACTGGAATGTTCTTAAATAAAAAATAAATAAATAAAAGAATTTATTTGATCATAATCATTATTGTCGGAAAAGTTGCGCTTGATGAAGTTCATATACTCGTGTTAATTTCTTTCCTTCTTCTTCAGATTAACAAACTAACATTTCAACTCTCTCTTCCTGCATCACGGCCTCAAAAAGAAAAGTGCTAATTATCAACACCCATCATCATCATCATCAAAACGAATGAAAAGAAATTGAAATAAAAATATGAGGAACAATTATGGCAAGATTTAACATCTTCATATACAGGTAGACTTTTTGAAAATGAAAATAAAATAAGCATTTACATCTTTTACCTCGAACGAACAAAACAAACGACTGAATTCATCCTTTTGTTTAAAGAATAATTTTCACATTATTAGATTTTGATATCGAGTTCATCACATTCCAACTTGTTTTTTTTTTCTCCTCCTCCAAAATTATTGTTCCTATCTAGACACTAATTCATCGAAAGATTATTGTTATTCTTTTTTTTTTTTTAAGCATCCCTGCAGCAGGGCTCGGTCTCCATCAGCTGAGTCGTGTCCGTGCCGTTGGTTTTCTCTCCGCCGTTTGTCTCGGAATGAAGACCCAGTTTCTCCGGCGAGTTTGGGGCGTCTCCTGAAGATTTCGCATTATCTGTAATTCTTAAAGGGCCGCTCTCCTTGGTTCTGGGAAGTTTTCCCGCTCGTTCAAAACGAGGTGAGGACTTTAAGGTGTGTTTGGGGCTTTGTGAGACCTGCGTTCCAAAACTCGATCCCTTCTGAGACGATGAAATGTTCTTGGTCTCTTCGACGTCCTTGACTTGGGCCATGTCCTGATCCAATTTGTATGACGTGCTCTCCGTGTCTGGTGTGATCACGCTTTCTTCTTCTTCGTCGTCATCGCTCTTAGCGGTGCTTGTTTCAGCGGCCGAGACGTCCATCTCTCCGTTATCAACGTGGTTGCCGTTGTTCAGAGGTACGAGATCTGTTAAAGAACCTTCATCTTTCGGTTCTGGGTCCACCGACGAACCTTCATCTTTCGTTTCTGGGTCCACCGACGAACCTTCATCTTTTGTTTCTGGGTCCGCCGACGAACCTTCGAGGCGCGCCGACTCGTCTTCCTCTCGGTTCTCGCCGTCCCTCTTGTTTCTACTCGGCGACTCCTGCCGCTTTGCCTCCGCTTTCTTCTTGAGGCGTTTCTGGATTCTTCTCGGACACCACACGAACTTGTCCTTGGGCTCGAAGTGCTGGAAGGCGTAGCTGATGAGATCACGGCGCTTGCGTTTGTTGCGCACGGCGAACAGGAAATAGTCGAGGACGCTGCGCTTGACGCTGCTCAGGTTCTTCTTGACCAGCGTCTCCTCCAGGAAGAACTGCACGAGCGGAGCTTGGTAATGCTCGAAGCCGAGTTCGCCCAGACTCTTCAGGATGCGTGTGATCCGCAGGTTGTTGTGCATGTTCCTGAAAGAACACATCAGACACACAAAATCACTCCAGATGATGATTTTAATATCACAAATAATGTTTGGATTCAAAAATGAGGGTCTGATTGAGAGATCATAGAACACTCAACATGGTTGGCGGGGTTGATTTATTTCCTACAAAAGCACGACGCAAAGTGTGTTATTCCAACGAACGTAGCACTTTTTACGGTGGTCGAGAAGTGCGAAACAAAACAAATGAAATAAATATAACGGCAATTCAGATAAACTGGAAAAGGTAGGTGTGGTTTGCGAATTCAATTCTTACAGCTGATCATGAGTGGCAGATGTCTCGTCCAATCAGTGGTACTGTAAGACTTTCATTCACCAACTATACCATTTCCAGTTCGTCTGAATTGTCGTGGTGTTTACTGGTTTATTTTGTTTTGGGGTTTGTTACTTTGTTTTCTGACTTGAATTTTGTTTTTGAATTTGTTATTTTGTCTATTGTTATTTTGTTTTTTGTTTTGTTATTTTGTTTTCGGTTTGTTATTTTGGTTTGGTTATTTTATTAAATTATTTTTTTGTTTTGTTATTTTGTTTTCTGTTTGTTATTTTGTTTTCTGTTTGTTATTTTGTTTTTGGTTTATTTTGTTTTCGGTTTTGTTATTTTATTTTGTTATTTATTTTTTATTTTTTTTGTTATTTTGTTTTTGGTTTTGTTATTTTGGTTTTGTTATTTTGTTTTCGGTTTATTTTGTTTTCGGTTTGTTATTTCGGTTTTGTTATTTTGTTTTCGGTTTGTTATTTTGTTTTTTTTATTTTATTTAAAACATTTGTTTTTTTGTTTTTGTTATTTTGTTTTTGTTATTTTGTTTTCGGTTTGTTATTTTGTTTTTGTTATTTTATTTAAAACATTTGTTTTTTTGTTTTTGTTATTTTGTTTTTGTTATTTTGTTTTCGGTTTGTTAATTTGGTTTTGTTATTTTATTTTTTTTATTTGTTTGTTTTGTTATTTTGTTTTCGATTTTGTTATTTGATTTTTTAATTTGTTATTTATTTTTCAGTTTTATTTTGTTTTGCACTTCTCGGCCCAGCATAACTTTTAGCCATTTGTGTTTATTTATGAGCAGCGTTCGAGTCAAACTGGGACTTTGGATTGTGCAGAACAACAGAACACAGTTATGAGAGTAAAAACCCCCTTTATTTCTCTATATAATCCTCTGCTACACTAATGCACTTATCCCAGTGTTTCACTAGTGCTTGGACACCATCAAGATAGAAAGTACAGTACACCGGAGCCACGATTGAACTGCCTTTCTTAACAAAGCAGGCCTCCCAGGAACTCCTTTAACATGTGGAAATGTCTTGGAAAGAGGTCAGGACCGTACAGGGGATGTGGTAATATCTCCCAGCCGAGTTCCTGTAGTGCGTAAGTGGTGAATGATTGTGTGTACAGTTCACACAGACTGATGCGTCTCTTCCTCAGGTTGGTAACAAGTTACGTGTCGATTTTCAAGGACGCCTTCATTCATCAGGAATTTTACCGCAAGTCCCGGTTTGACTTGAATGCCCCTCATAGTTAATCTTACTGAGCCTTCATTTCAAGAATAAAGAAGTGAAGCGGTTCCTACATGATGCTCAGACATGTGGGCGGGGCCTTGCCAAGTCCAAGATTTTTATGCTCCTCAGTTTAATGTGTATCCTGCTCCATTATTTGATATTACATGAGGATTTCTAGCTCCTTAAGATTAAAATAATAATAATAATAATAATAATAATAATAATTCTATAATAATCCTCAAAGTAATATTCATCATTACTTCGTATTTCCAGGAAAAAAAAACATTTAAGAATAAAAAACTTTAAGTTCCTTTATTCTGTGTGTACATGCATGAATATTAAGTGATGTGAAAGCAAGTTCACGTGTTAGTTATAAATACAACTTCCTCTCTCTGAGTGTGTGTGTGTTTGTGTGTGTGTGTGTGTGTGTGTGTGTGTGCACACTCCGTGTGACTCACCGCTCCAGATTAGCGAAGCGCTCCCTCCAGTTCTCGGCGCGTCTCACATCGCCGGTTTGTCTGTCCGCCAGCTGGATTCCATAAAAACCCAGCATGAGCTCGTAGGAATCAACCAGGCGCCTTTTTGCCTCTTCGCTCTTTTGAAATGCCTGCGGAGAAACAACACACACACTCATAGACACTACAAGGCAGGATACGGTCACTGAGTCCAGCTTTACTCAGACATGAGTCTCTGACCAGCAGCTGTTTTATTATATCAGTTATAACAACATATACTGTATATATATATTTATAAGGGATCTGTAGGAATCGCTCTGCGTGGTTCAGCACGTGTGAACCGCAAATTAATGGCAAGTTTAAAGACCATTATAGTGTGAAAAAAAAATACTATTATTACGGCACATACTGTTATTTTGATTTAAACTGCGACATTTAACTATTAAATGCATCATTTAGTATTCGAACACATTTATCGAGGCTACAGCAAACAGCAAAAAATAATCTTATTAAGAGGATGTTTTCCAATATTCATCACCTTATAAAATAATAAAATTATTATTGATCAGCTCATAATTATTTTTAAGAAATAAACAGATACTTAAATTATTGAACAACTCTATATGCTAAATTCCTGACGAAGTCCCCTACATACAAACATTCGAGTTACAAACTTTGAGTTACGAGCATTTTAGCGCATAACACCAGAAGTGAGTGTAAAATCAGCAGTGATGAAGCTGGTACTGGTAAGAAGCGCTGAGCAATATGGAGACAAAAGTGAAAATAATCGAGGGATTATTTGATCAAGGTGAAAAGATGGCAGACATCATTCATTTTTTTAACCTGAATCGTTTAACCATCTGCACAATTCTAAAGAATGCTCTACTGTAATATACTGTGTATAGCGAATTGTGTTAATATCGTAGTTCCTAGACAATGTCAAGTCAACTAGGTTTTATTGTCACTTCAACCATATACAGCTAGTTCACAGTATGTTGGACTTACGAACAAACTGGACTTACAAACAGGCTCTCGGAACAGAACTCGTTCGTATGTAGGGGACTAGCTATATATACTGTATTAAATTGGAGGCTTTGGAGATTAAATAATTGCACAATGCCATGTCGTGATTTTTTTTTTTTTTTGGAGATTTTTATTTAGATTAACTGTGCAGCTCTGATTTGTTCCTTTAATTAATGCTTGTTTTGTCAGACCACAGGCGAATTTCTATAGGATATAATCCATTACCTGATGGTCTGGGTGAACGCAGTGCACCTTAATGCTGAGCCGTGCCCTTTATTTATTTATTTTATTTAACAATATGCAAACAATATTTCCCCATGAGTCACTGTACCCGTTCTTATATTTCACAGATGAAAATAAACCCGAGTGCTCAGTCAGCTTGTTCACGTCTTTATTCTCACCTGGATTTCCTTCTTGGTCAGCTCTGTTGCCAGGTAATTCACCCCCGGCTCACGCAGAGGAAACAACCTACAGAACAGACTTGTATAAGTTTATTATTATTATTATAACCAAAAAATTAAACACATAAAAATCCAAGCATTTAAGCCTCATGAATCTATTAAGATCTTCACCACTGAATGTAGGAATGAACTCGTTCAAGTCTTTTATAATCCGATTTCCACTCGCTGTGAAACGTCTCGATGGACATGTCTGAAAAACAAAAGTGGAAAAAAAAAAAATAAAAATAAAAAATTCGATTTACTTTACATTAATGATTACAGATCATTTAGTTTTTCATTTTCTTAATTACTACAGAGCAGAAGAGCAGAAGAGGCACGCACCATCGGGAGACGACTTTATTTCATTTAGGTAGAACTTTAAATTCAGCATCCTGTCTTCTGAACAGTCTTCATCAATGAGGTTCTGAGGAGAGAGGGAGAGAGAGAGAGAGAGAGAGAGAGAGAGAGAGAGAGAGAGAGAGAGAGACAAAAATATACGCACATGAAAATTAAGGGGAACAAAAAGAAACACCAAATGTAGACCTTCTGATTAAATTCTCAGACACTAGAGACTCCTTCCATGATTAATAAATTATTATATTATGATAAAAAATATATATTATAATAATAATAACAATAAAAAAAATGAAATATATACAGTGTATACACTAAGTGTATAGTGTATAGACTAAGTGTTATAAGATCATGTGAAATTCCTGTAATACAAGATCCTCTAAACGAGACGTTTCTGTGGAAATGATAATGAATTAAATCAAGGGCAATAAAAATAAACCTGCACTGCGGTCAGACCTTCTGATCAGTGTTAATCAGGATTAAACTTCACTCATCGCACCCTCGACAGCACTACAGTACAGCGCCAACCACTACGACACCCAGGCTACGCTACCCAATAAATCATAAACTAAAACAGCCTTTAGGGTTTTTAATAGAAAGCATTGCATTATGTATTGCGCATTAATAAATACGCATTATGTGGTCGTGAAATAATAATCTACTCACTGGATAGCCGCGTCTGTAGGTCTGCATGTCTTTGGCCGCCCGCAGATTTCTCGAGGAGGAATTCGACCACTGTGTGATAAGAATAAAAAAAAGTTACTTATTATGAATTATTTATCATTTTAACATTTAAACAGGACAAAGAAACTATTAATGAAGTCAGGAAGTGCTGAGTTAACACATACAGGCGTACCATTTTTAAATAATATATATATATTTTTTAATAATATAATGATTTCCTCACTTTACATTTATACATTACCACAACATACATATTTACTTGTAAAGAAAAATATTAACTCACTGCTGAAAAACTAAAAATTTCACAAATCATGCCTTCAATGTTTGGGGCAAGAAGGCAGAGATGGTTATAAAGAAGAGACGGAAATCACCTGATACGATATCATCATGATACCCCGGTGTCGATTCGATTTGTATTACGGTTCTGTAAGTATCACGATTTTTTAAAAACATGCTGATCCAATATAACAATTGTTTTCCAGATTTTATTACAATTTTAAGACCATGAATTAAATGTAGCCCGTCTCTTAATAACATTAGTTTTCTCGCTTAAAAACCGATGCAGCGTTTAAACAACACAAACTAAATTCAAACACAAGAGTTTAAGATTTAACTTCAAATTAAATTAAACAAAAAGCTACATTGTTACTGATAAGCGCGTATCTCTGTCATCTGCCAGAATTATTATTTCTAAACAAGCTTGGCAAATAATTCACACGGGATGCCAGTGTGTGAATAGTTCAGAGTGCGCCACCTGCAGGATTATAAAGAGATGGCGACATCTTGAGCGCATGTTCAGCAGCTGTGAGCATGCATAGCTTATAACACGCGTGAGTTTTGAGATTCGTGTAAACGTGTGTAATGAGCTGGTTTTGAGACTAACTCGCTTTCAGATTTTGGAGAAAAACCCCAATCACAGGCTTTTTAAAAACGCACACAGCACACATGATAATGTAACACCATAAAAACGCGTTCCTGTTGTGCCCAAAGAAAATGTATTTTTCAGTTGATATGGTGAAAATAATCGTGATTTATAGCTGAATGGATTTTTCCTCCATCTCTAAATCCCACAGTGGTGAAGGAGAGAGACACGGTACAGACTGCACAACTCACTTTAAGTTTAAGTTATTAATATACGCATCCACCCATTTCACCTTATTCTACTTTTCTCTTTTACCTCTACTTTGTTTTGTCTATAAAGCAGTAAGTTTTTTTTTATAACTATTTATACAGTGTATATTTATTTACAGATGTTTACTTTTACAGATTTTAATACAGATTAATGTATTAACAGATTAATACCATTCATCATTATTCCAACAGTTGTATTTTCTTTGGTATTTGAACTGATGGCTTTTTTTTTTAACTACCCTGACTGCCTGAAATTGCCCCATGGGGATAAATAAAGTTTTTTTTAATTGATTTGAATTGAGATGGTATATATACTAAATGAATAACGACACTGTATAAGGAAAGGTTTTCTTACTAAACCATGGCAGATGAATGTGATTTATTTTCCCCTTCATGTTACTTTTCATGTCCCCTTCATGTCTCTAAAACAATCCTTTGTCACAATCCTACCTATTATTATTATTATTATTTTATATAAAAGTGATCAAGAGGCTCATTCAGACATGAAGCGGACGCATTCAGTCGGCTTCAATTTACTGAAAAGCAGTCCATGTCTAAAAAGAGTTTTAGACTAAAAATCTAATTTTCCATGTAACTTAACCAACAACTCCACTCACAGACCTATTATTATTATTATTATTATTATTATTATTATGATGTCATGAACGTGTGTTGCTTCCTGTATAAGGAGTAAACCGAAAACTTGACTTGTGGTGCTGTGTGGCGTGATAATTTAACCTCTGGTTATTATTACAAACAATTTTTCTTTTATTAAAAAATTAAGGGAAAAAAGAAATTGGTGGCATACGCATGCGCAGTAGCGACCACAGTCTGCATTATAGCCGTCATATGCTTCATTTGAGCTTACACACACACACAATACAATGAGCTTATATTATACTGGACAGAAATTATAATATATTAAAACAATCTGGGTTATTTTCGACATAATTCATTTAATAACACGCGTTCACTACAGTTAACTAGGATAAAATCGGTGGATACAATTTTTCCCTATTCCCAATCGTTTTGCGACATAACCCGGATGTTGCGCTATGATTGGCTTAAAGTGTCCCGCTTCCATTAAGAGATGGAACTCGGACCAATCAGAGCGCAACTTCAGAACGTATTAGCCAATGACAGTGCAGGAGGCGGGACGTCTCGGAATCAAGGTGGGAATAAGGGTGCGACAGATTATTAACACAAACGCAAATGAGGAAAAACAAAACAAAAACAGCACTTACAAATCCGGGCTTCGCTTTTTTATTTTTATCCGGACACACGCGGCGTGTGGAGTGCTCTGCCACCAAATCGTCTCCATCGTCGGTGTCCCAGGTGGAGTCGTACTCGCACACCAGCTCGTCCTCCATCTCTCTCTCTCCTGAGCTCTTTCTCTCTCACACACTCAGATACACACTCGCACACACAGCTACACGGTTAGAAAGACCGAAAATGCAGCAGGCTTGAAACCATTCCTGAAAAATCCCCAAAGTTGGATCTGCTGTAGAGATCCAGGTAGCTAGCTCACCGGCTAACCTAAACAGTACCGCCTACATCCTGATTACGTCATAAACAATACCGGAAGTTATTTCGAATTATATCAGGGCAGGTTTTCGAACGCCAATGTTTGCTTTAATAATTAATTTCATCCAACAAATATATTAATTTTTAAAATAATAATAATTCTGTATTTTACTTCCGGTTTTATACCATATGAAGCAACGCGGGAAGCATCAGCCAATCAGAGATCACCTTCTCATCCGGGCATTTCCCCAGTACTGCTAGGACTGCTCTAGTGACTCGATTGTCCAGAGACTGAAGAGCTAAATGAATTATTTTTTCAGGGCCCCAAGCACTTTAGCACTAATGATGGGAATTTTGGATTATTAATCTTTTTTGAGTCATTTTGTTCTTTTGATCAGAAATAAGATTGGGTTATATTTTTGGTACTTTCTGTTTTTTTTTCTTTCCCATTTGTAGACTATTATTTATGACCTTTCCTTAGATAACAACTGTGAGCAACTGTAACCTAGCATAAGCAATTTCCCTCTGGGATTAATAAAGTTCTTTGAATCTTTGAATATTGAATCTAGATTAAATGTTACATTTTCAATAAACAGACCCCCAACACGTTTACATACACAACTTTTGGCTATAGTTCCAGTAATGAAAATATTACAATGCAGCTAGGACATATTATAATAAACAGAATTGAGCAGCTCCAACTCTAATATCTTCAACTCTAATATTCTCAGGAGTCTTCTAGTCCGAGTCGTTTGTTCTTTTAAATCTATTGCACTGCATAGGTGTCCGTGGGAGTCATGTGACAAAAGAACAAATGATTCGGACCAAAACATTCAAGCGGTAACTACTAATTTCTGTTTCCTGTGCGTACGTAACCTATGGAGGGATTGCGATGCTTTGCGCAGCCACGCCTAGTAGAAAATGAACGAATCACTCTCTGAAACTACTCGTTCTTCTGAGTCACATTAAAAGAACGAATCATCATGAACGACCCATCACTAATCAGCACTATGATGATGTCATCGCCATCTTTCTGATAATACTGTTTTAATAGTGTTGATGTTATAATGTGCAAAATCCCTCTTGTTCTTCTAAGGATTGTTATTATTATTATTATTATTTTTGTACCGTGTAATATTATTTTATCACACGCTACACATCCTACACACGCTACACATCCTACACACCAAGCATCTGTGCCATCACTGCCCAGCGCACCAGAAAAACACGCCCAGCAGCGTCTGGGCTTTTTTGAGGTCTTAGCATGCTCAAAAGGCACACAGATTGTGTGGTGCAGCCTGGGCGAAGCCTGGGCGACCATGGCTTTTTGGAGGTCTTAACATGCTCAAAAAGCACACAGGTTGTGTGGTGCACCCAGTGCCAATGGCACAGGTGCTTGGGCCCACTCATCGTTGCTTGAAACGATATATTTAAAATAATTATTATAACATTGATGAATTGAAATTACTTGAGAATACTTGAGATACACAACATGTTTTAATCCTTCCCACCTTCGTTCGTCTGTCTGTCTGTCTAGCTATATGTTTAATACTATACACACTGTTTATCTCTTATCACTTGCATCTTATATTAAACCATGAAGATAAATAGATAGATAAATAGATAATAGTTTTCTTACTCTCTGAGATTTAAATTACAGTGGAGTTGAATAAACATAGACTTCTGTTACAATACAGAAATACTTTCTAATACACAGGAGACATACTGTAAACCAGAATCCATCAAACAGGAGCGGTTAAAAAGACCCATAAGTACATTTACTCTCTGTGTCATCACGGTGCTCTAAATGTCAGCCGGTGTTTGCCTGATTTGTGCGTTTATGACCCTGCCATTACAAACCAATGATAGTGAATAAGGCCGTTTCCATGGCGACAAATTAACCAATTCTACCAATTCAGATATCATTTGCTAAAGCGTCGGATCGTGGCCTCCTCTACCTTCCTGCAGAGTCTTACTGCAGGCGGTGTTGCAGTACAATCACAAACTATTTCACTTCTATGTAATAACATCTTTTCAAGCATTATTGTATCAGTGAAACAGGATAGAAAATAATGCATAGTTTTTTTTTTAATTACTAGTAAATGTAGTGAAAGCTAGCCAAAACAGTAGTGATGAGTGTGTTAGTTTTGGACTTGAGCTCTATGTTCTACTTAAGCCATAAGGTACTGCATGACTGAAATTGTAAACACTTGATGTATATTCAGTTATACAACCATACGTATCTGATTTCCTGTAGCCCTTTAAACCAAGAGACTCCTAGCCATTTTTTTTTTTTGTTTAGCTGATTTTTTAATAAACATGTACTGTATAGGGCTCAGGATTGTGCAGTACAGAGTGACGTATCCTTTTTTCCAGCACAAGTCAGATACACATGATCATGTGTTTTTATTGTTGTTTTCGGTTGTTTTTATGACCGAATAACAATAATAATAATACTAACAATAATAATAATAATAATAATAATAATAATAATAATATGCTCATTTTGAGAGTTTATATCATTCCCATTTTCCGGTAGTGGTAAAATTTACACATTACAAAAGTAATAATAAATTTTATTAAACCTGACAAATACACAAATACACAAGCTTCACCATTACCACACACAGGCTTCCATATAAGCGTTTTTTTTTTTTCATCGTCATTGACCTTTGCTGTGTCGCCGGTAGAGATTTGTGCTGCTTGAGTTTTAAGGGTTTTAACATAGTTTTCCATTCATCTATCCAACTAATAGCCTAATTCAAATCAAATTACAACTGATGTCCAAAATCTGATCGAGCCTCACGAGATCCGTCTGTCCTCCATCACTTTTTCTTTAAATCCTCATATGAGGACTGTATGGCATTAATCGTATGCTTCTTATGCTCTAACGTCTTCTTTTTTTTTTTTTTAGACAACTGATAAAGTTCAACAGGTATCAGGTGCTATTATCAAAAGACAGTGAAAAAAAAATTACAATAGAATTTGTGTCTCAGGAGGTTAACATCTATCTTGCTTTAAGTTCTATGACTTTTTGTCCACTTTAAGATTCCCAGGATATCACAATGCACATCATCAGAAATATACTTAAGATATCGCACATGGCTGTTTTAGGGAATATAGTTATAGATTTCTCATTATGAAATTATGACAAAGCAAATAATAATACAAAACTTTACCGTGACTCTAGGAAGCAGTAGACATTTCAGGTTAAAAATTTGCCTAATTCAAGTAAACTACAAAAAACAATTCATCTTAGCAAATGAAATGTTATTTAATCTAGTTAAACCTATCTATAATTTCTTAAAATATGTTTACAACAAACCAAATGTAAAATTATTAAGCATATCTCTTGTCAAAATGTTACTAAAACTGTAAGCAAAAATGTTTATTCTGTTGGCAGAGAATTTTGCTTCCTAAACCTAGCAGTAGAACCGCCAAGAGAACAAAAAGTTTTTGCTTAAAATCTTTGTACAATGTGATTAGAAATAAGCTAAATACTCTTACATTTGGTTTGTTTTGAGAAAGTGTAGATAAATGTAACTATAAATCAAGATATTTTTACTTGCTAAGATATATATATATTTTTTTCTTTTTTTTTTCTTTAAAAAAGAAATTCAACGTAATTTTACTGTTTAAAAATGTTCTGAAATAATCCTATATTTATTAATGTTTGATATATAGTATTTAACTGTATGTATTGTGTGTGTGTGTGTGTGTATTAATTAGATGGGGAGGTGGTGTGTCTCTCCCTCTCTCTCTCTCTCTCACACACACACATTTATCACCAGCATTGGAGATAAAAATAGCAGCGACCATGGAGGGGAATGTGAAGTTAAATGGGCCCCAGTATGGAGTTACTATTTTTAGAACTGGTAACCGTGGTAACGCACAGGAATTGGTTTTTCACTCCACACTGCAGCTTGGCATTTTCCGGCTCATTTTCTGCTCAGAGTGACATCGAGTTAACGAACGCTCGCTGCAGGAGACCTTCCTGTTACCTCCTAACACGTCTGTGCATTAAGGGAGTGGGTCGAGGCAACGGGTAAATGGGAGTGCATGCACAAGTTTCAGGTTAACACACTGATGTGTGTGTGTGTGTGTGTGTGTGTGTAGATGATGTGATATGATATTTTACATTTGTAGATGTTTAAACCAAAATATTCACACCCGAGGTTTGAGAGTTGTGAGAACATACAGTACGTGAGCTCTTCCCTCCTTAAGTTTCTGTCTTCTTTTGTTGCCATAGCAACTACTAGCCTCGCTAAGGGTGATGTCATTATTGTTAAGTCAATTGTTCTTAAAGTGTTTCCTTCACTGGATAACGAGAGCTCCTTTATTCTAATGACACCAAGAAGATTGGATGTTAAAACACGATTCTGAGGCTTAATAGATCTAATTAGGATTTTTTCTGGATTAAATATATTTTCCCTGATCTAATGAAGTTTTCCTGGATTAACTTGATTATTCCTTCATTGAATTATGTTTTTATTTCAGGTATTTCATGATCAAAATAAGATTGCTTAGATTTTTCCAATATTACATGTTTCTTTAATAAAAGTACCCCAGATTAAAACAGACTAGTACTAGATTTCCCAAATGTACCTACAGTAAGTATTCCTAAAATAAATCATGTCTTCCTAGAACAAATGCAGATTTCCCAGAATGAACCGAATCGTCTCTCGTGCAATGAACCTTCTCCAAATAGATGGACTTTTCTCTTCTCTTTTTTTCTTCAAGCTTTATTAATATTTCAATTGCATTACAAGTAATTGCAGTACAAGGATTGTACTGTATGTACATGCAGATGACAAGAATTTTAAACCTTAACAACCAGTCAAAAGTTTGGACACACCTGCTAATTCCAAGGTCTTTCCTGGTATTTCTTTCTTTCTACACTGTAAAACAATGCTGAAGGCGTTTATCCAAAATCCACAATAATCTCCTTTGAACAGTTGATATTGAGATGTATATCTGCTACTTCTGCT
>JAQMYG010000015.1:2189695-2201537 GCA_030014215.1 Clariallabes teugelsi
ATTAGCTGTTTTGTGAGCAATTTCAGACCTTGATTATGCAATGTAAGCGGTCTTAGGGTTATATTTTAACGTCAGAGATTTTTCTCTGAAAAGTCTAATTATAACCTTACATCCTGTATCAGATCAATTAACCAATTAATTAATTAATCAGTGCAGTTATAGTGCTGACCTCGCGGTGGCGTAGTGGTTAGCACTGTCGCCTTGCACCTCCAGGGTCCGGGTTTGATTCCCGCCTCGGGGTCTGTGTACATGGAGTTTGCATGTTCTCCCCGTTCTTGGTGGGTTTCCTCTGGGTACTCCGGTTTCCTCCCACAGTTCAAAGACATGTACAGTAGATTAGGCTACTTGGCGTTTCCAAATTGCCCGTAGTGTGTGAATGGGTGTGTGAGTGTGTATGTGTGTGTGCCCTGTGATGGACTGACAGGGTCCAGGGTCTACCCCGCCTCGTGCCCTAAGTCTCCTGGGATAGGCTCCTGGCCCCCACTCTTTTTAATTATTATAATTTACTTCCTGTATGTGATTAAGTAACCAATTAATCGGTGTGTAGTTATAGTGCTGTTTCCGACCTCGACCCTCTCTCTGTCTTTCTCTCTCTCTCTCTCTGTCTGTCTCTCTGTCTGTGATGTTTCTTTGTGAGATGAAGAAGCTGAGGAAGCAGACGGTGCGGACCCTCTCCCTGATCCTCTGCATGTTCTCCTACCTGCTCGTGGGCGCCGCCGTGTTCGATGCGCTCGAGTCGGAGTCAGAGAGCGCGAGACGGCGCGTGTGCGATCAGCGGCGCGCGGAGCTCAAGGCGCGTTACCGCTTTACGGACGATGATTACCGCGAGCTGGAGCGCGTGGTGCTGCGCGCGGTGCCGCACAGAGCCGGGACGCAGTGGAAATTCGCCGGATCCTTTTACTTCGCCATCACAGTCATCACTACCATAGGTGACACACACACACACACACACACACACATAGACATACAGTAGACACGCACAGACAGACACACACAGACACACACACATAGACACGCACAGACAGACAGACACACACACAAATACACTTACTCAGACATACACACAGACACACACATTTACACACATACACACACACACACTTACTCAGACATACACACATACACACATAGACACACACACACACACACACACAAATACACTTACTCAGACACACACACATAGACACACACACAGACACACACACACACACACACAAATACACTTACTCAGACATACTCAGACACACACGCGCACATTTACACACATACACACAGACAGACACACACACATACACACACACAAACAAACACACATGCACGCACATACACAAATACACACACATACACACACACACACACACACACACTTACACAGACATAAACACACAGATACACACACACAAACACACATGCACTTACTCAGACATACACACACTTACTCAGACATACACACAGACACACACACACACACACACACACATGCACGCACATTTACACACATACACAAATACACACACAGACAGACACATCCACACACATACACACACACACACACACACACTTACACAGACATAAACACACAGATACACACACACAAACACACACGCACTTACTCAGACATACACACACTTACTCAGACATACACACACTTACTCAGACATACACACACTTACTCAGACATACACACACACACACACACTTAAAATTGATGCAGAAGATGCTGGCATGTCTAAAGTGTGTATGAGTAGCATAGGAAATGACGCCCCCCCCCCTCCCTCCACACACACACACACACACCTTTCATTTCTTCATCTAACAAATGTTCCCCAGGCCAAAATGATATATAATATGTACAGTATATATATAATAACTAATATAGTTAAAGAGTTTGGTAAAATAGTTATAGAGAAGGTTAAAGCTAAAAATAAGCTGATCAGCTTTACTGTAATCAGTGATATCTTTAACCTTCAACCTGAAATAATAATATCATTGAAAGAGCGAGTTCTGACCAATACAGACAAAACCTTTCTTTTATTTCTATATTGCCAAAATCCACGGCATAGAACAGAATTGCAGGATAATTGCAGGCAGTAAAACATCAGTGACCTAATGGTGTAGTGAAGAGCCTCAGGGTAATGGCTGTGATCAAGCTGACTCTGTTGCAAATGTCCTTCTATCTCCTCCTGGGCAGAAGGAGGGAGAACAGTTTGTGACTAGCATGGGAGGAGTCCCTGATGATGATGTGCCGACAGAGCACTCAGCTTCTGTCAAGAAAATGTGTGTATCTGTGGAGAAAATATCCCCTGTGCCTCATGAAAGAAGTGACATCCAAACAAATTTGTCTTATTTTTTATTTGTTTTTTTTATTTTGCTTTTCTGGGATTTCGCAGTGTTATCTTATTTTTGCTCTTCTCTTAGGTGCGAGAAAAATTACGAGTGGTTTGAGAGCACCACTTACTGTACCAAGTTACGAAGAATTCAAACCAACAGTTTAACAGTTTGTAAAACGATGCTGAAGGCGTTTATCCAAAATACACAATAATCTCCTTTGAACAGTTGATATTGAGATGTATATCTGCTACTTCTGCTCTGTAAAGTTTCATAACGGCTCTAATCTGAGGTGCTGGTTGTTAATTGGTGATTTCTGAGGCTGGTGACTCTAAATGAACGTCTCCTCTGCAGCAGAGGTCAGTTTTGGTTTTGCTTTCCTGGGAAGGTCTTCATGAGGGACAGTTTCATCATGGAGCTTGATGGGTTTTACAAACGCACTCGACACAATGAAGAGATCCTATGATCCAAATTAAGACTGTAACTGTTAGATGCCTCAGCCATACTGGTCTGAAAACCACCATCCATATATTACTGTATATTAAATTTCTTCACACCATCACAGATCTTTTGCCATTGATGCGTTTCCTATATTATCTGTAACACCAGTGCTCACACTGTGTAAGATCTTGTCTTTATTTTGTTAGGTACTTTGATTACACTTGCTTTAGTTCTTTGTCTTATTTTTCCTACCTTTCTTCAGTGGCATCGTTCCAATTCTTGTACCTGATTTGCACAAGGCAAACAACATGTCCCTGCCCTTATATGGTGTTTAGGGGCATTACTTATGGTAATTAAATGATAACACTATGCTAAGCCTATGCACCTCCAATGTATGATCAAGTGGGATTCGTCATTCAGCTCATCTTTGCATGGCTTTTGTTTTTAGACACAGTGGATCTGCCATAACCCACTGTAAAAGAGTTGGCCAGGAAGCTCTCAGTGGTAAAAGGATAGGAACTTGTTAAGACCTGGGGAGACAGGTGTGTTTTTTAAGTCTCTTTGGGAAGTAAAGATGCTGTTGCACCTTTCTCACATGTATTATAGAGGTGTGGACAGCCTGGAACTCGAAGCTTGTACTTACAGTAGATGGCAAAGTGTCTTCTGTGTTTAGATTTCAGGAAGTCCACAATGAGCTGTTTAGTGCACTGTGAAAAGTATTTTAGAAAATGGAGAAAGAGAGCGGCAGCCTTGCACCTCCACAGTCTGCTTTCGATTCCTGGTTGGGTTTAATTCCTGGAATCTGTGTGCATAGAGTTTGCATTTTCTCACCATGCAGATTAGGCAAATTGGTGTTCCCAAATTGCCTGTAGTGTTTGAGTATGTGTGTGTATGCGTGTTTGTGCCCTGCGATGGATTGGCACTGTCCAGGGTGTACCCTGCCTCGTGCCCTAAGTCTCCTGGGATAGGCTCCAGGCCATCACGCCCTGTATACAGGATAGACAATGAGTAAGTGAGTGAGTGAAAAAGAGGACAAGAAAGAAGGCATTTTATGGGTTTTCTAAGGCTGACAGGACTAGAAAAGAGCATTTAAACTAAAAAGAAGATGTGGGAGATCAAGACCAGAAGGTGGCAATAATGCAACATGGTGGATGGCAACTGCCGGTAAACACCAAGAAGACAAGCAGACCATACTGTAGTTCTTTGTTCTTTTTGGTGTTGAGGAGTTTGTTGGTTGAACACCGTGCTGCTTGGCTATGGATCTCCTCCCTATTGACGGACTCATCGATGAGGATAAATCTAATCATTTTGATTCATACACATTTACATTTTGTACAAATTTCCACAATTTCTTTTGATTGTGTAAAGCTGCTTTGCGACAATGCCAATTGTTAAAACAATTAAAATTTAATTAAATTAAAGGGCATGTGATTGCCCATCTTAAAAGACCAATGTTTGTTTATTAAGACGTGATTATTGGCATTGGACAAGTGATCGGAAAGTCTCAGGTTCAAAACCCAGCACCATCAAGTTGCCGCTGTTGGGCCCTTGACCAAGGCCCTTAACCCTCGATGGCTCAGATATACAATAAGATTTTTAAAAACAAGTAAGTTGCTCTGGATAAGGGTGTCTGACAAATAGCGTAAATGTAAATGTAAGTTATGCAGCATCCAGCTGCATCTGGAGATCCTGATGCCCAGTTCATGAAGCTTGGTGATCAGTTTAGTGGGTTATGGCCATTGAACAGCATCCTTATGTATTGTATGTGGTGTTGTTGTCCAGATGGGTGAAGGCATTGGAAATGGCATCCTCTGTCAATCAGTTCAGGCATTACGCAAATGGGTGGGAGTCCAGTGTAGGTGGTACATTAGATGACTCAAAACCAGCTTCTCAAAGCACTTCATCACAATGCGGGTGAGTGCGACTGTGTGGAAGCCATTCAAATGCACTGCAGCAGAATGCTTAAGCATCAGTTTGATGATTCTTGTCTTCAAGCATGGTTGGAGCGGTTGCCTGAGCCAGTGACCATTTAAAGATGTGTGTTGAGATCTGTGCCAGCTGTCCAGGACATGTCCTGAGTACAAGCTCGTGTATAGGGCCAGGAGTGTTATTTGCAGCAGTCCTTGGTCAAAGCAAGCACAAAAGTGATTGTGCTAATCACGGAGGAAGGCATTTGTGTTTGGGAGAGACATTTGTTGTTGGTTTGTGGTCAGTGACAGTCTGGATGCTCTTCTATACGTGTCTGAAGTCAGACCTTTATGTGGAATTGCTTTTGAATACAAAGTTTGTACGAATATTTCGCTTTCCTACAGGCCTCTGCATCACCAGACTGAGCTCATCCATGGCTTCTGATTAGGAAGTGTTTATCACATGCTTGAGGTCTGTGCATTGTCTATAGATGTGTTGATACGATACAGGAGAGAAGGTGTGTAAGTAGATTTGTGTGTGAGCCCAAGATGGTCTGGTTCAGTTGGTATCTTGAAACCAGTGTTGAAGTGAAGAAAGCTGACAATTAAGAATTTTCATGTACTATATATAATCAGTCTTCTGCACAAGCAAATGTATGGAAGTACATAATTACAGGTTTATTGTGAAAGAATCTTTATTGTATAATCTGACATGTAGAACTATATCGTTACACAACTGCTACAGAATTCAGACAAAATTTGATTGCAATCTCATACTATCTGTCAAATAATAATTTTAAAGGACTGTAAACAAAGTTAATGTTTTCTCCCCCCCCCCTGCAGGTTATGGCCATGCAGCTCCAGGTACGGATGCTGGGAAAATCTTCTGCATGTTTTACGCTGTTCTCGGGATCCCTCTCACTCTGGTCATGTTCCAAAGCTTGGGTGAAAGAATGAACACTTTTGTGCGCTTCCTGCTCCATCGCGGGAAAAAGTGCCTCGGTTTCCGGCGTACAAGCATATCCATGGAGAACATGGTCCTCGTGGGCTTCCTGTCCTGCCTGGGCACTCTGGGTTTGGGTGCGGCTGCTTTCTCGCACTTTGAAGGCTGGACGTTTTTTCACGCCTACTACTACTGCTTCATCACGCTCACTACCATCGGCTTCGGTGATTTTGTCGCTCTGCAGAAGAAAGGTGATCTCCAGGAACGGACACCGTACGTCGTCTTTAGCTTCATGTACATTCTAGTGGGCTTGACGGTCATTGGAGCCTTCCTCAACCTGGTGGTGCTGCGTTTCCTCACCATGAACACAGAAGAAGAGAGGGAACGAGCATCACTGAAGAGGAAAGAACGCAACTTGAGCTCCCTCGCTGACCAGAACAGCCATAGCACGCTTTTTTTGCCGATGGAAGAGGGCACGAGTTGCACGAACCTCATCCCGTCTCCTGTGAATGAATGCTACCGCCGTCCAGTTCTTCCTCGCCCTCCGAGTCCGGTTCATCAACGGTCGCGTCTCAATTCTCTCTGCTCTTGCTGTTATCGCATTGATTTGTGCCCTAGCCTCATTCCATCTAAGCCCGGGTGTAACATTGATTCGGTTTACTACAGTTCCATTTCTTATCGGATCCACAGAGGTTCATTTACCAGGGAAAACACGGGATTTTCTTCCCCGGGAAGCACACTGTCTCCTGGGCACAGTTTCCGAGAACTACCCCGATTACGGAGGAAGTCCGTCTGATGGTTCACAGCGTTTAAAGACTTGATTTGCAGATTTCACAGACAAATTATTTTTGTAGCGAACACAAAAAACAAGATCTTTCGCATGGTGTAAGATAATCTGCATGTGTGAATATTGGAAAATGGAGACGTCAACGAAACAAACCAATAAGATTGTTATAAAGAAAAGAGACAAGACAGTATGAAAATGCAACATGCTAGTTTTCAGTCACTCTCAGTGTCTCCTCATAACTTTTCTTAATTAGGGGAAATAATTGAATGCTGTTTTACAGAAACCATACATTTCTTACAGTTGAATGATTGTGGATTTTTACATTTTCTGGCAAGGCTAATCAGTCCTTTCCCAGCATACTAAAAGCTATAGGAGTGTATCGTATATTCTTTAGAATCTGAAAAAAAAGAAGGTCACAGGAGCTCTGGTACGAAGCTTCAGAAGAAAGAAAGGTCGCGTTCACTAACACGAGCGTGTGTATGGTACACAGCACTTCGGCATAGGAGTTTAATCCCTTTCGGAGGCGAGTTCTTAAGATGAAATTTCGTATTGCGAAACAAATGTTACCAATTTCCAACATTATAATTATTATAATTATATTGCATATAAAAACAATTAAAAGATTTAGAAAAGACATGAAAATGAAATAATTATAAAATAAATGACCTCACTTAGCATTAATTTATGATTCCCCTCGGCACCGGCTGCTTTAAAAACCAAACTGAAAACGACTCCCTTTTCTTGCCGCTTAATACCCCTATCTCACCTATGCGGTTTGACTCACGGTGAGATGCGGAGTTAGGCACCTTGAGTCGCCGCGATTGTCCGCCGACGTTCCGCAAAGTTCTGTAAGGACCGCAAGCTTCCGCGAGGACCGGCAAAAAAATTAAACATGTTTAATTTTTCGCGCGGAAAGATGGAAATGTACTCACAGCGCCAAAAACTTGCGGTGAATCATGATGACCCGTACTTATGGCCACCGCGCGGAACTCCGTAGGTGAGATAGGGGTATAACTTTCTTGGGACCCCATGGTGCTACGTCTTCACTAAATCTTGCACAAAATGCAACAAAAAAATGTAAACTCTTTTCACTTGGCTTTCCACTGACAAAAACAAGTTTTGAATGTCACCCAGACATACGCACAACCGGAGGTACGCACAACCGGCTCGGTCGCTCGCATGTCAAAAATTTATGCTTCGTATGGTGTGGCAAATTTCTCAAAACATTTTTGCTTCTTTAGGCGAAAATCCTCAAGGTGGTGCGGAATTCATTTACTGGATTAATTCATTGGTTATTGATAAATGCTTGGGCTCGACTTCATCCAAATGAAATCAGTTTAAAATAATTAGATGCAAACTATAATGACTGCAGGTGTGTTAGTGAATTATATTGGCGTCCTCATTTAAATTTAGTACAAATCACATGACTTCAGCATGAATAAAGGAGTCTTAATTCGAGAAACTTCTTAATTCCAGAAACAAACAATGCTAGCAATGTGATACTGTCTGTCAGATTGCAGTTTCTATTATAAATCGTAGTTTTGTATTATGCAGTTGGAAATGTGTCGGACTGGCTCGTAGCCATTTATAAACACCAAAATTTCCATCTTCAAAACTTTCAATATGCATCCGGAAAGTGTGTTTCCTCACTTTAACTTTCACATGTGACATTTTCCAGCTAATTTAAAGTACATCATTTAAATTACTTTAATATGCAGAAACGGGTGGAGAAATACACATATACGTATATACATGGATCAGTTTAATGAAAATGTAAAAGAGTAATAAGTCTCTTTGTATGTTAACATTTATAATTCTGAAGAAAGTTGTTTTCAAACCCAATTCCAATCCCACTTTTTTAAAATTTATTACAAGAAGTCCTTCTTTTTTTCCTTTCTGATATCCAATCTACTTCTATCTACTCTTTGCTATATTCAATGCATGATCATAAGCCTTATTAATACACTGTGTTATTATTGTGAAAACAGAGCCATGCTAATGACAAATAAAAACCTGTAACCATAAGTATTAATTATGCAGTTTTACGAAAAACACAATTTTTTTCTCCCGATGTTTGTAAATGCCCTCCATGGCGAAATCACACCGTTCCGCTAATCGTAACAGCTCGCAGTGTGATTTACAGGCAACACCTGCAGCTCCATAATTAGCCTTTGTTTTTCCTTGTAGTGAGAATTAACATGTCATTATAAATACAGTGTATTAGGTAGTGAATAGGTGGAGCTAATGGTGTGGAATAAAGTGTTATTTCCTACTGAGAATTCAAACACGGGCAATTCACAAACACATCTTTATAAAGAAACAGCCGATAAGTTTTTATAACATCCAGAGGGAGGGAGGGAGGCGTGGCCTCTGTGCTTGTCAGTCACATGGAAAGAGGTGTGGCGACTTTTCCTGCTTCCAAGCAAAGTCTCTCTGACTGTTAATCACTTTATCTACTATATACTCCTGCAGTGTATCATTTTTATAAACCTCTGCCATGACTGCTTCATTTTTATATACAACGTTACTCCAGATTAGATTAATAATAACATGTAAAAATGTGTAACATAATGGCAAATGTTAAAATATGTTTAACTCGATGTGTACATTCTTTGCATGCATTGGGTCGACATGATGTTGGAAGTTTAGAGAAAAAAAACAAAATCACTTTTAATCACTTTCGCTCTGAAAACACGTCGTCCTGAGAGGTTTTACTTGGAAGTGGTTCATTTATTTATTGTTATGATGTCAATCAAGCAAAAACTAATTTGCATAATATTTTAATTAACGCACATCTATCAGGTAAGACATTCTTGATATACACACTTTTCTTTTTCTTCTTCTCAATTTACAGTAGATAAGTCTAACTTTTTTTTTCTTCTAATTTTCTGGATTTTCATGTACTCGTTTTAAAGCCTGTAATCTCATATTTAATGAACCATTTGTAAAATTATTATTTGCATCATTTAGGTTAAACCATTAGACTTTAATGTTTGGGAGGCGTAATATAATTAAATGCCTTTTGCTTCACTCTTCCTGTCTGAAGCCATCTTTATTTTGAATGTATAAAATATTTTAGGGTCTAAGCTTTATTATGTTTAATTAAATGCATTATGTTCGACAAATGACGCTGCATTGTCTTCACACACCGCATCCATTTAGATAAAAGAACTTTTTAAATATCTGAACTACATCTGCTGTACTGCACTCCTCAAATTACAAGGCAAGTTCAACTTTCACAGTGAATTTTCTCTTTATAACTGTTACTTCCTGTGTGTTCAGAGACACTGAAATACCGCCGTTCCCAATGTGTTTCTTGCCACCTCAATACAGTAAATAGTTGATGCATTGTACACTATTAGAAAAACCTGAACCCTTGTTTATATTTGATATACATGTGTAAGGTTTACCACTATAGATACTGTACATCAGAGCTGAAACATCCCTTTCCATTTGGATTTCATGCAGATTGTTGACGAGCGCTGTTCCACTGTTCCACTGTCATCATGATTAGTGTCATGAGCTGTGTCTCAATACGCCAACGCCACCTTTTCAGTACATGCAAAAGGATTACGTTATCTAGAACATTGTTTCCCAAATTGTTGTGCCGTGGATGGTATCGGTACTGCAGGCATCATGTATAACAAATACAATTCCCGTAAAATATTTCGAATGAAGTATTCACAATCAAATGAATCATGTGATTTAAACATCATGATATTCTACTGTACACTTATCTTAGTCACGTGTGCTGGTCAGAGTTTGGCTGAGTCAAGGTTTTCACATTTCAAACTGGCCCGTTTTTTTGTTCACCTGAACAAGAACTTTCAGCACAAAAAACACCAGATCACATTATGTCATTTAAACAACACTTTGTTTCCTTAGTAATCACTTCTAACTCGCTCAGAATCGCCTCTGAACCGTCAGTGTCGGTCTGTTCACGGCTAACAAGCAAACTAGCGTCTAACACAAGGCTGAATCCAAAATCCCCCTCTAACCCCTAATCAAGGGCACTACTTGCGATTGTACACCCTACATAGTGCACCAGCTTTCCTATTAAACACTATTTGGGATTAAATTCTGGGACAGTCACTTAACTGAGGCTATTCTAAAGCAGAATAAATGGAGATATACAGAGAAATATGGTTTATAGAGTATGGTTTATTCTTTTGGCTTTTGGCTACATAGTACCGGTTTTAAAACTACTTTCACCCCTGCACTACTGTATTTAAGAAATGACTGTATATAAGCAATGATCACAATTTTGGATTTAGCCAAAATTTAGACAGTAAGGCTTAACAAAAGCATGAATGTGAGACATGAACCATGAATGCGACTTAAATACCGTTGACGATTAAACAAGGTGATTTAGGTGCTCAGGGTCATGTGACACAGTGAGCATGTGATGTGCAGTGATTTATGGGAGTTGTAGTCCAGTCCTACCCTGACTCTTCATATCTTGTTTTTAAAAATTTAATATATCTTGAAAACGTCTATCTATCTATCTATCTATCTATCTATCTATTTTTTGGACCTTTTATTTTTTTATTTTTTAAACCTTTAATCTCATTTCAATTACATTATTCTCTTGCAGACATTCCAGAAAAAGCAAAGTTAGCTCCCATGATTAACATTCAGTTAGATGTTTTATCTTCATGCTGCTGTGACTTCCCAACCTGTGTAAGGGAACATGCTCAGGAATAAATTCATACACAAGATACAACAGGGGGAAAAAAAAAGATTATTACTGTGCATGACTGCAAATTACCCCATTTAGCTGGAACAGTTATTATATCCTTCAGAAGGATTCCTGCACTAAATTATGCCAACCATCTGCTATGAAGTGACACATGACTGATCAGAAACACACCTCCATTTTCTGGGCACAGGACAAAAAGAGAGAAAAAATGAAAAGAGAAAGAGAAGATTTTTTCCATACATTATGATCATAACGTAGAGCACAGCTGATGATGATGATGATGATGATGATGAGGATGATGATGAGCACCACTTCCTTCTAAATTAGTCCGATCATTTTATTTTCCTGTCACTTTTAGACATTTGACAAGAAAACAAAGCTTTCTTTGACTTGAGACAATAAACAAAGACAGCCTTTTTCCTAGAGAGTAAAGACAGCTGGAACAAAAAGAAGAACGACACCATCGCAAAAAATCATTCTGTTTTTGCTCCTGATGGTTTTGTATGTAAGGAATAAAACATTCAAGCAGTTACATGAAAACAGTCTTATTTCTTGTCCTGCTCCTTGGCTATCTGATGTACTACGCAACAACAGGAGAGAATTAAGAACTGCAGAGAGAAGATGGAAGAAATCTCAACTTGATGCAGATCTCGTCTCTTACCAGACTCTTCTCTCCAAATTCTCATGTGACGTGACTTCTGCCAAAACTAGCTTCTTCAGAGAAAAGCTGGAAGCCT
>JAQMYG010000015.1:2201696-2214083 GCA_030014215.1 Clariallabes teugelsi
AATTTGTTGAACTTTACCTCATTGGGCCTTCTCTACCATTCGGTCGAGGTAAGTTAAATGGGGAAGAAAACCCACTAGATGACTCTAAGTCTTTAAGTAGTATCCATTTAATCTAATGCATAATAACAGCTGTGCTGTTGCTGTTTTGTGTCACAACACAAAAAGTTTGATGCATTTGATGTCTTTTTGTATTTGTAGCTATATTGATACTTTTACCATGAGGCAAAATCTCAACTGTTTGGAATAGGGCCTTTTTTTTTTTTTTTTTTTAAATATACTGTACCTTGAGCTTTTTACCTTTCCAGTAGTTGCCACATTGGATCAATCCATCCAAAATTTGGAGTTATTTGTACACAAGTTTTTTTTTTACATTGAACAACAAAGCCACAAGTGTGATACTGCATTTATATAACAGTTCTATAAACGTTATCAACAGATTATGATTTGCTTGTTTACTTAATCAGCTACTTTGCTTCACCAACACGTATCATTCTGCATCTGGTGGAATTGCTGCTGCGCTGCCTGTTAAGCCTATATCACATCTGCACTCCCAAGTTGGAACAAACTGAATACCCTAAAACAGAGAGGGCTGTCTGACTTCAAATGAGAATATAAACTTACAGAAACGGCTTTAAAATTGCATTAAAAATACTACAATATCATTTAAAAAAGTATAGATGGTGAAGTTTTGCACTGAAAAATGAATGCCACATATTGCCTTTATTTAGTGTCTTATATCAAAGTTTATTATAGACAATATAATAAAACAAAATCGACAATATTTAGGAACAAATATGAAATATTGCTAATATATAAAAAATAATAATAATGACATGCAATGAAAACTTTCATTTTTGTAGAATTCTCTTTTAACTATTAGAGAACATCTAGAAAATAAAAGTAAATAATAATTCTTGGATATATGTATTATATAAGATTCCATAACACATATAGGGTTTTAATTAGAGATTAATAGCAGCAGAAACTGTATTGGAATCTAATAAAACCATTAGATTGTAAAATGATTTGAGTTCTCATTAGGAAAATAAAACATCAAATATTATGCACAAAGATTTTCCAGGGTGTCATGTGACCCTAAATTTGTGATGTCATTGATGCTACAGTTTTAAACACATCAAATATAAACACATAGACATTGATAACAGATTGATTCCCACTGCATCCTCTATGACCTGGATTTAACAGGAGTTAAGATTCTCAGGGTGCATAAAGCCTTCTCTTCTCAAATCCATAAAGATCTGCCTTTTCCTTTGGCTGTAGCTCCCTCTAATGGCGAACTACGCCGATCCTCAAAACAAAAATCATCATTTAAGATGAGGCAATTTCTCACATGTGATTTTAGATCTCGACCACGTGATGATGGTTCCTGATGCGTGTTAGCATGCGTGAAGAAGCTCATCATCAGAGACGTCAGATTCCATCCGTGTGAAATCGCTGCCTGGTTCAGGCTGAGCCCGGGCTCGTACCCGTGCCGGTGCTGAGGTCGAGCTGATTCTTTTTTTTTAGATCACAAAGTAAAATGATGTAAACAGTCACACAAAAGCCCACACCTCGAGCTCATTAATGATAAAATCTTCCTCTGAGGACAGCACATCGTTATCGAAGGTTTCGCACCGCTGGCTGCTGCCGTGAAGCAGATCGCTGTGTAGCCACAGACCGAACTGGCCTCTGTAAAGGGAACACAGGGAACACATTACACAAACACGCCATTATATACATTATATATAGATATATATCTGTTGATTTACTGTATATGCTGTAAAAATAATTGTCCTTACAGTCCTCCTCCGAACAGCAGAGAGTCCATACTTCCTTTAATAAAGTAAGAGTTGAGGCCTGTCCATTTGTACACCTACACACACACACACACACACACACACACACAGATTGATGAGGATGTGAATGGATTTACGGAGTTCTTGAAATTCAAAAGAGAAACAGAAGTGTGCTAGTGTTGAGTTGTTGAGTTTAGTTATTAAGTTATATAATTAGTGTCTTTCTGTAATATTAAACATTACTATTAAGAGTAGTATTACTATGTAATGAAAGGACAAGGAATTTGAAGAAAGGTGGAGAGCAGGAAGGAAAGGGATTGAAACACACCTGTAGATGTGGAGAAAATGAGAACAGAAAAGTCTGTCCTGTGCCGTAGTAGGCGGGGCCAACTCTGAGAGGGGCGGAGCAAACAGCACCAAATACCTGCAACAGACAAGAAGTAATAACTTAATAAGAGTTAAACTATTGCATACAAAAACAAAGCACTACCACTACTTATAACAACAACAACAACAACAACAACAATAATAATAATAACAATAATAATTTCATTACCATTTGTTATTTATTTAATTAATTTGATTAATTTGCTTGTATATGGTGTAAGCTTAATTTAAATGTGACCATCACAAATAGAGGGATGTTGTGGTGAGGAAAAAAAAAAGATTATTATTATTATGACTGTATATGAAGTCTCCTACATACGAATATTCAAGTTATGAACTTTGGAAGATACGAACATGCGCAGAAGTTAGATCACACGTCCGGCGTACATTGGGACGTGCGTGCAGCGTGGATCCAGTCTACAGGTGGTTGTGGTGTACTGTACAGTACTGTATAGAGTACAGTAGTGAAGTACAAACTCAGGATGTCTGCAAGCAAGCGTAAAAGCAGCAACGATGAAGCTGGTACCGCTAAAAAGCAGTACAGTACTATACTGTAATATACAGTGTGTAGGCGATTGGGTTAGCATCTTAGTACCTAGACGATGTTTGTTGGACTTACGAACTAATTGGACTTACGAACGAGCTCTCGGAACGGAACTCGTTCGTATGTAGGGGACTTACTGTATATAAAAACTGGACCGGTTCTGTGACATTTTATTTGTGCTAAGGGTGCACAAACTTTTGCACTCATGTCTATTTAAGTTACCCAGCCTTTTTAAATAGCATGTGCATATGTCCTCTGTGTGTACGTGTACGTGTCTGTGTGTGTGTGTGTGTGTGTGTGTGTGTGTGTGTGTGGGTGTTAAACTCACCTGTCCGTAGGTGTCTTTAACGAGGACGATCATGCAGGTGTCCAGCTGGTTGGTGTTTCCGTACAGTGTCCTCAAACTGCTGCCGTGGTTCTGAGTGCGATACGCTAACATCCACTCACGCAGCTGCAAACTAGCAGGAAGCTCTTGAGAGAGCTAAATACAAACACATACACACGTTTATATCTTCAGTCATATCCACATGTCTAGCAATATTTACTAAATATTAATAATAATAATAATAATAATAATAATAACCTGCTGTATCTGCGTGGCGCTCAGCACTTTGCTGTGCTCAGACACGATGTCGACTCCATCGAGTGCGATCAGACGGGGTGCGTCCCAGACGCCCCACTCGTCTTCCCGCTTCTCTTCATCCTCATTCTGCAGTTCCACCACGATGAAGTCTTCGTCGTCATCCTCCTCATCTTCTACGCTTCCCTGTAACCAGGAGGACGAGTCTTCTTTACTGACACGACTCATCTGTGAAACGGGACAAGATCAGAAAATGAGAAATCATTAGTTTACTCTCTTTATCTCTCCGCGACCATCCTCCTCCTCCTCCTCCTCCTCATCACCTTCATCATCACCTTCATCATTAGCATTCTCTTCCCCTCCTCCTTCTTCTCATCATGATCATGTTCCTCCACTTCTGCATCCATCATCATCCTCCTTCTCCTCCTCTTAATCCACCCTTATCTTCCTCCCCTTTGCATCATCATCATCCATGTCCTCCTCCTCTTCATCCATCCTCATCCTCTTTCTCTTCCTCCTCCCCTCGCATCATCCTTGTCCTCCTCCTTCTCCTCCTCATCCATCCATCCTCCTTCTAATCCCTTTCTCCTCATCCACCCTCCTCCTTCTCCTCCTCCCCTCCTCTTCATCCTGCAGCTTCTCCTCATCACCTTCTTTCTCTTTCTATACCTACATTGTCTCGTCTTCATCATCATTCTCTCACTGTCCATCACCTCACATTCTTCTCTCTTCCTCTTGTTCTGTCACCACACGCTGATCTCTCTCCCTTTTACTCTGTCTTGTTTTATAATCCATCCTTCTTTTTATCAACTCACGCACCTCATCTCTCTTCCTTTTTTTCTCTCTTCATCGCACCACATCCTCAGTATTTTTTCCTTCCTTACAACTCTTTTTGTCCTTTCATCATTTCTCATTCACTCTTAGTTCTGTTCTTTCTCTATTTTCTCTCTCTCTCTCTCTCTCTTACGGAGGTGTAACAGTGGAGCTGACATTTTTAAAAGCCCTTCTTTACCACCTGTTTAGGAGAAGTTAATGTCTCTCTCTCTCTGTGTCTCTTGCTGCTGTCTTGTAAAAACAGTGCATTTATCACTTCTGAGTTAACATGCACACACACACACACACACACACACACACACACACCACTACATGTCCTCGGGGATGTGTGTCACTGCAAGTGGGTTTCTATGGAATCAGGAACAGTGTTAAATAAAGCAATACACACACACACACACACACACACACACACACAGACAGGTGTGAGGTTGAAACAATCATCTGTGAAACAGAGCTATATTCTGGATCCTGATTGGTCAGAAGGAGTTGATGAATTTACCAGAAAAGCAGCTTTGGCAGTAGTTATTTCAAGAAATGTTTTTCTTTAAAGTTTATGGAAGGAGTCTCCAGTATTAGTGCTTTGTACCAGTTAGAGTTAAGGCTGTAAAGGTTGTGGTCAGACTGGACAAACTGCAATTTTGTGTTTTTTCCGAAAACATGAACTAGCTTGTTTCAATGAAACTATAAATGCAAACCTCTGTAGTACAAGAGGAATAAAACTCTCCAAGACATGCAGTTATAGGAAATTAATCAACCTTAATGTGGTAACAGTAACTGAGCGATTTATTCTTTATTTACTCCACAAAATTGTTAGATCATACAGCTAACAAGTCACTAAAGCATACAGCTAGCAGTTCTCATTAGCATTCACTAGTTTCCTCAGTTCTCTTTACGTCCATCTAAGGAAAGTAATGTAATAATTAAATAACTACAGAGAAATAAAACATTCCTGAACCGACACTGTAAATCCTGTCTGTATTGACGAGGACCTATGAATCGCATCAGGTGTTAAACGTGTCCGTCTCCTCAAGCAGTCACGTATCAACCGAGTCGTGTTTATGTAAGAGCTGATCTCTCCTGCTGCTCATTACCGAGTCAAATCCACTCTGATTCCATGCTGGGGTTTAGCACCTTGCACTCGTTTTATTATTTGTTTTTCATCTTCTTCATCACACACTGGATTAGAGAGGATCAGAATATTTACTAAGCTTCATTTTCAGATTCCTCTTACACACACGACTCCACGGGGGCAGGGCTAACGGTGCCTCAGGGTCTGGCAGAGGCAGACTGGGACCAAAAAAAGAAACGGCCCGGGGATTTGGTCTTGCGTCTGCCCACTTCCAAGGATGGGGGTGGGCTATTTTTTACATTATACATTTTATATATCTGTTTATTAGTGTAACTGTAGATTTTTTAAATTATTTTATATTCCTTTCCTATTGCAATTTACCTCTTTCTACCTTATTTTATTTAACTTTTCCTTTTTAAGGTCACGAATAGTCAGATAAGCATTTCACTGCATATCATCCTTTATAGTTGTGTACGTGACAAATAAAATCTTAATTTGATTTGAGAAGGGGCTGGGTTAGAGCGGTTGGTGATCGCAATAATTACCTAACTCTTCTCAAATATTCACTTCACACTATATTCAGTACAATACATTCATGATCATGTACATACAGGTTAATAGCAGGTTCGTCCTCAGGATTAGACTAGTAGGATATTAGGGTTAGATTTGCTTGTACCACTAAACCGTGACAGTACCAGTAAAATACTTCAAATATTAATAAATAATAGTAGGATGTTTAGTTTAGATATTCAATAATTGTACATTAGTTTACTAGGTCTAAAGCAGTAGTCGTAGTTTAGTGCAGTACAACAAAATGTATAAATTTAAAATATGCTATATAAAAAGCAAAATGTACAAATATAACAAATGTCATATTACAAGTGGCTCAGGTTATTATGATATTATTATTATGATATTATTATTATCAGTTAGTATTAGTATTGTGTTGTTGCTCTTTTAGATTAAACATTTGCACGTGCACTTTGTGTTGTCTGTTGTATAGTTCTTAGATGGTTTTGTTAATTTCAGATGTCAATTTGTCTTGTCTTAGCCAGTCAGTTAATTAGGTGTCCTAGTTAGTGTTGTTAGTTCATGTGGTATGCAGCACTTTGGTCCTGTGTACTGAACTGTAAATGGTTGAAATGACAATAAAAGCCTACTTTACTTGATTAATATTATAATATAATGTTATTACAGCAATATTACTCCTCTAATGCAAAGTTTACTTTAAGGAGATTTATAGAGTTAATCGTAAACAGCTGCACTTAATGGACAGATGCGGTGTGTTTGTGGCTCTTGGGGACATTAACACCCATGAAAAAAAGATCTCCCTTGTGGTTAATCTCTTGTATATCAAAAACAAACAAACAAACACCCTGAGAGCCGCCTGGTGCGCAGCCGATACAGTGTAACCGCTCAGTCCTTTCATCTCCAGCTTACCGTGTCGCGCGCGCTGCCACGCCGTCCCGTTTCGCGGGTTTTTAACCCATGTGACTCTGACAGAGAGATGACCGAACTACTGATGTCGCCTTTCTTCACTTTGTTTTTTTTAAGTAACGTGGCGTCTCACAGCAGACCGACCAAACCACAGCGGATGCCAGGTGTTTGGAGACTTTAACCAATCACACTAACCCCCCCGCCCCCCCCGCCCCCCCAATCAGGGCCAGTAACCACACTGCTCTGTTGGCCAGTACATCAAAGCACACACACCAATCACACCAACTGTCTCCCTGTGGCCGGTGCTTTAGTGCTGAACAACGATCAGCCAGCGGCTCAGGACAAGAGGGGAGGAAAGAAAAGTGTAATGGAGATGCAGAAAACTAAAACAAACAAATAAATGTACTAGAAAAAGGATCAAACGAAGAAATCCAAATGAATATATAAATGGTATGCAGAAAGAAAGAAGACAGGTAAATTAACCAAACAAACAAAATAACTAAATAATAAAATTCATATTAATATATCATATTAATAAAAATATTAATATTAAAAATATTAATAAAATAGTAATTAATAAAGATTCATAATTTTTTAACAAAGAATTAAAATTAAAATTAAGAAAAAATAATGCATGAAGGAAAAAGAGGAAGGAAGACATGCAGGTAGAGAAAGACTTGAACAAATTAAAAACAAATAGATAATAATTGGGAAAAAGAAAGAAAGAAAGAAAGAAAGAAAGAAAGAAAGAAAGAAAGAAAGCAGACAGGGAAAAGTAACCAAACAAATAATATATATATATTTTTAAAGAATGCCTGAAAGGAAAAGAGGAAGGAAGAATGGAAGGAATGAAGACATGCAGAGAGAAAGACTTAAATGAACAAATTAATGATAGTAAAATTTAATTAGGGTTTAATGATATTAAATAAATAAGAAATAGAATGAAAAAATAAAGAAAGACAAACAGAAGAAAGAAAAACAAACAAAAAAACAATTAAAAGAGAAATAAATAATTGGATCCAAAACAAAAAGAATGAAGGAAGGAAGGAAAGAAGGAAGAGTGAGAAAAAGTTTTGCAAGCTGGAAGTACATTATCAGCTGACCCTGAAGACTTGAGAGGAAATTCGGATTGTTCCTGCAGATCCAAGATGAGAACAGATGAGTTCGTGTTTACAGAAGATAGGAAGTGTGTCTTCCAGTACCTAGGGTCACATTAGCATTAGAGCTCCAGAGCTAAAGTAGCAAGTGGAGCAGCTACTGTGGAGCGGCTACTGTATGTAAAGATCGATGTACTGTATTTTCAGGCACCCACATCATATTCTGGTGATTTCCACAGATATGTTTTCTAACTGCATGAGCAGGACGTTATCTAAAGGATCAATACCTCTGCATGTAGAACTGCATATAGACCACGCATGGTCAAAGGTCAAACTCTGAACACTGCAAACGAGGGGTATTTGTGTGTGTCTATTGTACACTCCTTGAACATCGAGCCTCATTAAATGATCCAGATCGATATTTCCTAGTTCTGTTTACGCAATTTTCCAATAAAATTAAAACCATTCTCAGGTCATTTATATCCATCATTATTACTATTACAGACTTTTACTCAAACACATATATTTCTGGATTCTGATTGATCAGTAGGTGTTGATGAATTCTCTGTAACAGCAGCTCTGCCAGTAGTACAGGTTCATGCTAACAGCTCATACAGAGGGACTTCATTTTAGCAAACAACCAGGAGAATTGAGAAATTGAGAAAGAAAAAAAAAAAGACCTAATGTGTAACCAAAATGTGTTAAAAGTTTAAGTAGCTAAGATTTAGATGCTAATATATTATTAATACTTCGTTGTGTTTCCTTTAGTGGCTTTAGGAGGAACACCTCACCTAAGTATAGAAGATTTCTGAAAGTTGTTCTGAAGAGATCTTCAAACTGCACAAATACATATTTTAGAAGGCCCAAACCTCAACAAATGATGGGGTGTATTTATTTCTTGCATATCTATTTAGCTTTGTGCTACAATGAAATGCTCAAGACTAATGTGGATCGCTTTGCCACAAATCTTTACGCCACTTGCATTGCATTGCTATTGATGTCGCACATCTATTGATCCTGCGTATCAAGCGCAAACACTTACACAATGTTCAAATCAACAGTCAGCTAGTTTCATGACGATATCTGGCTTTAAAAGATACAATACACAGGACATTGACTAAGTGTTGTACCATCAAAGAACAAAAACGATGTGCGCTGACTTCATTTACACAACAACAAAAAGCTGATAAAGACAAAGGCTTTGAGAGTATTCATCATTTACACCAAAACCTCTCATTAGCATCTGAACAAGCATGCTTAGAAACGCTAATTAGCATTACAGAGACATACGCTGCAATGTGAGCTGATATTTAACCTTGAGATAAGACTGAAATATTTGAGCGATTTGTTTTAAGAAGAAATATACAGAAACATGGAAACCTACAGTATCCGATTAATTTATTATTTATAATGCATGTTGTATTTTTTTTTTTAGCTCAAGGTGTATTAAAACTTGACAAAATAGCTGAACTAAGAATAAAATAAATGAAAGAATGTAATGAACAGTAAAAAAAAAAACACTAAAAATTATGAATAAAACAAAAATGAATTATAATTCATAGCCAATAAATACATTAAAAAAAGCCAAATAATAAAAAAAGAAACTAAATAACAAACAAATAAAACTTGTGCAAAAAATGGTATGTATTGGTATGATTTTATTATTTAATTTTTTATATTTGATTATATACATATTTTTTTATAAAATAAATAAAACCATAAATAGAAAAATGAGGAATCATTTCATTATTTTTTATATGAGAATATTAAAACCATTTAGACACTTTACATTAAACATTTTATTAATAAAAAGTATTTATTTATTTAATTATTGATTTATTGAACTGTTGGTTTACTCACCTTGAACTGGTAATGCAGAGATTGCAGCATCTTTTCCTCTGCTAGAGTCCGAAGTGGAGAGACGATCTGGTACACTGGCTTGTGAAGGCAAGAGAAGAGTGTGTGTAAAGGTGTGTAAGCGTGTATAAGTGTGGGTGTGTGTGTGTGTGAGAGAGAATTTAAGTGCTTATAATCTGTGGGTCAGCAAAGGAAATCCCCCATGTTAGGTAATTCTGGCCCCGCCCACTGTCAGTCTCACACCCCTTTCAGTGTGTGCGTTAGTAAAGACTATCACCTACTTGGAACTGACTTCATAGATAAAGAAGCTACCTTTGACCTGAATTTTGGAAACTATACAAATATTATAATTTTAGTATTCCACTATAAAATAAAAAAGTGAGAGAAAAAAACATGAAGGAAATATTTTTATGTAAAAAACACTATACTAAACACTAATCAATACACAAGACTAATCAATTTCTTCGGGTTAATAAAAAAAAAAAAACATTTTTTGTTTTCAGAAACAATGCCTGTCGATGCCAGTTTCTCTAAACTGTTCACACAATTAAAAACCTTAATGAATTATGAGTAAAATGAAACACTGACTTGAAAACCAAGAACTCTCTCATATAAACACTCTCGTCTAAACACATTCACAACAAAATCTCACACACACACTTATCAACATCACACTTATACTCAACAAACTAGTGTTAATTTTGTCAGCTATTTTCAATTTTAGTTAGTCTTAGTCCCGTGATAAATGTCCCTGTTAGTTTTTATCATATTTAGTCAATCTTATCCAATTTTTGTTTAGTCAAGTTTTAGTCGACTAAAAGTCTGGAGATTTTAGTCTAGTTAGTCAAACAAAGCTTTAAGTATTTTAGACTAGTTTTCGTCAATGAAAACATAACATTTTAGCAATAAGATTGTTATTAATTAACCCTACAGTCAATCTAGTCTAACCACTTTTTTTTTATTTTATTTTTTTTTTTACAAAATAATTATCTTAACATTTAAAATGTATCTTTTCATCTGATGAAGATTAAGATTTCATCTAATTATATTTATTTTTAACATCACAAAAACTGCTGCATGTCCATATTTTTTAAATGACAAAACAATAGGAGCAGTACGGACAATACAGTGTTTTGAAACTTATTATTATTATTTATTTATTTATTTTATTTTTATGAATTTACACACTAAATTACTGTTGTAGGAATACTGTACAGTAGCTCCTACGGGTCACAATCATTTGCTAACATATTAGCTTAATGGGTTTGTCAACGGTTTAGCTAAAAAATAAAATAAAATACATCAGAATATAATTATGTTAAAATGTGGTAAGATAACTACCACAAAGATGCTGTAAAACTAGGTGATTATTATGGTATGCCTTGATGTGTCTATTCAGGTTTGTGGTATTTTTCCCAGCAATTGTGTGCCCCCACTGTTTCCCCTCCGATATTATACACATCTGCTAAAACCACATTTTAGTCTCGTCAACAATATTACATGCTGATTTCGTGACAAGTCACTGTTCATTGATTTCCACGATGTCTCGTCATTGTCTTATCAAAGGAAAAAATGTTGTCAACCAATATTTTTTTTAATCATTATTTTTGTTGATGAAATTAACACTATAACAAACCATGCCGATTCATTAGAAACACCTAAATGGAGTAGAGGCATTGGAAACATCATACAGCAATTGTGTTTGTTTATTCATGCATCCTGAATGAATAGGCAATCATTGAATGTAGTATTGTTATTAAAATTGTCTAATAATCAACATAATAGACCAAAGAAATTGTAGAAAATGAGGAACAAGCATCCTCACTTTACTTTTTATGGAAGTTTATTTTTATTGTCTTTATTATTCCATATATAACATTAAAATGCAAACAACTAAGACCAAAATAGTGTACTGTAGCTGCCCCTTGTGCCATCAGGGCAGCTCTGGCCCCTTGGGGATTCCATTCAAAGATAAAGAAGCTAAAGAAGGTGTGAGTTGCTGCTGTGTGATTGACTGATTAGATATTTGTATTAACATGCAGTTAATTCCCTACAATACAGTAAACTATGAGGGATTGCAGGCCATCCATCCATCCAGATCATATCAGGCCTGTACCGTAGGCACTATGCATGATGTGTACTGTACATCACTTCATCTACAGCTTTTGGTCACGATGATGTAACAATGAGGCTCTTTTCAAAGCGAGCTTTACGGATTTATAAGGAGAGTTTTTTCCATTGGATTACAGACCGAAAAAAAAAAAGAGAATTGTCTTTAGGAGCTTTGAGAATTGTGTGTTGCAGTAAGAGTGTGTGTATAAGCATCTGTGAATGTTTTTGTGTGTGAAGGTAGTGAAGGTAACGAGGAAGTTCGCACGTGGTGTTTGTGCAGCTTCTACAAACACCAGTGAATCAATAGAATCTCCATAACCCGCTGTAAAGAAACGTGCGAGTTCATCTCAAAGAAAACATTTGCCTTTGGTTGCTGATGTAGTTTGTGTGTGTGTGTGTGTGTATCGGTTGGAAGTGGACACTGGTATTGAAGTGTGTGATACACTCTACCTGAGGGAGACCTGGGGGAAAATCATCAAGGGCATGCTGAAATGTAAGGCTGAAAGAGATTCCGCTGGCATCTTCACACACACAAGCACACAGTTATTTTATTTATTTATTTATTTCCCCCCCCAGATTTTCTCCCTAATTTAGTTGTGTCCAATTCCTCCCCATCACTAGGGGGCTCCACATTAAGGCTACTACTACCACTCAGTCGGGAGGGCCGAAGACTA
>JAQMYG010000015.1:2327320-2341012 GCA_030014215.1 Clariallabes teugelsi
GATTTCTGAGGCTGGTGACTCTAAATGAACTTCTCCTCTGCAGCAGAGGTCAGTTTTGGTCTTGTTTTCCTGGGAAGATCTTCATGAGGGACAGTTTCATCATGGAGCTTGATGGGTTTTACAAACGCACTCGACACAATACTGTTCTTGTAGGAACTGTTCCAGAACAGCTGAGCTTAAATACGTGTTATTTCATCGTTTTTGGTTTTGAAATCTCCAGTATTGTTCTAGAATGTTGAAAGAAAATCACTAAGCAATGTTTTTTTATTCGAAGGTGTGTCTAAGCTTACAAAAGCAACCAAAAATGAACACAATATAGAGTGAACTAAAATAATAGTAAAATGACAAACAAGACAGAACTAACAACAACAAAAAAAAAAAACAATAAGAAGGGATAAACAAAAAATTAAAAGTTTAACAGATGAAACAAATAAACACAAAAATGATAAGCAAGATGAATCCAACAAAAACAAGCGCACACACAAATGATGAACAATATGAACAAACAACAGTGCTTTATTTTTGTTTTCATTTTTAAACCAAAAGAAAGTCTTTAATTCACACTTTACAATTTCTCTGAAGCAGTTTTCCCTTTTTTTTTTTTTGTTCAAAGGAAAGAATAAAAGAAACCGGGGAGATAATGACTGTTTATAGCTGCTTTAGAGTAAGAAAGAAATAAGAACGAGTTTCTCAGATGTTTCACAAAATAAACTGTAACAACAAATGGATAAAAAGTACAACGTGTTGTTGTTTGATGAATGCAAATGTCAGCGTCGGAGACTTTCTGTGCCGCGAGAGGAATGAACTCCTCAGGACGTTCTGTTCTCGGGAGAGTAATCAGAGGAACGCCTCCTCACTGTTGATTATTTCTCTCCAGCAGCACAGCACCGCTCGGTGTAGGATCCCGAGTGTATTAAAGGGTTGGTGTGAATAAACGTTCTGCTCCGTTTCCCACTCGAGCATAAAAACAATAAAGCGTGAAGATAAAGCGCAGCACCAAATCAGCTTCGTCTCTGCAGTCGTTTGGGAGAGAAATGAACGCGCGAGTCGGCGAAATTAAAACCTTTGCTGCTGAATAATGCGAACGAAACAAACTCATTGAGATAAATTGTTCATTAAGCTCCAGCGAGTCGTGTGAGTTTGGTTGGGATTTACAAAGTTCAATGCAATTTGTGCGACGGAATTGATGGCCTTGTTTATTTCCAACTGGAATCCATTGTTATTAGTTAAGGTCTGAGTAATCAGAGAGCACATGTGCACGCACACACACACACACACACACACACACACTTTTTCGTTCACAATAATTACCTGTGTATACGATAATTTCATATGCGTGTGTTCGAGCTCATGAGAGCAGAAACAATGAACGTGCAGCTTTTTATAAAAAAAACAAAAAACAAACAAAAAAAAAAAACAGTTATAGCAATTCATTACAGAAACACACACACACACACGTTCACATGTCCAGAGTTTGCTCTCTCTCTCTCAGCGGCTTAAATTTCTCAGTCTACAGTGACATTATTATTATTATTATTATTATTATTATTATTATTATTATTATTATTTTCTTTTCTTCATAATTATTGTCACCTCAAATACCCTTTAAACTAAATGTCATTCTGTCAGCCTTACCATCATGGTGCTGCCAAAATGAATAAATAAACAAACAGATGAATAAATAAATAAATAAATTAATTAATTAACAATAACACAAGTTTAGGAGGAAGAGAGGCACAGCAGGTCATCACACATCTAGGTGTTAAATAAATAAATAAATAAATAAATAAATAAATAAATAATATTAATAATAATAATAACTTGATTCCTGTTCCCGACAAATAAGGAAGTCAAGATGTGAGGAGAAGAGAAACGATAGATTACTTATAAACAAAACAAAGCAAGCTAGCTATGTACAGTAGATAGCAATGAGATCAAGAAAGAAAAGAAAGAAAGAAAGAAAGAAAGAAAATTTGTTCAATAACTATACAGATAGACAAACAGACAGACAGTTAGTTAGAGGGACAGATAGCTAAATATACTAATG
Organism: Clariallabes teugelsi; assembly: GCA_030014215.1. Taxonomy (NCBI): domain Eukaryota; kingdom Metazoa; phylum Chordata; class Actinopteri; order Siluriformes; family Clariidae; genus Clariallabes; species Clariallabes teugelsi. The sequence goes on from JAQMYG010000015.1 coordinate 2,329,368, forward strand.
AAAGAGAAAAAGAAAGTATGAAAGAAAAAGAATATACAGATAAACAGACAGACAGATACAGTATATTAGATATATACTATATATATGTGTGTATATATATATATATATATATATATATATATATATATATATACTGTAGATAGATAGATAGATAGATAGATAGATTAAATGGAAACGTGTCCTACAGGAAACGGGTTACACTCGGATGTGTGAGATGCACAAAAAGCAAGAGATAAACAGAAATAGTGAAAGACAGAGATGAACGAGTGACACAGTACCACGTGGGAGCGTTTTGTCAAATGTTAAAGCCGAGAGTTACGGCGTATCTGACATGGCATGCTAATGCCTCCTCTCCTGCTCGGATAGATATTTATTCCTCGACGGTTTTCCATCAGATGTCAGTCCATCATCACCTGCTATCAGACGAGCCTCAGTGACACCTCATCAATAATCGTCTTCCTGTGAAGTCGAACGAGCTAAACACCTCGGAGCTCCACGCACTAACTTGACAGATTGTTGACATGACGTGAACCTGCACAAACCCGATGTCGCTAAAGTTTTTTTTAGCAGAGTTTAGAAAGAAAGTTTTGTGCTGACTTTTCTCCCAGATAATTCCCATCATGCTCTAGCTCCGGTATTAATGCCTCCTCCCAAAGATGTTGCATATAGCAAATGCTCTCCAATAACGTGGTGATGAAATTGTGTCATATTACAGTGGGCTTGGCAAAGTTTTGCATTTAAAATCAGGTGAGAAACAACAACAGTGCTGACATGCACCTTCATGATCTACTGATTATAGCAGCGATATGAAAACAGAAAGAAAAACAATGGAAAGAAAAAAAGGAAATGATGAAAACTTTCTTTTCAGTGCTGTGTTGGTTTAATGAGTGGTTTTAAACTGCTGTTTTGTTTTGTAATTTTGTCCGTAGATTTGTGGTGCTGTGTTTGATGTTATGTACATATGTGTGGTGCTGTGTTTAATTTGTGTTCGGATTTGTGGTGTAGTTTTTTGCTGTGTGATGTGTTTGGTTAAGTGCTTTTGTGTGGTGACGTGTTTCATTGGACTTGTTGTGTTGTGTTTGATGTTATGTATGTGTGGTGCTGTGTTTGGTTGTTTGACATGTTGGTGTGTTTGGTTGTGGTGTTGGTTGGTGCTGTTTTAGTTTTAGTAGTGCTGTGTTTGGCGGTGTTTGCTTGTAGAGCTGTATTTGGTTTAAGGGCCTTGCTCAAGGGCCCAACAATGGCAACCTGGTGGAGCTGAGGCTCGAACCGCAGACCTTCCGATCAATAACTCAGTGCCTTAGCCCTCTGAGCCACCACTGCCCTAAAAATAGGGCACTAAATAAAATAGTATTTTGGTGGAGTGTAAAATTATATTTATTGTAATAATATTGTGTAAAACATAATCACAAAACACAATAAAATCAGAATATCAGATTTATTTGATTATTTATTTTAGTTTTGTTGAATTTCTTTTCAAATAATAAAATCATGAATAAATTTTGCTACTTTCAATCGAGATAATAATAATAATAATAATAATAATTGCATTATTTATTTGCATATATATTCTAATATGCATTTATGCATATTAGAAACTAACCTGAATGTTGCAATAACATTGCCACATCTTGCCATCATCTTTCCTTTAGAGTCACGAGCTTCTTGGAAATGTCACCAGTTTGACATCAAGTGCATCAGTCATGTGAGTAAAAGCCGAACCCCAGCCAGTAAGTCCACGTATTTTCAAAATACATAAAATACCTTTTGGTTTGTATATGTGTTGCACTTTACGCTTTCTGGAAGGAGTCTCCAGTGTTCTGACGTCTTCAGCACAGTGAAGTTTACATTTTTGTTGTTCCTTGATAACAAGGTATGATTATTTTTGTCATATAAACTTCAAAAGAGAGAGAGAGAAGAGAGGCTGGTGAGGGGAGGGATGTTTACAACTGTTGTAACGTAAGAGAGAACAGGCACTAACATGTTACACAGATGGTCTATATAAGTGAATGTAACAATAACTGGATAAAAAATGTTGATCACTTTTGTCAAAAGAAAAAAGAAAAACAATAAAATAAACAATTTACTGGATGAGACTTGTTTGTCCAGCGCATCCACCCTATCAAATATAACACCACATAAACAGAAACAACATCAAAGAAGCACAATACTAGAACCATAACAAAACCAAACACAACCACAAGACCAGATACAACACCACAAAAATCAAAGACAACATTAAAAGAACACCACAACACCAAATACAATGCCACAAAACGTAATAACACAAGGACAAGAACCACAAAACCGCAATAACAAAAACAACATTAATATAGCACCACAAATCCAAACCCTGAACACAACATAAGAAATACTTCAAAAACCAAACACATCAAAACAACACTGAAAAACAAGCAAACAACACCACATAAACAAAAACAACATCAAAGACAACATCAGAAAAACACAATGGTAAAAGAACGCCACATTACTGTACTAAATTCAACAACACAAATCTAACTACGACTTTAAAAAAAACACCATGAGCCCAAATACAACATGAAAAAATTTGAACACATTACAAAACACCTGATCACCAAACATATGAAAACAAGACCGCAAAACCACAACACCAGACACAACACCACATAAACAGAAACATCATCAAAGGCATAAAAAAAAACTAAACACAACACTACAGTAATTCAGCACAACACAAGAAACACTACAAAAAAACATACACACCATTAAAAAAAACACCACCAAACCAAACACATCATAAAACTAAATAAAAAACAAACACTCTACAGAGACACAATATAAACAAAAAAAACACACCAAAAGACAAAACACTAAACCATGTGTTTTAAGTGTGTGTGTGTGTGTGTGTGTGTGTGTTTTCCCTTCAAAAGCTCCATAAACCAAATGAAGTTAAATTAAATTAAATTAAATTTATGCTCAGTTTATTTTAGTGTACTTTACTGCATTTAACCCAGCTGATGTTTCGCCCTGTACTTCTCATCTCATCAGTCTATTGCTAATTCTTATTAATTGCACAGCATTTACATTTTTTGTCCCTCTTTCACACACACACATGCCTGGCAATGCTGCACATCATCACTGCTGCTGCTGTTAAAACCATTTCCCTGTGAATGCTAAAAGAAAGTGCCCCATGCTCGGTGAGAATCGATGCTATGCATAAAACCCATTTGCGAGTGAATATTTCACACTTTCCTGGCGTTCGGCTTCATGGCGCCGGGCGACAACAGGGGCTTTATGAAAGCTTGTGCAGGCTTTACAGTGTGTGTTCATTGATTAAGGCTGTTGTGTAAGTACTGCGCTTCATATATATGAGACAAAATTGTCCTATTAGTAATGCTAGATAGCTTTAATGCTCCTCGGTGTCTTATTCTGCCATTGACAAACCTCAAGATTCTGCACTCGGCTAGTTTAATGTCTCACACGAGTAATCCGCTGGCGGGGAATTATGGCTGGGATACGTCAGATTTCGCTTCTCATGGGGAGCTCATTATTGGGAAACTGCTCATGATATTTCACAAAGAGTGCATTTTCGACATGCAAAAAAAGATAAAAGAGGGAGCACAAAAGAAGCGTAATTGCATGTTGTGTAATTGCAGCATCACGCCTGTGCATTTTTTTTCTTTCCTCTTTTAAATTAGACGATGTGTGTTAAACAATGATTTAGATAGGTGAACTTCGGGACACGCCAGGAAAAGTTTAACTGTGTTAACTCACAAAGTGTGGGGACTTTTTTTTTTTGCATTTGGGAATATTTTGCAAAGTATATGCTATGTGCAGCTATCCATCTCTTTATATTTTAGTGCAATACAGTACTGTATTTTTGTGCCAAATCCAGTTCTCCTCACCTGTATCTCTGTAACATAAACAGTATGGATTGAAACGGAGCCCCTGAAGCTTTCTCCATCACAGCAAATGGCAGTCACTTTATTTAGGTTTATCTAACAACCATAGTCCGAATCTCCACTCGGGGTCAAAGCACACGCTGACAAATCCCTCAACACTAACAGGTCAAAACTAGATCTCAGCTTTCATTACAGATAGGACTAGGGACTGTGAGACGTAAAAACAAACCTTTCACACTGGAGACACAGGCATGGATCTGACCTCAAAGTCCACCGTGTTTCAGCATCGTTGTAGTAGTTTGATCAGCGTACCAGGACCGTGTGCACTTGAAAAGGCATGGTTCAGAGCAGGTAACTGTAGCAATACTACAGACCACTATTTGGGATATAACATCATGGAAACCGATCTCATCGTCTGATTTGCGAGGTTACTTGCCAGTTCATGACATTGTCTCTAAAATATCACTAACTACCGTTAGTACACGTCAGTGACGGTTAAACAGTTTGTAGAAACAGTTAAAAGGTTGAAGCTAAAAATTATCTGATGAGCTTTAATGTAATCAGTGATATTATTATTATTATTATTATTATTTCAGGTTGAAGTCCACGTACATGTCTGTCTGTCTTTCTGTACAGCAGAACTCTGTCTAACTTATTAATACAAATAAATCGCATTCTGTAAGGTTGAGTATCTTATGCCTTGTTTATGCCAAGTTGTCCTTCTTTCATCCTCAGCCAAATACTGTACAGTCACTATTTAAAGTAGATTATTAAATCCTGCTTATGACTGTTCATAAGATCACTTTTACTCAACATGTTGATTTTAGCACATAACACTGTGCTCTCAGTTTGGGTATTTTACACACCTTCAGATACGCTTGCTCTAATGACCCGTGTTTTATCTCATAGTGGTGCTGCACATAACTGCTTTTTATTAGTGCCACAGGAAAAAAAAGGCAAGTACACTATAAAACTTAACCTTCAAAGATGAACGGACAGGTCAATGTATGTTTATTCTTCCTGCGTGAAGTTTCATAGTGTACTTGCCTTTTTTTGGAGTAATCCATGCTGTGTTACTCATTTGTTTGTGTTTGGTGAGTCGTTACAGTCGTTTCTACATATTCTGTGTATTTCCGGTAAACAGTCACGTTGATTGGCTCTGTTGAGTGATGTGTATAGCCCCGCCCACCTTGAGGGATATATTCATGCAAAAAGCGGTGGATGCTGTGATGTAATCTGGAACATAATTGGTCATAACATTCCTTCTACTATCCCTTCAACAGTTTGATTTCATTTATAGCACCGATTTAACTTCAGCCGAATACCAAAGGACCGACAAAGATTCATTAAATTCTGTCCAGCTAGTTTTGCATGATGCTCTGACAAAATCAGCTGGACAGACATACAGACAGACAGAAATTTTTCTGAGACTGATTTCAGGTCCTCCAATATATGAAACGTAAAGATTAGATTGAAAGAGCGAGTTCTGACTCAATGTACAAACAAACCCCTTCTTTTTCTTCTTCTTTGTCTTTATTGCAGCAAAATACACAGAATATGTACTGCCACCTTCTGTATTGTAGAGTCCTAACATGCAAGGCCACTCAAGTACAGAAAAAACAAAACTAGCGTGGAAGCCGGCGGGTGAGTGAGCGGAGAGGGAGAGATTGGGTATGGGTATGGTATGAAGCAATCGTACTTGACGTAAAAAAAAAACAGGGTTTGAAAGATGTACCAAATGCATGCAAGACTCCAATTCTATTAGGACTGGAATAGTTTAGCATTGGAAGGAGGGCCGATTTATTATTACAGGTATTTCTGTGTACCTTTAGTCCACATAACCCCAAAGTATTCCGCTTATTCGGCAGCGATTTGTTAACAATTACAATGTTCAGTTTATTGTCAGATATTTCACTGGTTTAATCACACTTGGTGACAATTTGCCTTCTGTTCTCACTTACAATATATCATAGCAATGCTAAATATTCATTCACTCAGCAGTCTCTCTCTCTCTAACATATAAAATAAAGTCAGCTTCATCATTGTACACATGTAACATTACAGTTAAGAAAAAAAATACGTGCCACCATTATTTGAGTTCATAGAAATTGTCTGTATGTGCGCTGTGCCATATTTTACTATCTCTATAACAAGTTAATACAGGTGGCAGCACGGTGGCTTAGTGGTTAGCACTGTCTCCTTGCACCTCCAGGGTGCTGGTTCGATTCCCGCCTCAGGGTCTGTGTCTGCGTTGAGTTTGCATGTTCTCCCTGTGGTTGGTGGGTTTCCTCTGGGTTCTCTGGTTTCCTCCCACAGTCCAAAGACCTGCAGATTAGGATAATTTGGCGTTCACAAATTGCCTATAGTGTGTGAATGATTGTGGATTGCAACCCCATCGAGGGTATACCCCGCCTCGTGCCCTAAATCCCCTGGGTCACGCTCCAGGCCTATACAGGATAAAGTGGTATAGACAATGAGTTCCTTAAAGTGTGTGTTTGTGTGTGTGAGTGAGTGTGTTAATGCTCCAGATGAAATACCCCCACTTAATATATTTTTGTACATCTTGAAGTCCCTTTATTTCACTCCTCCTATGAATGCACTGTTTCAGTTTCATGTAAATGAGCTACTGCTGAGCCACAACACATTTCATTGGCTTGTTTAAGCCCTGATAAAAAAATGGAAATAAACACACAAAGCATGAAATGTGTTTTTCTTTTCTCAATTTTTTTTGTTTTTGTTTTTCCACACACACACACACACACACACACACACACACACACACACACACACACACACACACACACAGAAGACCCATTTAAACATCTAACCATAACTAAAAGGTACACACTGCACGATAGGTCACATTTAACTCTCCAGAAGCCAGAGTTTTATCTTGGAGACAAACATTCTATCAATGCATTACGGATACTGACTTTGCTCCAGAACAGTTTGCATGAAGAAGTTTGCTTAATAACCCACAGAATATTTTCCTTTCATTTATACAAAATGAGCGTTTTCTAACTCTGTAGAATGGCCCAACATTTCATTATGGCACCAGACAATAACAGCAGAGGCAAAAACTCAAATGTTGCACATAAACAGAATGGAAAATAAATAAGCCAATAACTATGTTTTAGTTTGCATGATTATAGCACACTGAGCAAAAATGATATTGAAGTTCATTCTGTCTTTATTTGCGGTTATCGATCAGCGTCTGATGACCAGCCAGATGATTGTTCAAGGGGAAAATTGCATGCAATAGCGGTTTGTGGAATAGATTCAGTGATTCCTGCTGCATTTTAAACGCAAAACGCCCGTTCATTTCCAATAAACACTTGCGAAACGGGTAGGCGAGGAAAAACAACTTTTCATTTTCTTTCGACAGGTTTCTTTTGTTCTTTTTCACATTTTTTTAAAAATGAGTCTATACCTTAATTCATCCAAAAGTTCCACAAATTGAAGGTGAGTTTCCCAAAAGTAGTCCCAAAAGAAAACTGCTGATCGGTTCGATATTCTGACAAAGTCTGCTTTTTAGGGGTAGAAAATGCGAAGTGCATAATCGCTAACTAAAGTTCTTAAACACTTCTAAATGAATTGGAAAGAAAAAAATAAATAAATTAAAAACTTATTGTGAACATGCATTCAAAAGCAACATTAAAAACGGTAAACTGCAAAACCTCAACCTTTAAAATTTCTTCAAATTTCTCTTTTCACAATGTTTTCCAGACTTTTGAACTTCTTGTGAACTTTTTTTTTGCAGACAGCATTACACACGGTGTCTAAAGACCGCAAGCAGAGGCATCAACTTCAGATCTGTCAGAAATAATCCATTTAACAGTCAACATTCCTTAAAAATTCAGTTTGCTCCGTGTGTATACTGTAGTGATGTTCAGTCATTCATCCTTCGTCTCTGATAATAACTTTATTTGTGATAGGCGTAGATTAGTTAGCACTCTGACTGCAGCATTAAAGGAGAAGATCCAAACTCCACAGAGGCTTAATTAGAGTTAGTGTATGTTTTTGTGTGTGCCCGAAAGTCTGCCTGCCTTAGGTGGAGTTAGCGATTCCCCCAAAGAATTAGTGCCCTCATGCCAGGGCGGATGGGTGACACCAAAGCTAACGCTAAGACTCGCCCATGGGAGCCGCGTTCCTTTTTGGTTCACATGCTCAGCAGGTTTGTTCTCCTCATTGAAGCAAACATTGAGAAACCTGAAAGCGCTCTGGTTTTAGGAGACTCCATTCTGAGGCAGGTGAAATTAGCTAGACCTTTAGCGGCACCAGCAGATTTAATCAGGAGGATTCCAGGAACCAGAGCAGTCATAGTCAACCAGGTGTTTTCTAAGATATATATATTTTTTGTTAGGTAGGAGCTAATGAGATACACCTTCTTCAGTCAGAGGTTAGTAAAAGGAACATTGTAGAGTTGTGCAGCTTGGCGAAGATGATGTTCGTCAGGACACCTGCAGGCTGAGGACAAAATGCAACACACGGACATACAGAAAATTCAATTCATTTCTGGAAATGTGCATAAAAAAATGGAATTGTGTATGAAATGTGAGAAAATATGGTATGAATCAAAATGATCAGATTTTCCCTGATGAGCAAGCTGAGAACACAATAAATAAAAACAATGTGGACTTTATAGATTGGAGTAATTTGTCCTTCCTTTTTTACATTTAAGTATTATAACCCAGAATGCATGGGTGAATTAAACTAATAAAATGTCATTAAAGTACTATAAATGTACTATAAATGAAAATAGATTAAGAAATACGATGCCTAAAAAAACTTTTTCCGACAACAGTGTGTCCTGAAGTGTTTTATTCCTTTTATTCTACAATGGAATTCATTCATTTTGACAATTTTTATAAATCATTCTCATACCCTGCGATGGATTGGCACCCTGTCCAGTGTGTACCCTGCCTCGTGCCCTAGGCTCCAGGCCTTCCACGACCCTGTATACAGGATAAAGCGACAATGAGTAAGTGAGTGAGTCATTCTCATTTCATTCACTTTCCCTTATTCTGTGAAATAAGTTTAAGAGACATTCTGGATGACATAAACTGCTAAACATCTTTCTGTTTCAATAAACTCCAGAAAAAACAGAGATAGAGAGAGGGCAGAGCTGGTCTTTTCAATTAGAAGCCAGGGTCTATCCCAGGTTAAGGCCTAACCCGTGGGACTCAATGGGGACAAGGGGAGGAACACCCTGGATGGGTTTGCCAGTCCATCAAACACTCACACACTCTCACACAAACACTACACCACCACGTAGAACAATACCAAAGATGTTAAAACAATGCAATAATTACAGAGCTCCATATGTGTTAAGTCAAGAGAACTGACAATCTACACAGTCCAACATCCATCTAGAAAACTTTGAATGTACAGTATCTATAGGTGCAATCACAAAAAACATCAAACATGATGAAGCTCTCCCTCGAGAGAGATTTACTTCCTATCACTGAAGCAGCAGAAGCGTCTCAACATCCACTGAGATCATTTCATATTCTGGATTCGTTCCAGAATGTAGAAAGACCATTGAATAAGGTGGTGTGTCCAAACTTTTGTCAAATTTTTTTACAGTGGAACCGTGGCATACGAATGCCCCACCTCAAAAATTTCTGCCTTAAGAATTAATATTTTGAAGAAATTTTACCTTGATATACGAAGAATTTTCGGTATACGAGCGACTGAACCCAGGTGAACCCAAAGCTGGCTAAATTCTGCGCACGTCCGGGAGCCGTTCAAAACTTATTCATGCTGAAGTGGAAAGTCATGCGAAGTCGAGTTTACTTTTTGTTGGGTTTTTTTTTCCGTTTTTGTGCAAGAATTGGTGAAGATGTAGCACCATGGGTACCAAGAATGTTAGCAAGGACGGTAACAAGAAGAAAAGGGAGACGCTCTCAGTTTGGATTTTAAAGCAGCCGGTGCCAAGAGGATCCATAAATTAAGTGAGGTTTAATGTCTATTTCATATTTTACTTCATTTAAATGTTTTGATTGTTTTTATATGGAAAAATGTCACGAAGCGGAGCGGAACGAGGTGAATCCAAGTGCAGATGAAGTATAACAATGTTAGACGAGAGCGAGGTAGGAATGCGGAAGCGGAGGTCAATACCGGGAGATCAGTAAACGCAGCGTCTAAGTCAAATCGTAAAACGAGAGCCGTAGTCAAAAGAGGAAGCGTTAAATCGGTAACCGGGAAATCAAGCAGCAAAGTGAAAATCCAAAACAAACGAGAAACGAAAGCCGTGGTCAAAACAAGGAAGTGCAAGGTCAAAACTGGGAGATCAAAGAGCGAGGCAAACCGAGAAACCGAAAGCGAAAACGAGAAACAAAGCGAGCTTGGCAACGTGAAATCAGTAGAGAAAACAAACGCGAGAAAATCGAGGCACGAAACACACAAGATAATCCAGCGGAGGATATGAAATAGGTGCGCAGGAGGGACGGAAACGCGACCGTGGGAAAAAGACACGAGACAGGTAAGAAAAACAAAGGCACGTGTCGACGGTGACAGCGTGGGAAAAAGGGCAGACAGGACGTGAATCATGACAGAAAAATATGATTCTAGAGTTGGAAATTGGTAATGTTGGTAATATGTTTGGGTGGCTGGAACGGATTATCTGCATTTACATTATTTCCTATGGGAAAATGCGTTTCACAGTACGAAATTTCACCTTAAGAACTCGCCTCCGGAACGGATTCAATTCGTACAGTATGCCGAGGTACCGCTGTACATCATTTCTCATCCCTCGTCATACATAACTAATTATGAGACTGGCGCAACAAACTTAATCTTCCTGTGAACTTTTTTTCCACAAGTTAAAGCACTGTAAAGGTTTTACTGTAGATCCCCAAATTCATGAAAATTTTCGAACTGGATGGATTTCAACTTTAGAAACACACATAAACAACAATGAGATTATGTAAAGAGACGAATACACACATCACAATCGCTACACAAGCAGGAGATGAACCAATCAGAAGTCAGGGGGCGGGGCCAAGTCTGAAACTTGCACAAGGTGAAATAATTCATGACAACAGAAAATTATTTAACATCTTCTGACCGATCAGAAGTGAGAACTCAGCAGCACTGTTGTTTAAAAAGTGATTGGGATTTGTGTCGAATCTTTTTCAGCTGAAAAATTTTAACTTAAAAAAAAAAAAAAAACACACAAACTGGAATTTGTTTTCTCATCAAATACATCAAAAGTTTTTCGCGACCTTTCTGTCTGCTCCTAATTCCGACTCTAGCCGCAGCGATAGTAACACCCACTCCGCGATACGACCGTTTTCCCGTATTTACCCCGAGAAAGAAAATCTCTGTGCCAATCCTGCGCTTTCTCTTGTAAGCTCGACTAATTGGTATTAATTATAGACGCAATTATCCTTGGCGACAAGATGAATTTAATTAGCACTTATTCTCCCGCACTTGCAGCAATATTTCTGCCACACAGGTTAAGGTGCTTTTATGGAGATTCTCTGGCACATTAGAGATGATAATTATGAAGGAATAATAATGCCAAATATTGTTTTTCACCCACACAACAAGGTATTCATGAATATTTTAAAGTGTGTTACAGAAACCGAAACTGAGCAGGGTGAGATGAGTGTGATATAATGTACAGGGGGACATTATTACACACATATTTACATCTAATACAAATGTAGTGGTTTTAAAGTGCTTTCACACACACACACACACACACACACACACACACACACACACACACACACACACACACACACACACACAGGG
>JAQMYG010000015.1:2360017-2371281 GCA_030014215.1 Clariallabes teugelsi
GTTTAATACCAAACAAAAGAAACTACAACAAAGAAACTAAAGGGGCGCTTGGCGCCCTCTAGGGGTTAACCCTTACAGCTTCATCCAGAACACAACCAAAACAAAGTTCTGGGGTCATATTTTTGCAAGATGAACATGAAGAAAGTTGGGGTAAATTTAAAGGCAAAGATTAATAAAGAGAGAGAGAGAGAGAGAGAGAGACCTCCATTGGAGCAATAAACCTTCAGTGAAAGAATTCCGACTTTTACAGTATATTTAATCTTTAATACTGATCTACAGTATAAGGAAAGTGTGTGTGTGTGTGTGTGTGTGTGTGTGTGTGTGTGTGTGCGTGCGCGCAGACATTGTGATGCTCGAGGGCCTAAAGTAACATTAACTCTGATCATTATGATCAAACTCATATTTGCCGAGTTTCTTAACTCATCTGTCTTGTGCTGAACTGCTGAGCTGAACAGAGCTGCTACAGTACTAAGCGTGTGTGTGTGTGTGTGTGTGTGAATTAGAAGCAAGAAGTTTATTATTTCCTTTACATTAGTCTTTCTAACCTCACTTTTCCAACTTTTGTTTTATTAAAATAATAACAAAAAATACTTATAATTGTGACTCAAAGCCACATTTCAGTTTCACGACGCGTAAAAGTCGAAGTGACTTGAAGTCACAGCTTTAATTCTGACACTGGAGACTCCTTCCATCAATGTTAAATAAACACATTTCTCTCTACAATAAACTTCACCATGACAGCGATTAAACACACACACACACACGCACACACACACAAACTCTATGATCTGGTTATAAAAGCATTAAAAAAAATAAAGAAAGAACAAAAACTCCAATTCAAGTAGGTTTAAAACCAAAAACTTGGTAAAACGTTTTTATAAATACAGCCTGAAGTGTTTAGGTGGTCAGTATTGCTGAAGTGTTTTTTCTCAAGTGATCACTGGTGAAGTCATCTGTTTATACCGAGGCGAAAAAACACAACAACAAAAAAGTAAAAAAATAAATAAATAAACATTGTAGTGTAGACTATACAGAGCTGAAAGTGTTTAAATCCACAAACAGAATGTAAGATGTAGCCTCGGTAGTGTTCCACTGAGCGCCTGAGTCTCCCACTCCAGCGGACATTAACACACTCAAGTGTGTGTAAAGTGTGTGAAAGTGCAGTGCTTTGGGTTTGTGTGATTATGTTCTCTTTTCTTCCTGCATTCAGTTCGTATTAATTAAACATGAGCGTCTGTTTGCTCATAATTTATTGCAAAGTTTTAAAAAACACAGTGCTTCTGATTATTAATAATAATAATAATAATAATAATAATAATAAAATTGGACATTTTATTACATTCTTAATACAATAGAGAAAATTAAGAAGGAATATTATAATAGTATGATCGTTTTTAAACTATTCTGCCTGTTTAAAATTTTCTTTACCTTTTAATAAATTGTAATTTGATTCTAAACAAGTAAACTTGTTTGTTGAACCCAAACTCTAAGACTAATTAGAGTTCTATCCAATTCTGATTTTTTGGTCGGATCAGATTTGCATGTCATGATGGTTCATATTCATAAATACAAGTGACTTTAATCCGACCCTAATGTGTCCTCTGAAACAACACGCGTGTGCATTTCTACACATCTTTGCTCACAGCATCTGGGTTAAAACACAACATATTTGTGCGAGCGCTCATTTAATTCAAACAATGGATTTGATTAGAACAAAAATCTTGACAGTTAGTTAGTCAGTTAAAATGACAGTCAGTTGTATTTTTTGAGGTCCAGAAGAAAGAAAAAAGAACAGAAGCACAAAGTCACATACATTTTGATCTGCCCATTCTCATATAAGTCACATGACTGTGTATCAGATACATATATGATCCAGGACAACATACAGTATGAAAGTCACTCAGATCAGATCTGGAAAACATCAGATCTGTGCATTCAGAGGTCCCTAAAAAAATCAAATTTGTGTTACATTAAGGTAAAAAAATCAGAATTGAGTCACTTGCGGCTGGTAATGTAAGCGTGGCCTTATGTAACCCAAATGTACTATAACCCTGAATTATTCTGCTACGTCTAGATTTTTCCTCAATAGCATGACTGAATTACATTTCTCAGTAAATGTAATCTATACTCAGGTATTATCATTACTGCATATTAAACCACTTATAAAACTACTTTTCTTTCAGGACAATAATAAAAAACAAACAAACAAACAAACAAACTCACACGCATGTTAATACTATGGGGTGCCAAAACTTTTGAGTGGAAGCTTCTTCATGAATAAAGTGTTTTCTATTCCTAAGTACAGTACGCCAAAAGAAATACTATACTCTAATTCTGAGAAATGTGAAGGCAAACAGCAAGGCCACTCAAAAGTTTTGCCACCCACTGCCATAACTTTTAACCACTGATAATATTCTTTGCTGATAATATACAGTATATACATATTTACATGGAGTGTCTATTATACAAGTCCCTGGCAATGAGCTGTTATTATGAAAACTGTAACACATTAGAATAAGTGATCTAATGTAAACATTTGTATTAAAAACATCTACTCTAACTTCTGTTAAAAGCTTAATTAATACATTTAATCAGATTTCTATGCCACTTCTATGACTGCTAAAAAACTGCGTTCAGTGTCACTACGTTCCTTTTCCCTGACTGCACTCAACTGCTATTGATTTAATAAATGAGCAATTCATACAAACAACACTGCTTGATTCTCCTGGGCAATCATTTTGTTAGAAAATGATTTGTTTTGCTGTAGTAATTTTTCCTCTTACTGTTTTATTTCTGTTTTTATAAACAACAAGCTCTTGTCTTTCCTCAAACTGAGTTCTTATCGTTAAATCGTATACATTATACGAAAAGACACGTACCCGTTTCTTTCTACTTGAACATTGTGAGGGTTTTTTATAATCCTTTTATGAGCTTGTCGGATGCTGTGCAATGAGGTGATGAGACGTCTCCGGTTTAATGGTCATGGAGAAAGTGCCAGTGTGCAGCTACGCTAGTAGTGGGACTGGTATACACTTCATTGAACGTGATGCTTTTTTTTAAATGTTTTTTTTTTCAGACATCGAGTCACTCTATTAGGCTCAGTTTGGTCTTTGGAAATTCATTAACACTCTTCGGTGGCATTAACGGCTGGAGAGGCCCCTGTGGGCAAGTTATGGTTTGGTGTGTGCAAGTCGAAACCCAGGGGCAGAAGCCATGCTAGGTGATGGCCATGGTTCTCAAGTTGTACCTGAGTGAGACTTTTTTGTTTGTTCTAGTATGATGTGTTACTTCCTGTGCTCAGTTGTGGTTATTCTTCATTAACATTATCCAAGTATGGCAATGCAATAAATAAATACAACAAAATATAAACAATGATGTACTGTAATATTTAATCATAAAACAACATATGAAGTTTTATGCATGCAATGATGGCAAGTCTTCTTCTAAACATCTAATCGGGACTGGGACATTATATATTATATTTTTTGCTATAATTTGCAGTATAATAAACCTTTTGGTCAATTGATTTTTGTTTTACAGTGGTGCCTCACCTCATGGATTTTCAATTTAAGAACTGAAATTTTGCAAGAAATTTGCCTCGGCATACAAAGCATTTTCAGCATGCGAGTGAACGAATCAAGCTGAACCGAGCGGCTAAGCCATGCCGCTCAAAACTTGTTTGCGTCTGTGGAAAGCCAAGTGAAACAAGTTTTTATTTTTTATTTTTTTTTGCATTTTGTGCAAGAGTTAGTGAAGACATAGCATCATGGGTCTCAAGGACGGTAGCAAGAAGAAAATGGAGCCACTGTCAGTTTTGTTTTTAAAGCAGCCGTTGCCAAGAGGAATCATAAATTAAGGTTAAGTCAGGTTTAATGTCTATTTAGTTCATATTTTACTTCATTTACATGTCTTTTGATCAATGTTTTGATTGTTTTTATATGCAAAAATATGATTACAGAGAATGTTATGAAGGACAGTAGCAAGAAATAAAAGGGAACCACTTTAAGTTTGGTGCCAAGAGGAATCATAAATAAAGGTTAAGTGAGGTTTAATGTCTATTAATTTAATATTTTACATGTCATTTTCAAAAGTTTTGATTGTTTTTATATACAAAAATATGATTATAGTCAAAATTGGTCATATTGGTAATGTTTTTGGGAGGCTGCAACGGATTATCTGAATTTACATTATTTCCTATGGGAAAATGCATTTCTTGCCTCTGGAACAGATGCAAATTTGTATGCCAAGCTACAACTGTATATATGTATTTATTTATGTAGCGTAGCAGCACTGTGCTGTACTTATAAACAATGAGCCCAGTGTGGGTCCTGAGGCTGTATTGGACTGGAGGCTATAACTTGCATTTTCCCTCCTTCAACCAGTAAAAAAAACAAACAAAAAAATAAACACCTCCTCAACTCAGAATTGCTATTTGAGAACTCAAGACAGTGTCTGATTTCTGAGTTCAGCAAGATAAAAAAAAATTCACGTCTGCTCACAATGTAGCACTTCATCACCTTTAAATGAGGGAGACACAATTATCTCTTTTAGATTCAACATTCAGACGCATTCTCCGGTTAGATTAAGTAAATATACATCGTTTAGCTGACTAGCTTGTTGCTAACAAAACATGACCGTGGAACAATCCATTGAAAACGACATCATTCCTACTGTAGTTCCATCTTTCTATTTCCAAGGTAACTCGAATGCATTCTGAGCCAAGTGTGAAAACACCCGAACTATCCAAGGTCTGTACATATTTTTGTGTCTTGCTAGTTTTAACCTTGTGTTGTCTGATGAAATGAGTATAGATTAACCTCAGAAACGTATCTGCCCTTAATTTATGCCCTAATAAAGAGCCTGTCGAGCTGCCATCTGCCCCTGGCTGTAGTTTATTACAATTTAGCGATTATCTGCTTGACTAGTCTTGACTTTATTCCTTATTTATTTTCCAGATAGCAAATTTGTCATTGCCTAAAGTCTCGTTTACGAGTCCTCCATCACATGGAAGTCAAGTGACTTTACAGCACCACACACACACACACACAGGGAAAAACACGCTTCCCTCGAAACTAGCCGCGTCAGAGTCTAGGAGCTGTCTAGCAATCATCCGAGCTGCTGGGACTCGGGGAAAAAAAAACATATCACTTTTATATATATTTTATAAGAAGCTCTGCTGAATGTGCAATGAGACACTATTTTCTTCGAACCAGCATATTTTCTCCCTAATGGACAAACTCTCAGGAGCAATACACCATGACACGCCGCTATTTCACCATCTCCATGTCACACTAAGGCCCTTCAGGATTAGCAAAGTAATCAAAATCCCTGACCGCGTACAGGAACACATTCTGAAAATGTCACTTTATCTCTATAATCTGATGGTGATGTATGAACTCAAGTAGTAGTCACAGCTATCTACTCAGCTTCCATTTATTATATAAGTATGGAACAAAGCATTTTTATTATGCTGTTGTGGGGAAATAATCCAGGATGGAATAGACTGATGGAGCGATTGATGCTAGTTCTCCATAACTAGATACGTAGCTGGGTAACTGGAATAAGTGAATTATTATTATGGCTTTTTATTTACTTATTCTATTTTATTTATTATTTTTATTGAAAAGACCAGGTTTATTATACAGTATACAGTCTTGTTCAAAAGTTAGTACCCCCTCGTTTTTTTGGGTAAAAACATAAAAATAATCTGATCGTACAGTGTAAAAAAAAAAAAAAGAAAAAAAGCCGCCTCTACATAAAAAAAAGTTTAGTAGAAAGTTGCCTGGGTTTACACAACTTTTAGAGAAATTTGATGAAAATACAAAATATTTAGTTGACTCAACATGTACCCAATTCTAAATCTTAAACTGACTCAACTTGTAATTCAAAATATATAAGTCAACTGAAGTAGTACAGTATGTGTTATGGGCTCAAAAAGTTTTATTTCTCTAGGGTTGACTAAGCCCAACTTTTCATCTACTCGAAAAAGCAAGTTGTCTCCCATTGATGTAGTTAGTTCAGGTGATTGTTTTTCTATAAAAACAAACTGGCCTAAGAATACCCCGACAATTAAAACACACAAATATTACTAAAAAAATTAATTTATTCTTCTAAAACTAGTCGAGGTTAAAACAGATCTGCATAAAACTGAAGAATACAGGTTCTATATTGTTTAAATGTCGATAAAACATTTTAATACATACATAAAACCAGATGTGTATCAGTCTCTTACTGATACATACATAGTAATAACTGATATTACAACATCATAACCGTTTTAAAAAGTAGCAAAGATGAACAGTTTTTTCCCAACGTGTCAGAAACAAAAAGGAGTCTGTGGCAACTAAAGCTGCTGCATAGTCACAGAATATCTAGTTATGATAAAAATGTAAGATATGAATAAGGCTATATACCACCAGAGAGTGTAAAAGAATGTTTCCGGAATTGGAATGTTGTGTTAAATCTACCCATTGTTTTATATTAAAAAGGGTTTGATAATTTAAATTAACCTGGTATTTATTTACTCAATATTAGGCCACTCTGAGCATACAGACTCACTGTGCAGTTAAAAAGGTTTAGAAAATGTATTAGGAAATTAATTTTCTAGCTTGTACATGACCAAAAATAGCAAGCATTTCTTACAATTATGATAAATTAAAGTTAATTATGATGAATGTTGGCAGAAATTAACTGCAGGTCTTCGCTGAGTTTCATGAGGCTCTACTACAGTTAATAAAATCATTAAAGAGCATTGTTGCCAAACAGCAAATAATTATAAACATGAAAGCAGGCAAGTGTCAAATTAATCTTTGATGCCTGTCCGATCACAGCAAGGTCATTGGATTTCTCACTCTCTATTGACGCTCAGACCCTCCAAACATTAGCATATAAAAAATTAAACTGGCCTGCTTTCTCTCCGTCCTGACACTGATAATTAAACTCAGGGGAATTCGACAGGGTTTATTATTATTCCCAGCCTGGAGTGATCTGAAAGCATGTGTGTGTCATCAGGAGGAGAAAGTGGGCTTGATTTTAACTGGCTGCACTAACTTTAGTTTAGTGCTACAAAAATGGTACAACAATTCTTCTAAACTAGATCCAAGTTTATTAACTCAGTTATTTTACAACAAACTCAGCTTAGGATCTAACTAGAATAAATATTACAACACAAACACAAATCAGGACTTTGGGGTTTGGATTATCACTATCTAAAGTTACAAAAACAGTGGAATTATATCTAAATCTAAATTTAATTCCCTGTTATTACAGTTTGGCTCCGCCTCCTAACATTGTCATTTCTTCCTCATCTATGACTTAAAGGCATATAAATGGTACAGCCTGTACTGCCCTGAATACTAAAAGATTAATTGAGGAATATAACACTTCAAGGCTGTTTTAGGAAAAGAAAAATACATCACAGATTACCAGGAGGTAGACTTAACATTATAACCCTGAAGGTAACTATTTTCCCATGACAGCACATGCCAAAGTGTTTTATTCCTCTTATACCATGACATTGCTAAGGATTATAATGAATTACATTGAAATGACACACTGAACTTTTTATCCAGTTATAGTTACATTTATATTACTGTCACCTCCTGCTATCATTTTTTGCTATCAAGTTTCTTAATTATAATAAGATTTTACTTAATTATCAATTTACAGAAAAACAAAAGCTCCACTGCTGTAAAATATGAGTGGAAAACAGTTGCGACTCCATAAATGCTAAAATACCTAACGACATATCTCATGAGGGAAAACTTCATCATATACAGTGAATATAAAGTGTCTCTGAATAAGCTATTACTATAGAAACGACAGCAATTTGGAACAAAAGCGTTAATATAAACCTGCATGATTAATATGAACCTGCGCTACTAGCAGAGCTGCTGTATATAAAATTATACACAATGATCAGCCATAACATCAACACCACAACCAGATGAACTGAACAGCACTGATCACCAACTACAGTGTACACCAGCAAACTGATGGACAGGATCATGGGCACCCAAGGTGAAAAACTCACTCACTCACTTTCCATGATCATCTATACCGCTTTATCCTGTATACCAGGTCGCGGGGGGGGGGGGCCTGGAGCCTATCCCAGGAGACTTAGGGCACTAGACAGGGTACATCCTGGATGCAGTGACAATCCATAACAAGCACAAACCCACACACACATACATATATTCATTTACACACTACGGGCAATTTGGAAACGCCAATTTACCTAATATGCATTTCTTTGGACTGTGGCAGGAAAGAGGAGTACCCAGAGGAAACCCACCAAGCATGGAGAGAACATACAAACTCCATGCATACAGGACCTGAGGCAAGAATTGAATCCAGACCCTGACAATGCTTACCACTAATTGACCATGCTGGATAGGCCTGAATCAATCCAGGATTGTCCAGGACAATTCATTGGAGTCCACATGGCAATGCTGGCCACGATAGAAAGTTACCAGAACACCCAGTGCACCACAGACTGGACAGGCAAAGAGCCCAAGGCCACCCATCCAGTCATTAAACTCCCCAGATCTCAATCTGATTGAGCAGCCATGGGATGCACCAGACAAAGTTTGATCCAATGAGACCCCACCACACAGCACCCAAAGGATTCACTGCCAACGTCCTGGTGCCAGACATCTCAGCCCACCCCCAGAGCCAGCCAGAGCTATGCCAGTGGCCCAATGGAAACCCAAAACCTAGCTTAATGGTTTTAATGTGAATGTTTTTAATATTATGGTTTATCAGTGAATATCTACAATTTCAACATTTTACGGTGAAAAAAGTTACATTTTCCTTCAGTCATAAATGCTGTTTTCTTCTGGTCACATGTATCACAAAGTAAAAAATAAATAAAAATCTTCCTCCACAAGAAAATGCAAGCACATACTGTTAGAGCATGCCATACCAGCAGGTGACGTTATAAGTTCCATCTAGAAACCTCTGTAGTACAACTAGGGATCATGGAGGCCAATTGTGACCATTGTATTTATTCACATTTTGTGACCTCCAATTAACATTCTATTAGCCTAATCTGCATGTTTTTGGACAGTGGGCGGAAACCGGGGAACCTGTAGGAAACCCACCAAGCATAGGGGAGAACATGCGAACTCTATGCACACAGACCCGACACGGGAATCGAACCTAGCACCTGGAGGTGCAAGGCAACAGTACTAACCACTAAGACACCGTGTTGCCATAAGCCTAACTGTAAAGCCATATTAGCCAATCAGAAGCCAGAAAAAGTTCTCACACTGACATTAAACATAGGAAATACAGTGCATGCGGTACAGTATATACTCTTACAAACCAACAAAGAGTTTCTAAATATCTCTCCCCCTGGAAGGAGCTTTCCAGATGTGTAGTGACCTAAAACGGACATGGCCTATGGACGAAATGAGAAATACACAGAAGACCCTTGTCCTGTCTCCAGCCTTGTCCTGCCCTTGGTTTGTTGCATTAATGTGTTCGCCTGTTCCGTGTTTGGTCTTTAATCCATTCGTTGTGTTTTATTATCTTGATAAAGTCTTACCGATAATCTTGTGCAGCAGTGAGGATTTTCTTTTCTTTTCCACGATTATTCTGATCTGAATTACAGTTACTGATTCCCGAGTCCTGTTGCAGATACAGACTACGATTCTCCGAGCTGCCTAAATAAAGCTTGCCTCATTCACCAGGACTTTACAGCAATATTCCAAGCGTCAACATTTTAACTTGAAAAGCTGTTAAAATTTCCCACTGTTTACAAACTAAACAGTTTTGCATGAATATTATTAACGCTAACTGCGAGGTGCAAACATCATAAACATCAGTCATTATTTCTTGCTGTGTGTTTTATCGGTACAGCGCTAAAAGCAGGAGTGTGTGACTCCACTCGATACTGCCCGAGCTCTACTTTGCTTCTGTGCAAAAATGAACAGTGTTTATTTAAGAGGATTTTCCTCACATAACAGTGTGAGACTCAACTTTCAATAAATTACCGGTGAGGAGGCGGACTCTTCCTGGACACATCGTCTATCACCACAAATACACTTATGGAAGCTATGAGGATTTACATTGGATGTACCTGTATTAAACATGTTGTGTTTAAAAGGTTCACACACTTTCCATACGTTAAGGACAAATGTGTCTTTAATAGATCATGGACCTTTTTATTAAACAGAACTGACTGTCAGACTGTCACTTTGTGTAAAAACTTTTTGTTGTAACACTTGTGTGTTGTAACATGAATCAGAGACTTATGCTATAGATTTGTGTATTTGATTGAGAATGGAATTGGTAATCAAACAAAAATAAATCTACGATAAAATAAATAAATAAATGCATTTAAATATATGATAATTAAATAATTTTCTTTCTATTGCATTTACTTTTCTTTACCTTTCTTTCTATTTTGATGAAAAACACAAGAAAATGGGTCATCTCTAAGCTTATGAAATATATAAATAAGGAATAAAGATTATTCCCAGACAATTAATAATACTAGCATGAAGCAAGAAAAAAATATATATATATCAAGGGCTCATGTGTAGCTACATAAGTAAAAAAAAAACTAGCTGCATTATACTAGAGAAGCCAAGCATAGAGCTGATGATTTCAAAATACAACATTAGCATGGAGCTAGTAATAGTTAGCAAAACACTAAAATCTAGCGTGAAGCTAATAATCAGCAAAACATAAAAGCTAGCATTAAACTAATAATTCTAATAATAATAAAAAATAATTGCTTAAAAGGTATTTACAATTCCTTTTAATTTTAATCTAAGATAATAATTTACAAAATCCAAGACTATCATGAAGCTAATCATTAAAACACACACACACACACACACACACACACACTAATACTTTTAATAATAATAAAAAAAAACTTTTTCTTTGCTTTTGTCTGGTGATTAATAAAGTACTATCTATCTAAGCTAATAATGTACAAACTACGAAGAGTAGCATGAAGCTAATCATTTAAATAATTGTAATAATAATTTTTTTTAACATATCTAGGACTAGCATGAAGGTAATAATCTACAAAGACTAGCTCAGAGCTAATGATCAGCAAAACACTAAATACAGCAAATAACAAATATCAACAACAAGCACATCATTTTAATTGCAATTTTAGTTATACAGTAAACCCTCGGGTAACACTTTATTTTGATAGTCCATCTGTTGACCCTCTACTAGTTACCAGTACTCATTTAGTAGCATGTCAACAGTGCATCAGTTGACATTCAACAACATTGTTTCAACAG
>JAQMYG010000015.1:2436494-2451272 GCA_030014215.1 Clariallabes teugelsi
CGGCCCTCCCTACTGAGTGGCGGTATGAGCTTAATGTGGGAGCCCCTAGTGACTGGGAGGAATTGGACACGACAAAAATTAGGGGAGAAAATTTGGCAAAAATTGGGGGGGGGGAATAAAATAAATAAATAAATAAACACTATCAAAAGAAAGAAACTAGCTAGCTACAGTAGCATCAAATAGCTGTAAGGAAGAGTATAGTGTGTAGAGTGTTGCTCTATTTTTCAGTAATTTTGTTCAGCAATGCATTTAATTTTTTTTTATTTTTTATAAAAATTAACCATTCATTTGGATAAAACCTGCACTGTAAATGATAGTAAATAAACCACAATCAACTGTCTGTTTGATTCTAACAGTAAAAATACACGCAGGCTAGGTTTCAGTGCTAGCAGCTCTTTGCTAACACAGTGCATTGTTTGGTGTGATAATCATGACACTTACCATATTAAAAATACATAGAAAAAAAGTTTAATTGCAGACAAGACATTTCTAGAGAGAGAGAGAGAGAGAGAGAGAGAGAGAGAGAGATAGCAATCACCAACTAGCTGAAAGAAAATGCTAGTCATAGCCAAATTACTTACTTTGGATTACCACAAAAAACATTAACATCCCTCAGGCTAATAAAACACAGCATGTACTTCACTCTTCACTAGCTCAATGCTAACAGATGTTTGCTAGCATGTTTCGTGACCACCGCTGTTCATTGTTCACTAGAGTCTTTTCTAAAAGTTTGCACTAAAGTATAAAAGAGGTAAATAAGCTAAGAAAGTACAGTTTTGAAAAAGACATCAAGGAAGAAAAATTAGCTGGCATCAAATGGCTGTGAACATAACATTTCCACTGAGTGTTACACCTCTGTCCTGCTTTGTCCTGCTTTTTTCACCGCCATCATGGTTGATAGCAACAGTGATTACAGCCCCATAAAAACAGGATGGGGTTTGGATCAGCAATTAGCATGACGAGTACTACAAGCTCTAACAGCACCTTATTACCCTGACCTTCCACATGCAGAACCTCACGCAGCAGGTGGCTGATGAGGGCCTGATGAACAATGAAAGCGAAAGTGATGGACTCAGAGGGGGTGTATGGATGGATTCGATTTCACATGGAGCAGTGAACACAAACTGGACAGGCTTAGGAGGAAAAAAAATAACGGAAGAAATGGTGTTACGTGTGTCCAGGTATAACCTCTGTCTGAAACCCAAACATCTCTTTGTGTGTGATTAGTCTGAGAGAGTTTGAGAGTGCGAGGTGGTCTGGATTCACAGTGAATCCATCTCTGATGCAGCGGGAACGTGATTTGACAAATTGTACAGTATGTGTGAGCTTTTAAACTGGGCTTTGAGGAAGCAACTGAACCAACGCAAGAAGTACAATGTGTTCTCGACATTTCTTAAAATTTGGCCTGATGCGTAAATGTTTTATTTTCGGTAATTTTTTAACTAGCAATTTTTGCTATGTAATGCATTTTTATTATCTAATGCATTTCTAAATGTTGACTCTGTGTTCCCTATGCTTTGGTCCTTTTGTGAATCTTACAGTAGATGCACTTGTATGTCAGAGGACTAAACGAAGGTGTGAATTTTCAGCTGTACATTTACATTTAAGACATTTGGCAGACACTCGTATCTGGAGCAACTTACGTTTTTATCTCATTATACACGTGAGCAGTTGGGAGATAAGGGCCTTGCTCAAGGGCTCAACAGTGGCAAATTGGTGTAACTGTTCTTTTTTTTTTTTGACCTGGGACCTTCTGATCAATAGTCCAACAATTTAACCGCTTAGCTACCCCTGCCCCTGTACACCCCTGTCCACACCCCTTGTTTTTCTTCTTTTTTTTTTATTTTTTGTTTTTTCCTTAGGCGGCATGATGGCTTAGTGGTTAGCACTGTTGCCTTGCACCTCCAGGGTCTGGGACCGATTCCTGCCTAGGGGTCTGTGTGCATGGAATTTGCATCCTCTTACCGTGCTTGGTTTTCCTCCCACATTCCAAAGACATGCAGATTAGGCAAATTGCCCATAGTGTGTGAGTGAGTGTGTGAGTGTGTGTGTGCCCTGCGATGGATTGGCACCCAATTTTGGATTTTTTATATTTTTGAGGGGGCTGCGGGGAAGGTTGGGGGGGGGGGGGGTGTGATTAGTCCTGTACTGAAGAAACAGATATGTCTTAAGTCATCATTTAAAGACTCTGCTGTATGGACATCTAGAGGATGTTCATTCAATCACCTAGGTGCCAGAAACAGGAAAAAAGTGTAGATGCATGTCTTCCTCAATCCCTGAGAAAAATTGTGGGACCATGCGAGCAGTGCTGGAGGATCGGAGGGAACATGGTGTGTTGAGAGGTGTGATTAGAGCAGAGAGGTAGGTGGGTGCTGGATGTTTTTTTTTTAGTATTGTAGGCAAGCATCTGTGTTTTGAATATGATGCTGGCAGCTACAGGAAGCCAGTGCAGAGAGTGGAGAAGTGGGGTGGTGTGGGAGAACTTGGGAAGGTTGAAAACGAGACGTGAAGCTGCATTCTGGATCAGCTGAGTAGGGACCTGAGTAGCCTGTGGAGAAAAAAATGGGCGGATTCTTTGAGTAAGCTTAGCAATGTGTAGAGAAAATGACCATTGATTGTCCAGAGTTAACCCAAGATTGCCTGCAGTGGGTTTAAGGAGTGATCTGTTTGTTGCCCAGGGAGATTACAAGGTCTTGACCCGGGGATGAATCACCAGGGATGAACAACAGTGATGAGCTACTATACAGGATGAGTTGTCTGCCAGAACAGAACGGAAAAAGACCCAGTACTGAGCCCTGTGGGACACCTGTAGAGAGTCTGCGTGGGGCAGATGTGGATCCCCTCCATGTCACCTCATACAGTACGATCTATCTTTATGGTAAGAAGCAAACCATTGCCATGCAGTTCCACAGATTCCAAGGCTTGTATGAATAGATAACAGAATCATCATTCCCCTCATCATGCCCACTTTAACAAGTGTGCAAGAATTCTTGGTAACCTTGATAAGGGGCATGATGGTTTCAATGAGCCCAGCAATAACTTTTTGGTTGTCTAAACATTTTAATAACGTTAATTAAGTCTAATTAAAACAAATTAAATTAGTTAACATTATGAACATTGGGACAAGGTTGGTATTATGTTGTTCTGAAAGTTAAAATCACGTTGATAAAAGGATTTGAACAAGATAACTACATGATGATTGATTGCAATATTGAACAAATGTCCCTAACACAATGTTGCAAAAACAACTTCAAAACAATATTAAAATAAAACTGATGGCTTACCAGTGGACCATTAGGGGACGTGCTGTTGATGATAGTAAATACATGTAAATGACAGCAAACACTGAAAAAACAACAGAAATTAACCGAAATATTAAACTGGAAAGCAGCCAAAGGTGTAAACAAACAAACAAACAAAAAGTTGAATGTATGATATGTGTTTGATGAAAGCAAACATGAGGCTAAGATTCACCTCACATTAATATTTCAGACGGAAGTGAAAAAGAGAGGTAACATTACAACACTTAGAAATGCATGACATGAGATACGCTGTGTGTGGGCAGCTGTTGTATCTGACCCAATCTCTGTTTGGAATTCTAAACCCTGTTAGAAACTGCGAACTAATTTAATTATCATAAGAGCTCCAAAGAAAGTTAAAATTTTATTAATTTTGAGGTTGTATTTGCAACATGGAGTTTGGGACAATGTTATCGCAATGTTATTTTATTATTCTAACTTTCATAAACAACGCTGTCCCAACAGTGGACATCACTGCAACGCTTGTTACAACTATATTATTGTTGGGAATAATTTCATGAGCAGGACTATGCATGTGTCTAGTTGAGATTCACGAGGAGCACAGTTGCTGGCATTTTTACCATTCTCTGTTGTTTTCCCGGTGTTTAGCAATAGCATAGCAATATTGTTATTCCTCTTTAGCCTGTATACAGGATAAAATGGTGTGGACAATGGGTGAGTGAGTGGGTGAGTGAGTGATATTAACATTGTAGTCAAGACCACTGTGGTTAAATCTAAGACAAATTCCAGACAAAGACTGAGTCAAAACAGTGTCTAATAAAATAAAATAAAAGCAAGAACAAGTCAAGATCTAGACTATCAAGTTCTTTTTGCAGCTCAGCTTTACTTCAACCAGTTGGCCTTCTTCACTTCTGCTGTTTACTTCTTGTCAGATATTGTGCCAGCAAAAACAAAACCTAACACGCCCATTAATTTTAAAACTACAGAATGATCACAATGTCATGTCATTGTGTTACACCTCAACCTCTCTCTCTCTGGAAAGCTTTGCCTTATATTCTTGGAAGTCATCTGTCCTTTTCATATGCGTCATTCGCTCATAAGGGGATAGAATCATCTCCTCAACCTTGACTCCTTTGCTCTCTTTACTCATACACACAAATGATGTTTGAACCAAGAGACTGAAAGAGAGAGTGACCTTGGCTAGACTCGGACTCTCAGGTTCCCATCGGCACGTGTGTGTGCGTGTGTGTGTGTGCGTGCGTGTGTGTGTGTGTGTGTGTTAGTACCCCCTTTCTCCAGCACCCCATGGGAATAAGTAGGGCAGAAAGTGTGATAAAATACCCCCCCTCGGTCTTCTGATGTATTGGGGACGAGGCCTCTAATCTGTCTTGGTGTCTAGTAGGTGACCTCGCATTCCACAAATGGGAGATAAATGACCCGGAGGCAGCGTCGCTATAAACAACTACATGAATATGAGAAATTAAAAACAACAATTTTGAAAAACAACCCTGTATTGTTAATTTATTAACTTTGTTTTATACCCAAAGGAAAAAAAAGATGAATGTCTAAGACACTAACACATGTTTATTGAAACTTTTTTAAAAATTTTTTATGAATAAGACTTTTGGTGATTGCTAAGTTTTTATTTCTTTGCCATTTATGACATATGTTCGAGTTTTGTATTTCTGTTGTTGAATCTTAAGTCATGTTCGATTGCACATGAAGTGCACCACATATTGTAGGTTCTACACTGTCATTATGTTACACCTCATATACTGTAGTCAGCCTGAACCCAGTGTACTGAAACCTAATTCTATCCTACTAGAAAGATCTTATAAAGATTCTAAGTCAACTAAGAGAATTCTATATCAAGGTAAATTGCACTTTGCCAATAAAATTAATTAATGTAAATGACTGAACTTATACAGTACTATGGTTAAATAAACAAAGTCTATATTAAAATAAAATATATTTCATAAAGTATTACATTTCTCACTTTCTTAACTATTGGTCTATTATTTTATCTACTATAAATTCTATCAAATCAAAATTTACTTTGGAACAATGCATCATGAGGACAATCTGCACTACATTTGTTTTTCAGATTTTTTTATATTCTATAACGTTAGCAAAAATGCAGGGGATTTTTTCCCCACTTTTTGCTTTAAATTTTTTTTTTTTAAAGGCCTCCTCCAAATGGTTGAGTTGGCATTTCATGGTAAAAGTATCAATATAAGTAGAAACACCATATACAATATACAGTATATATACGCCGATCAGCCATAACATTTCCGCTGACAGGTGAAGTGAATAGCATTGATCACCAACTATACACCAGCAAACTGGACCATAGGCACCCAAGGCTCACCCATGACCGTGGGGACCAAAGGCCAGCTCGCCTGGTCTGAATCCACAGAAACACCAATGCAGCACAAATTGAGTGAGAGGTGAGTCAATGTTGGCGGGAAGAGAAAGGCCCCAGAACACCCAATGCACCACAGCTTGCAGGCAAGGCTGTTGATCTAGCCTCCAGTTTCCCTAGATCACAATCTGACCAAGCATCCAGGGAATGCAATAGATAAACAAGTCTGATCCATGGAGGCCTCATCCCACAACCAACAGCAACCAAAGGATCTGCCACCAGGTAATTTACAGATTTTTCAATAATATACAGTACAGTATTCCTAAACATTAAGGATGAACTAAAGAACAATATTATGTTTATATAAAAACAGATTAAATAAAAAAAAATCTTCAATTTGAACCCAGAATATAGGCTCCCACTGTGTCACGCCATTTACAGCATATGTGCTAAAAGCGCGAATGCTAACAGCGTCGTCATTGTGTTGCGACTCTTGGAGGTCTCTGGTGGATAAAAGCAAGAGCCAAAAACAGAGGAGATGAAGTCATCTTCTCTCCATTGACACGACAACACCAGTTGAAAGTGCTCTTCAGCGTGTCCTTCATCTACTTCGAGTGGTCACTCTCTCCACCAGGAAGTGGATTAGCAGCTCAGCTCTGAACTCCAACTGAACTGGAAATGTGAAAGCATTTTAATTTGTTTCCACGCCATTGTCTGAGCTCCTCGTTCCTGACTCTCAAAGACTTGTGTTTCGAGATTTATCTCTATGAATTTTCAGACGAGACGCAGATGAGACGCAGTCTCTGTTAGCAGCCCAGGAAAAGACGAATTAAAGTGTCATTTCAGATGCATGGAATTCCAGACAGGCTTACAAATCCAGCCCGTATTGTTATGAATATAAAATGGCCGAGAGGTGATTCTTATTACTGCGTTATTTATGCATCCGGGAGATTCTCGCGCTTGATGGAAGAACACAGCCTTCAAATGAAAGCATTTCCATGTTATTTATTTTGCATGCCATTTTCTTTCTTTCTTTTTTTTTTTTGTACTTTCTTATTTCCCCTTACTCTCGCTGACGAGTCTGACTGTCGAATCGGCATAATAAGATCAGAGCGGGAATTGCTGTGACGGATTACAGCGCCACACGCGATCCGTCTCTTTTCATACTCACGCTGATTTCTCATCCTGATTTAACAGATAAAAAAGCGTTCATTGTCAATGGCTACAGACAATCGCTATTCAGACGGTTTCATTTTAACACGCTGCACAAGCAAAGCAATCGCATATGCTCGATGTGTTGAAAAGGGTGTTGGATATGTATGGAAAGATGGCCGAATAAAGTGTTTTTGTAATCATGTCCCTGTCTTACAGTAAGTGGACAGGCTACACAGGTTATTGTGTTTTTCTACTAAAGCCCTATTCTGATTGAATTACTTTTACATGAAGAGATAATGTTTTATTTCCAAACTGTCTCTGGAGTCTATTTTTGTCGTTTCCGAATTCATAATGTCTATAATCTAACTACATGGATAAATACATGCCCATCTATGTCTTTTTATACAGAGACTGCATATCCACTGTGAATCCAAAAAACCGTATCTCATACAAATAGTATATTTGATTGGCTCTTAGTTGCCGTGCAATTATTTGTAATGATTTGTAATGACTATTCTTTAAGTTTAAAATGATTACTCTGGGCAGAGCCCCCAGATTATTAGGTTGAAAATGAGGGAGAATGCCACTATATGCCTGCCGACTGGCTCTGCAGTTCTGGCATGTCATAGGAAGTATTACCATATAATAAGGAATGAGAAAGAAGAGAGCGGACCATGGAAAGAGAAGCCTGGGAAATGTAACACCATCTAGGAGAAATGTAAGGAGACAAAAAAATAATAGCTACTCAGAGAATGTTTTGTTCTCAGAGTATGACTGCTCCTAACAGGTTCTTTTTTTACCCCGAATAGTTTACTAGCTTCTATTCAGAGCTACTATAGACCCAATGTCCGAAAGCCTCATTTGCTGTGTACAGTAAATAGCACATCAACAATTTGGATTAAGTTTTTTGTGATTTAGATTCATTAATTTGTTTAAATTTCTTCTTTTCTTGGTGGGGACTGTGGCAGCAGCAACCTATAAAGTTCAATCCACCTCTGGATTCCTTATCCTCCTGGATACAATACAATCAATCTACAATACAATCTCTCCAGTGGGTCTTGTTGCCAGCCCCCCAACAGAACATGCCTTATACATGTCTTTCAGGATCCAACCAGTGGGCATCCATCTTAATCGTCGCCCTTTTGCAATGCAGAAGGTTCTCTAGACTGGTGCTGTCCCAGATTGCTGAGCTCCTGAGTTTATCACACATACCCCTTTTCCACTGCTCTGGTTCCCGTGCCGGTACCGTGCCGGTTCCCAATTTTGGAACCAGTGAGAGCTCCTGTCTAGTGTAAATGCTGGTCGGTTCTCGGTGGTTGGTTCTCAGTCCAGCACCGGCCGAGCACCAGAACCGGCACCTGGCACCAGCACCAGTCTAGTGGAAATGAGATAACAGAGGCTAAGCCTGGCAACTTTTAGGAGGAACCTGATCCAGGTTGTGAGTTATCCCAAAGGTGCTGTTCAGTGGCAACACGTCCAGAACTGATAATGCTTTTCAGGTGAGAGGTGAAGCATCTTCAGAAACTTGCAACTGAACAGCACCTTTGAGATGACCATAGGTAAGGATACAGATCTAGAGCTCCTGCTTCACCACAGTTTATAGACTGCTACAGCGCCCCATTCCTAAATAACACCAATGATATAGCAATCATTCAATTACCATAGATTCATTTGCATCAATCATATATTTTATCCATAGCAGACTGGCAAAACTGTCTAGCAAGTGTTTATAAAGATTACAGGCCAAATAGTAGAGACAAGAAAAACAAAGGCTGTAAAAAAAATAACTAAATTAATAAATTAAAAATTAAAAACAGTGGCAGTGTACAGTAGCTTAGTGGAAAAGGCTCAGGGCTGAGGAAGGTTCCAGTACTGACAAACTGCCAATATATTTAGTGAGATCCTTAACCTTTGTATGCTCAGCTTAGCTTGGGTAAACGCATCAGTCAAATGAATAATTGTAAATATAAATATGGTATGTTTTAATATAGTAATGGACACTACCATTCCAGTGGCCATAAACTAGGAAGCAAGCAGCAGTGGTGGCTCAGTGGTTATGAAATGAAATTATCAATGCATTTTACATAAGCATTTCTACAGCAGAATGGGCATTCAGGGCAAATCAGAAATTTCTCATGAATGAATATGAAAAAGCGACTGGCATTTACAAACGACTTCAAGCACAGTACAGTGATGAGACTCTTAGCTGCAGTGAGCGGTTCAAACGTTGTAAAGACGGCCAGATGTCTGTGAATGATGATACCAGCTGAGGTGGCAGGGAGCTCCTGTGAACATTGAGTGATTGGAACGCCTGGTCCTGGACAATCAACTTGTCACCAAGTTGCAAAAGAAATGCATCTGTCTTTGGGAACTGTACACACCAACACCACTTGCACATTACAGGAGCTCAACTGGGAGTTATTGCCACATCCCCCGTTTTGTCCTGACCTCGCTCCAAGTTCCTGAGAGGCCAGAGTTTCAGATATGAAGCAGGCAGTCTGATCATGGCTTAAGCGTACTGAGAAAACTTTCTACCTTGATGTTTTCCAGGCACTAGTGGAACACTGAGATAAGTGCATTAGTGTAGCAGGGGATTATATAGAGAAATAAAAGGAATTTTTCATGACTGTGTTCTGTTATTCTGCACAATCAAAAGTCCCGGTCTGACTTGAGTGTCCCTAGAACTAGTGTTAAGGCACTGCAATAAACTCAAAGCAAAAGCACATCAATAAACATTCAGAAAACACTGCTGTCTCGTTTTTTTCAGTGGCATTTCTTACTTTTGAGAAAGAAGCAGGTAGCAGATTTGATGATGACCTTGAGAAAAGAGGTAAAAACCACTGCTTTTGAAGTGAAGCATTTCTGTACAGGATGTCAAACATCACAGACGTGAATGCAATTAATATAAAGGCACATTGAGATACAGATTTAATCCTTATGCTCTGTTCAGGTCAAAGTTTCATTATAATGTTTGCTTTATGCTTGGCAAATTTCTCTAAGAAGCATTTAAATAGACATATATTGTCACAATGTCCACACTCTCTTACTCATCATACCACTTAATCTTGTATACAGGGTTGCAGGGGGGCCTGGAGCCTATCCCAGGAGACTTAGGGCATGAGACGGGTACACGCTGGACAGGGTGCAAATCGATCACAGGGCACACACACATTCACACTCTACAGGCAATTTGGGAACATCGATTAGTCTAATCTGCATGTCTTTGGACTGTGGGTGGAAACCAGATTACCCAGAGGAAACCCACCAAGCACAGGGAGAACATGCAAACTCTATGCACACAGAGGCGGGAATCTATACTGGCCACAAATCGAACCCGGACCCTGGAGGTGCAAGGCGAGCCTTGTCACAATGTTATGGTCAGTTTTTCTCCAAGGTACTAAAATGTACTGATGAATTTTCAGAAGAATTGTGGTGTACTTATTTGTTTGGCAAATTTGTTTGGTTTGTATGCTATAAAACCTACTGAAATTTAAATCTACAGTAGGAAGTCTCACTAATGTTTTGTCCAGGTAGGCAAACTGTGTTATTACATTCACAACAGTACTCTAGTCTGAAGTGAGGATCATAGACCATAAAAAAGTTCAGTTAAATACAGTTGCATAACATACCCACGCCCTCTCAACACTGGTTATGTAGTTACAGTATAATCAAATGTTTAAATGCATCCAGAATTAAAAAGAGCTAGAGCACTGGTTGTGTTCACCTTGCCCGAAGGAACTCTGGCTCATCACACATAGATAAGATATGCTATTTGATTTAGTAGAAAGAAATAGCAGGCCTGTGTGTCTTGTTTCCTTCCTTTGGCTGTGTTTCTCCAGGCATTATCACCTGGATAAAAGATGGTAGCGCACTGCTCTGTGGGCTTTTCATTGTTCCTTTTTACTTAGTTCATCCGAAGGTCGAATACAGTCCTGTTGAAAAGTCCATTTGAACAAACAATTTCAAGGACAGACTACGAATGCAAGAGGGAACCAGAGTGAAAGTTCAGGAACTTCTGGACAAAGTTTTCACGACTAGAATTTGTTTGGTGTTCGTTTGTTTGTTGTTTGTTTTTCAGTAAACAATCAGTGTTATCACAATAATTTCATCCTTTACTGTAAGATAAGGGAAGGCTTTTACCCATAAATCTCTCTCCAGTCATATACTGTACTCTTTATGGTTCTTTAGGTGCATTTGAACTAAAGGTTCATGAGACGAACAAATCCCGCTGCCTTGTTTCATTACACTGCATGAAAAATATAATTAAAGACAAAGACAAGAGAGCTGGGGGATGATATAAAAAACATATAAAACCTATGACACAATGAAGGAATATAACATTTTTACCAATTTAAACAAACAAACAAAAAAAATGGGTGAAATACATAGCTTAAAAACAAATATCAAAGTGATAATGTCGCATTAACCATTTAACATCTTCACTTAGAAAACTCAATGGATCGTTTAAAAAATGGACCCCAGTATAGGTTTTTTCCAAACGGTTGAGATGTTGCTTCCTGGTAAAATTAGCAATATGTTAAAAAAAAAAACATAAAAAAAGAAAAGAAAAAAAAAAACTAACTTTATGTGTGTAACATTTATGTAACTTTTTTTCAGGGTGTTGGGCGTTAGATATACTGTATTGTATTATAAAGAGCTTCATCATTTTTTTTTTTTTTTTTGATACCCAAACCCCCAAAAGTGGTAGAGATGTCTGAATCAGGTTAGATTTAACACATTTTAATAAGTGATACTCACTCATTGTCTGCTTTCTCTGCTTTATCCTGTATTCAGGGTCGCGGGGCCTGGAGCCTATCCCAGGAGACTTACAGTAGGGCACGAGGCGGGGTACACCCTGGACAGGGTGCCAATCCATCACAGGGCACACACATATACGCACACTCATTCACACACTATGGGCAATTTGGGAACATCAATTAGCCTAATCCGCAGGTCTTTGGACTGTGTGAGGAAACCGGAGTACCTGGAGGAAACCCACAAAGCACAGGGAGAACATGCAAACTCCATGCACACAGAGACAGGAATCAAGTCTGGCCGGGAGTCAAACATGGATGCTGGATGTGCAAGGCGACAGTGCTAACCACTACACCACCGTGCTGCCACTAAGTGATACAGTGACTCTAAATTTTCTCCACCAAAAGACTGAGCAGAACATTAAAGCAAATAAAGCAAATGAAAGTATATTGCTTCCTTCCTCAGTGTAGTCTTACACTAAGTGGGGTTAATTTTAAAATAAGTTTTATCTTACCTGAAATATTACACCTAACCAAATTTTTTATCATTGGCCTGCATTTAACCATCAACCTGACTTTTTCTTTCACCAGCCAGACTAGTCAACATCCCGAAAGGACAAATAGTGGAAGTAGTAGTCATTATAACCACTAATATCAGTTGGGGGGGGCGGGGGAATCAGTTTTCACCAAGTAATGCTTCAGTAGGTCATAAATAATTTAATGCAAAATATTTGTTCATTACTACATTATAGCTTTGTACTATCGAAACTCTCCTTCTACTTTTCCTTCCACATTTGCACCAGTTTCTTGCTCCTATACAAGACAGCCTTCAATTATCTTTTTTCCTCCGGAGGACCAGTATACACCAACAAGGTTAATCTGTTTTATTACTCATTTGTATTTCTGAAATAAGCTTAAAGTGTACATTAAACAGCATGAAAACTTTTAAAGAGAAAGCTATTTAAAAAAATTAGACCTTGTTTAGATCAGTTTCAAAAATGAAATTAGTTTTTTTAGTAGTTATGAAGATAATTCTATATACCCTAACCCCTGATTTAAAAACAAACAAACAAAAAAAAAGCTGTGAAAAAGCTTTTATTTATTTTTATTTTTTTGCTGTAAAAGCTGTAAAATCTCCTAGGTGTGATTAAAATTGTCTTTTATTTAATGCCAATTTACAGACCGAATTTATGGCATCTAGTGCTTTTATTGGTGACCTCCAGAGCCGATGGGTCGAGTCCCAACCTGGGTGTATGTGGATTTTGCATGTTCTCCCAGTGCTTGGTGTGTTTCCTTTGGTTTCTCCCACTGTCAAAATACATGCGCTATACTGTATACTGATTGGTGTTTCCAAATTCCCCATATTGTATGGATGAGTGTGTGAGTGTGGGTTTGTGCCCTGGGATAGTCTCCAGACTGCTTACGACCTTACACAGGATAAGAGCTCGAGATGGTGTATGGATGGATGGTTGGGTGGATGATAGGAGTGCAGACTTTGGGTTTGACACCAGTGACTTAAAGATTCCCAGTAAGTGTTTCCCAATATGAAATTGTCCACATTTTAGGGCTTGATTCACTAAATATGGGGTAAAAAAAGCTAAAGTTATTAGTACAAGTGTAACCCTTAGAATCCAAACAGTGCCAAAAACATTACCAGATGGAAGCAAGGTGAATTAAATTTTTTTTATTTGTTTATTACTATTTGTATCAAATCCTTTATTTCATTTGTTTTTTTTTTTACAAAATAGCTCAACTTTTGGGTACATTTATTTCTGAGAATGTTTATTTGGAGCAGTTCAAGAAGCACTTTTAATCATTCTCTACAGACCCACTTTAATGCTGTTCTTAAACCGGCTAAACGACTTGGTGGAGATTTCAGAATGGTGTTTTACCCATGCTACGATGAAAATGTTCTGTGATAAATAATTACGGAGAGGTCTGAGATGTTGAATTAATATCACACTCTGTGCGTACACTTCAGCATCTAAAACTTGTTTATAACGGAGTAAACGCATTACTTATTCAAGAGGCAGCTGCTTATCGTGTTCTCAAGGTCACAAAGCTGCTAGCACACAGTTTTTTAGTAATACCATTTCATTTTCCCCCTCCGAGGCCAGATGATCATCTGCATGAAAAACTACCTGCTACTAGCTTCAAAATCTCAGCTGCCAGAAAGCAAGTGTAGAGAGAACATTGGGTGGGATTACATTCAGGCATTTGGCAGACACTCCTATCCAGAGCGACTTACATGAGTGTGTTGAAGTTTCCTTCATTAAATATATCCTTAAGCTGGTTCAATAGGTTACTAAATAGAAGTACCCTCGGTCAAACACTGTTCAGTATGATTATTATTTATTTATTTATTTTGGAGGGAGTTACCCAAGAAACAGATGAAGAATAACTGCCATAAGGCTATCTAGAAGTTAATTTCACCTCCTAGGAGTCTGGACAGAAGACAGTCAAGATGCATGTCCCTGAGGGATGGTGGGAACAGTCGAGCAATGCTGAAGTATTGGAGGAAACATGGTGCAGTGCAGGCTGTGATAAGGACTTTGAGGTAATTGGGAGCTGGGCCATTTCAGCTTTGTAGGCAAGTGTCAGTGTTTTGAATTTGGAAGGAAGCCAGTGGCAAGAGTGGCATAGTGGCGTGGGGCGGGAGAACTTAGCAAGGTGGAAAACAAGGCACGTAGCGGCAGTCTCGATCAGAGGATGCATGGTGCATGCAGGCAGACCTGCCAGAAGTAGTTTTAGCAGGAGAACTGGACAAATTCTTCTGCTAAAAAGCTGCAGATAAATTAACCACTAACATTGTGCCGTTCGACCAACCTGTACAATCAGAAATCTTTATTATTGAAAGGGATGATGTCAGGAATTTGCAATGGCAGAATGCAATAACATTTTTATAAAACGCTTTGGGCAGCCAATGCCAAATGATATATTTGTTTTTGTTTTTTTGTTACCTAAATAGAATTAAAGACATCCAACTGTATAAACATTAATGCAAACGTTTTACACACTTTTAAAGCCTCAGAACTTGACTCACTGACTCTTAATTGACTTACTAGGACTTGTTAGACAGGTTAACATTTGACATACACCTCAAAGAACTAAAAATGGGTCTACCTGGTAGCTACAAAGTTAAATCTTGGTTATCTCATAATTTTTTATCCCTTAATGAAAAGAAAACTGAGGTGATAGTCTTTGGCCCTTCGGAACACATGAAGGCCCCTGATCTTGATCTGGGTCC
>JAQMYG010000015.1:2497874-2512095 GCA_030014215.1 Clariallabes teugelsi
TTTATACTGATAACGAGTTCAAACAGATGCCATTAATACAGGTAACGAGTGGAGGACAGAGGAGCCTCTTAAAGAAGCCAGAAATCTTGCTTGTTTGTACAGTAGGTGACCAAATATTTATTTTACAGAGGAATTTACCAATTAATTAATAAAAAATCCTACAATGTGATTTTCTGGATATTTTTTAATTTGATTTATTTACCTTTATTTAACCAGGCAAGACATATTAAGAACAGGTTTCTTATTTACAACTGTGGCCTGGCAAAGGCTGAGCCTTTTTTTTAAGTGGGAGAACTTGCACAATACTGTAGGTGGCTGACTAAATACTTTTTTGCCCCACTTCTCCTTGGAAAATTCCCTTATTTTTGCCCTTCTGGCTGACTACACTGCCTCTACCATTTATTTGCAAAATAAATGACTGCAAGAGTTTGATACTTGACACCTAGTGTGCTTCTATCCAAATGTTAGTATACAGATACTCTTCAGGACGGAGGAGTTCACGCCTTCTGGATTCTCTGTTTTTGTGTCCAGTTAACATGATAGGAATAAAGAGCATATGGAGAATGGGTGAATGTTTATAAGTGCTGCAATGCAAGTGTGAACAGGAACCGACTTGTTTCCCAGACATTCCACGATGTTAAATGTAACTGTTTTGAGGCAATGCTGTAAAGGTATCACCTAACATCCTTAAAACATTAATAATCATCATCATGACCATGCTTGTCACTGATCCCTACGTCAGCTCCACCCTGGCCACACCCCTTTATTATTGTAAGCACCTGAGAGTCTCCTAATTCTTCCAATTTCTGAAAATCTCAAATTCAACTAGTACCTTTAAGGAAAATTTTTGAGAAAAAGTTTAACCATGCAAAGCCGATTTTGCTCATTACGATTGTGCATGACCTGAACTGCATGGCAGTTAAAGTAATACCAGCCGGAGTTTGACGTGTTTCTGTGCTTCATCTCCTGACCTGAGGTGAGAGACCTCGATGCAGATCTGAGGTGCGTTAGTTAAATGAGTCTCGAGCTGTTCTGCTCCTTCTGCCCCATTACCCCTTTAATGATGCCGGTAAGAGTTTTATTCTGTGAAAAATAGTGAGAATAGTACTGAATCACACACACACACACACACACACACACACACTCTCTCTCTCTCTCTCTCTCCGCTGTGAACAAACACTCTCATAAGGTTTTGTTTTTTTGTTTATGTATTTTGGCATGTTTTGTGGTTTTGTTTGTTTGAACCAGCACTAGTGAGTTTTTGCACATAAAAAGTGACAAAATGTCAAAAGTGTAAATGTAGCTCTCGGCACCTCGGCAAATGGTCTTTTTCCCCCCCATATAACAAGCCTTTACAAAATAATTTTCTTTATCCAGAAAAGAATGAGGAAGGGGAAAAAAAAACAGAAAAATAACTTTTTTTCCCCGAATGCCGCCTGGATGCATCAAGGTCAGATAGACAGAGCGATGAGGAAAGAGTAAACAACATGAATTTTATTCTACACTATTGCTTTCTGCAAGGGTTTCTGTCAACTGTTGGAAATGTGTTGGTTCAATAAAAATGTAAAATAAAATGATTGGGGGGAGGTTAGGTTATTGCCCAGTTTCTAAATGTGAATTGAAACCGGATTGCTCTTAAAAATAAAGTTGTAGCATCATTTTACTGTAAACTGCAACAAGATGGAACAAAAGAGCAACCAAATGAATGAGTAGCTTGATTTAAGAATAGTACAGATAAAAATAAAAATAAAATATGTAAAAATAGTTTTCACTTTTGTGTGAAAGTAGAACAGAAATAAAGACAAAAAAATGTCTTGCAATAGATAGATAGATAGATAGATCGATACTGTAGATAGATAGATTGATTGTAGACTGAAACTATCTATATTGTTTAATGCACAGAATGAGTAAATAAACAAAGACAAAGGAATAAAAAACTTTACATGATGTACATGTATTTCAGTGTGAGCAAAAATTATTTTTTCTAAAAACAATTATAAAAAATACAATGAATCAGTCAAAGAAGTGAACAAGCAAGCAAAGAAATTATTTTAGTACAGTTACAAACAGCTAAACAAGTAACAAAGAAAGAAAATAGGAAGAAATAAAGAAGAACTATTGTATGTCCGTATGAATATGAAATTATTATTTACAAAGAAACAACTTGGCTTTTACCAATCAATCAATCAATCAAATAAGTAAATAAATAAATAAATACTGCTGTGAACTGAAACATAATTGTTATAAAAATAAAAACATTTACAGTGATTAAACAAACAAACAAACAAAAACAAAATGTGCTTCCATTTCAATGTAAACTGAAATTTTACTGTTAATAAATAACTGTTACTGTTATAACAGTTATAACTGTTATAACTGTTACTGTTAATTTATTTATTTACAAATAAATAAATAAATAAATAAAATTTGTATCCAGATTATAGTGTAAATGAACCTGTTTACTTTCATACAGAGATTTTGATCAAAACAAACCTGTCTGAGAAACAAACCAAATTATTAAAAATAATGATTTATCTGTATGGTTATTTCATTATTATAACCTTCTAATTATCCCCAGAATATCAGCTACTGTAATATTATCTTCCCATTTCCCCATCACTGCTCTTCCTTTGTTGTTGTCTGTGTAACTCCGGGCCTGTGCTTCAGATTTCATCTACTTACACCCACCATTGAGACTCGAGTTCAAACTGCTGATAAAAGACTTGACTTCAGGGGTGTTGGACGGCCAGCGGGTTTCCGACCTCTGATTACACACTCGGACACACACTCCTCCAAAATCAGGCACTTGACCCGCCGGGGTTGGGAGCGTGCGGCCTGTGCGGAGTAATGGTGATAAAAACTCTAATTGCAGGTCAAAAGTCATTCTTTCTTCTTTCACCTAAGTGTTTAGTCACATCACAACCTAATGAGTGAGAACACACACACACACACACACACACACACACACACACATATACACGCTTTCCCCTTTGTAGGAATAACTAAAACACTTCTTTTTGCTATCTTTCCTCTTCAATAGATCAGCATTCACAGTGGCTAAATGCAAGAAATACAACTAACAACCGTCCCAATGGTCATTTGTCTGCTGCGGAGGTTTAGGATCTTCTTAATTAGCTCTTAATTATATTCCACACAACAAACAGCCTAAGCAGCTGCGTAAAATCGAGCACCATTAAAGTTAGTGCACCTAAAAGTCTTGGTGCATGTTAAAGCAAAGCTTGAAAAAGAAATAAAAATACAGTCTGGGAAAAATGCCACACACAATTGCAATACAGTGGAAGGCAATCCAGGAAGGTGGCCACGAAAAGGTCAATCTGAAATGCCAG
Organism: Clariallabes teugelsi; assembly: GCA_030014215.1. NCBI lineage: Eukaryota > Metazoa > Chordata > Actinopteri > Siluriformes > Clariidae > Clariallabes > Clariallabes teugelsi. The sequence continues at coordinate 2,501,222 of JAQMYG010000015.1, forward strand.
GAGAGTGCAGAAAATTGAGGATGGCCCCATAAACCCCTGGAACAATCCACCTGTCTAAATGATGGCTGAAATAAAATCGAGCAAGACATCATTGCTTTAAGGAAACTATATGTTATTGGTTGATTTGTGTCAGAGGAAAATCTTTAAAAAGCTCTGTCTTATGGTACTTATGTACATCTAGCTGTGATATGTTTGGTTTTATTTAATGGGGGTTTTTATTTTGGGTTTTTTCCCCCCATCAGCTAATATGCTGTCATGCACGTCGCCATAATCCATTAAACCAAACTCCAAATATTTGTAATAAAACTTAATGTCTATGCGATTTGGACTCAAGCTAAAGACGTTGTCTATATTCTTTCCAAATGGATAATCGTTTCTAAATGTTTGTGACTGGATCAGGAAAAGAGAGAAAAGGGGAAATGTAGAGTGTGATGTGAGGATATTAGCAAGGCTACATTAGAGATGAGAAAATAAAGGAAAGAGATGAGAATGAGTGGCGATTGACTGGCATCCTATCCTGCATTCCCAGGATGGGCTCTGGAATGTTTACCAGTGTGTGGTATCTGTTACTTATATTATATATTATAGACAGAGTTTCAACATACCTGTGTGTTTCTGATTGCCCAAATGATGATGGTCTGTCATACATGTAATGAATCCATCTCGTAAAAAAAATGTTATATCATCAACCTAATGTCTGTATTAAGCATTAAGAAAGTACCAAAGTGTGTTACAGTACTGTATAACAATGTTATGCCTAAACATACTGTACACTGGCTACTGTACTTCATTTGCTACACCTTGCTAGTACTGGTTTGGACACCTTTGCCTTCAGAACTGCCTTAATCCTTCATGGCAATAGAATCAACAAGGTGCTGGAAATTTGGATCCATATCGACACTTTTTGCTGCACATTTGTCGGCTGCACATCTATGATGTGAATCTCCCATTCCACCACATCCCAAAGTCGCTCCACTGGATTGGGATCTGGTGACTGTGCAGACCATTTGAGTACAGTGGACTCAATGTCACGTCCAAAGAAGCAGTTTTTGAGATGATCTTAGCTTTGTGACATGGCGCATTATCCTGAGTTCCTGAAAGTGATGGACACGGTCAGCAACAATACTCAGGTAGGCCATGGCATTGAAATTATGCTTAATTGGTACTAAGGGGTCCAAACTGTGCCAAGAAAATCTTGTCCATACCATTACATCACCAACAGCATGAATGATACAAGGCAGGATGGATCCATTCGTTCATATTGTTATGGCAAAGTCTGACCCGACCATCCCGATGTCGCAGAGACTTATCAGACCAGGCAACAGTTTTCCAGTCTTCTATTATCCAATTTTGGTGAGCCCATGCAAATTGTAGCCCCAGTTTTCCATTCTTAGCTGACACGAGTGGCACCCGGTATGGTCTCCTGCTGCTGTAACCCATCTGCTTCCGGGTTTGATAGGCTGGATAGAACAAGATGTTATTAGCGTTACTGCTGCCTTTCTATCAGATCGAATCAGTCTGGCCATTCTCGAAATCCAAGTAGATCACCAGTTGCAGAAATGCTCAGACCAGCCCATCTGGCACCAACAACCATACCAAAGGTGGCGTAGTGGTTAGCACTGTGGTCTCACACTTCCAGGGTGGAGGGTTCAAGCCCTGCCAGGGGTGGTGGTCCAAAGACATGAAGATTAGTCATTCCCAAATTGTCTGTTGTGTGTGTGTGTGCCCTGTGATGGATTGCAACACTGTCCAGTGCGTACTGCGACAGGTTCCAGGCCCATGGCGACCATGTACAAGATAAACGGTATAGAAGATGAATGAATGAATGACTGAATGAATGAATGGATTAGTATACATGCCATTAAAAAAAAAGAAAAAGAAGAACACAATGTACAGTACCCATTATTTTTTTCAGATTTAATACAGTATATATTTTAGTGGTTGTTAATATTTCAGAACCTGTAAAAAACATGGCTGCTGAGACAAATCAGACAATAAACATTAGTGCTGTTGAAGCGAATTGAATAAAAAGTCTCAATGCGCAGAAATCATTCATTTGAATGCAAATGAAAACATTTATTTTTCAAAACATCAAGAACAACAACACAAAAAAAAAATGCATCCCCAAGACACAAAATCTGTGAGAACTGATCACGGCACTGAAACGGACATGCATCAAGTCGCATTCTGATTAAACGATCCATGCTGTAAATGTAATGTGAATAAACTCTCCATGTATCCTGGAGGAATGAACACTTAGAGCTTTTCCAGTAGATTTCAGTGTTCAGTTCAGTGCATAAACTCTGGATAAAGCTCTTTAACACTTCCTCACACAGTGCAATCACTGTATATCAAGGTCTATTGTCTCGTTTCTCAGACAGATAGCCTTCGCAGGTGTGTGTCCACCTTTGAAAACATTGTGGAATAAAAAAAAACAGCGGAGGAGGAGTGAAGAGTTTCACAACAGAGAGCGTTCATATCTGAGGAGACATTCTCATCAGCGCGATTATGCGGAGGAGTAAAAACGCAGAGGAGAGATGATTATAAAAATGGACGTGTTACATGAGCTTCAGCGTAGTGCAGAGCACTAAGGGTTGTCACAGCACACACACACACACACAGCATAATGTCAGGCGAAGCAAAGGTGACCAGCACTCATTTCGGTCTTATTGGACGACTAGTATACATCACGACGCCAGTTTCCTGATTGACACTCAGGGTCAAAGAGAACTTATTGAACCCGCACGAGAGCCGTGGAGTTCAAGCGCTGACCTGGATTTGTCAAATTCAGGATCACATACAGGATCCTCCATCTGCCATTTCTCCCTTGAATGCTTCGTCTGTGTTACGTCTTTTAATATGCATGAGCTCAACGGTGAAGGAGATATGAGGGCACGATGACAAGACCTCTGTGAAATAACCTTGCGAGCTTAAATAAGCTTCGCTCAATCCAGAAGCACATGCTTTTTTTCTTTTTTTTTTCTTTGAGAAACGAATATTTTACCAGCTTTAGCTACTTCTTTAAAAGTCATTAAGCTTCGAGTCATTTGGATTCCCTTTCTCAAGACGGGGAGAAATAAAATAAGAAAACATCACACACAGGCTCGGAATTTTGATTTCTTTCTGACTTCCAGTGTCCTTAGTGAGGAGTTTAATATTCGTGGATAACGTTACGATGTCTATCCAGGCGGGATTTTAATTCAGCCTTTCTCCTTCTCCTGACCTCGTTGTCACACTTTCCATTGTACCACAAGTAACGATATGAACCAGTCATGTGTGACAGTATGAATTTTTTTTTAAGCCCTTTGTAATATTTTTTGGTCATTTTCCTTCTTTAAAATGTAATTACCTTTAAAGTGGTAAAAAGGTTTTTGGGTAATTTTGGTCAGGATGTCCTTAGACATAATTCCTATGTAAAATGAACAATATTACCGAAACGCAGGTTTTATTCATGAAGGTTTTGCAATATTTATGTTCTGTATAAATGAAAGGCTTTGGTCCAAGAATAAAGCATTTCTATAATAATGAAGGCCAGTTGTATAACATGAGTTTTATAAGAACCGAAGGCTATGGCTAGACTACACGCCTGAAAGCTGATGCTAGGGATAATGTTAAAGCTAACACAAAATAAAAGAGATGGTAAGCTATAAACATCAGGACGCAAATCAGGTACCAAATTAGACCAAATTACAAAACAGACCAATATATGTAATAGAACTGACAATCAGACTAAACAAGGTGCAGGTGAATACACTTACATCATGTGACTGTGACATGGGATGCAATGAATAGTGGGAACTGAAAGTCTAAAGAAGAATTTGCATTGTACAGATGCCTTGAATTCTGCGACTTTAAGTGAAACCTCTGTGTCAGCTTCGTCACTACGACACTGGATTTTGTGTTACTCATTAATATGGCGTTGGAAGTGGCACTTGAATCTGCACTCAGCCAAAACAAGGTATCGGTGCTAAAACATACTGTACCTCACCTACAGTAGGTGAGAAGGCGAATTTTCAGATAAGATCATATAACACCATTTTTCATAACATTTAATGCTTCTTATGTCCAGATCCATGCTTTGTATTTTGTAAATATGCTACACATTTATATTTTTATCAGACAAAACAGAAACACATTTGCTACAGTAAATACAATATCATGCCCGTTTATGTTTTAGTGTCTGAAACTTTTTATAATTCAAAACTTACAACCATCTTAATTGTCACTCAGATAAAACTTGGCCAGTTTAGATTTCAAATGAAAAAACATAAACCTGAAAAAGTATGTTATTCTAAAATGCAAAATTGTTAAGATATTGCAATATGAATTTGACATGGTTACGGACACTACAGATTTTTTTGGGGGGGTGGGGGGGGGGGGGGATCCTTAATTTTGCATGGAATGCTTTCATTTAAGCAACATTTTCACAGGTCATATGCTTCTAGGTGCTTACAATTTTCAATAATCAATCAATACTCATAATAAAACATGGAATAATTTGCATTTTAAATGATTATTGTTTGAAATGAGACAATGTCAATTTTTGGGGAAGATATAAAATCATCTCTCCAAAAAGGCCAAAACCTATATACTGTATGTGATAAATGAAACCAATCAATCTTTGCATTATAACCAGAGGAGAATAACTGGAATAACTTAGCTCATCATTCTGTACAGTACATCTGTGTTGAACAGAACAGCATCTCAGAATAATGTACAGAAACAAAAAAAAAAGAAAAAAGGAAAGAACTAGTTCCATTGTGTAAGCCATTATGAGTACCTCCAAGATAGGAAAAAATATTTTTTTACCTGGTCTGACAAACTTATCCTGCCATCAACAGCAAGAATCAACAGATCTACATAAGCTTAAGTACTTTACGTGACTAGTTCAGGCTGGTGGTGGTAGTGTAACAATGTGGGGAAAGTTCCCTTATGCTTAGGCGGTTTAATACTAACAAAAGCTCAAATAAACTAGTCGGAGGTGGCAGTGTCAAAACTCAGCACAAGTAATTTCACTCTGGTTTCCTGAGAAAGATAAGCGAATCGTACGCAGGATCGGTTTGGGTGGAGCAGTTTGGGTCAGCCCGTCTAGTCCAGTCTCACAGAAAATCAGAAAACATCAGAGAAAGGCACCAGATCACCCAGTGCACCACAGCTTGACTCCCTGCGAAGCCTCATCCGAAGGTGCCAGTGCTACCCAGGTGGCACAGGGGAACCCAAACACTGGGTGGTTTTAATGTTATGGATGATCAGCATATGTGATGCTATAATATCAACAAGGACCAAAATCCATGCCATGACCCGTTCTCAGAGCAAGGTGAGACTTACACAATGTTAGCATGGTGCAGTATGTAATAAAGTGTCAGGTCAGTGATTAGAGGTTATTTTTTTATTTTTCAGGTTTTATTGTTTTATGTTTTAGAGATAAAGGATAAGGTGAGAGCATTTGACAGTTATGATGGATGGCTCTTTTCAGTGAGTTCAAGATCTGAATCTGGCAAGTGAAATGTGGAGATTGTAAACAACACGGAAAAGTAAACTGCTGTCATGGAAGACATTTTCGTGTTCGGATTTTAATGAAATGGACCGGAAATAATCCGCCGAATCGGATCTTTGCTTGCTGTACTGATGACTCGAGCAGATCGTCCAAGAATTTTCCATGTTATGTTCGGTGTAAACAACAGCTGTTTTGGTTTCTCATTAAGCGAGAGTCTGAACAAAATAAACTAATAAACAAACAAATAAATAAATAAATGTACTTACTTACCCCAAGTGTGGTCAGCCACATCAAGCAGGTGAAAGTTTTTAAACACATTTTTAAACACATTGCCTTGTAGCGCGGCCACATCAAGGGGCATTTTAAAACACCAGGCTAAAGATTAGAGAGCTAATGTTACTCACCTGGACAAGGAAGAGTGCCCTAGGCGGTTTAATTGTCCCCATTGACAGTGTTGGTCACCGGGTTAAGCTCTCTCGAGCATGCGCGATCGCAACGCGAGGGAACCCGGAAGTGAGTCTGATCACGTGTACCGGCATAAAACCGGAACCGGCAAGCAAGTCGGCACGGAGAGATTTACCACAGTGCGATGCTTTTTGAGAGAGAGTTTGTTGGATGATTCAGAAGGAGTACTTTTCCCTGGTTGGATTATTCCTCGTGGACACTAACAATTCACCTCTCGTTCCGTTACTCAATCTCACGGATTTGTCATCTATACCGGTGAGGCCGAGCCAATCTCTCCCGTGCATCATTTCACACACTGCAATATCTCTGACTTTGGACTATCATACACCCACACTCACACACCCGCATACATTTCCTACATTGTTTATATTTGTATATATTTTGTCTATATTGGTTTTTGGTGCACCTTGTTTGTTTATTTGTTGGGTTATTTTGTATAATACACTTTTGTTGAGTTTACTACAAGCCATTGTGTCACGTCTTATATTGTCCCGCCTCGGTTGCGCAATACCGGAAGTGCTGTTTACAAGCCCATATTTTGATTCTCGACCCCGTAGCAAAGTAACTAGTGGTTTAAGCAAATCCAAACGTTACAGCCTTTGGCTTTGATTACAGCGATGTGGTGTTCAGGTAATGTGTGAAAATCATTCGTCACTAACAAGTGTTCTTCTTAGGGACACTTGGCTGTTTAGTCCCAGTCCTGTGAGTTCTCCACACAATGTGTGTGATTTTGTACCATGTAGCTTCAACAAGTGATCTCCATTCATAATTTTGTCCAACCACATTTCTTCCACAAAGTTGACGCCTCAGCACTGTCCTTCCAGGTTTTGATAATGTGCTGAAGGGTTCTTAACCCAGTTCCAGTCATTTCTAATCCCCTTAGTTGGTTTCTTTGCTTGATGCAACTCAATAATTTGACTCTTCTGAAATGGCGAACTTTTTTATGTTTGATATTGAGATGTATATCTGCTACTTCTGCTATATAAAGCTTCATAACGGCTCTAATCTGAGGTGCTGTTTGAGGTTAATTGGTGATTGGTGACTCTAAATGAACTTCTCCTCTGCAGCAGAGGTCAGTTTTGGTCTTGCTTTCCTGGGAAGGTCTTCATGAGAAACAGTTTCATGATGGAGCTTGATGGGTTTTACAAATAAATGTACTCGACACAATACTGTTCTTGCAAGAAATGTTCCAGAAAAGCTGAGCTTCATTTCTTACAATAACAACTGACTGTTGTTATTACTTAATTACCTAAGGACTTTCGATGGTCCTGTATTATATTTCCACTAAAGGCCTGACTTCAGTATCAGTAATGAATAAAGCTTAATTCAACAGTACTGAAACACTGAAACATCGCAGTTGAACACAAAATGACATTTATCTTGGTTTGGTTTTAAAAACATATATACCGCCAGTGCACTCTACCTGCATCCCGTGTGTGTGTGTGTGCGTGAGTGTGAGTGTGGAAACAGGACGGGGCTTGCTGATAAACCTGAGCTGGAACACAACCATCGCTCACCACTCTCCAGATGCCAGCGGCCTATAAAAGGAACACGCCACACTCGACTGGTGAGTAGATCACTTTAAAGCCATACTGTACATGCATTCAACTCTTATACGGTTTCGCCAAAAAGGAAGCTGCCTGCCTCACAACACCTACACCATATGGCTCGCTTCATCTGCTCGGCCAACCTCGTTGTGACCCAGAGGACCCTGCCTACACTGAGCTACGCCCGCGTGGACCCTCACCACTCACCTAATATGTGATGTGTGCCAGGTTAAGCAGATCCGCACCTCAGTGTACCACCCGCTGACTGATGAACTCATGGAAAGGTTCAATCAAACAGTGAAACGCATGCTACGGCGAGTAGTTGATTGGGGATCGCAACTGGGATCAACTGATACCGCACATGCTGTTCACGGTGCAAGAGTCACCACACACCTCCACCGGCTTCACGCTTAAACTGCTATTCGGGAGATGCCGCTGAGGTTTTGCTAGATATGGCAAAAGAAGCCTGGAAGGAGCAGACGTCACCATTCCGGTCAGTTGTCGAACACACAATATTAATAAAGTTCTCCATATGCACATGGAAAAAGCGCAGACGGACCAGAAACGTCGCCTGGTGCTATCATTCATCAGCGCCTGTTCCGGGCCATGGAAGCCTACTGTCATGCAGGTGGCCCTAACACCTGGAGCCAAGGAGAAAACTACTTTCCAGTGGCTCATGGACATCGTCATGAGAAACAACCATTCCTTTGCCACTCCCTACCTGGATGATGTAGTCATTCACTCCAGTAGCCAGGAGGATCATTTATATCACCTGAAACAAATCCTCAATGAGGTGCGGAAGATGGGACTAACATCTAAACCCCAAAAGTGTCACCTTATGGCATGCTGTAGTACTTCGGGAAACCGGACTGGACACGGCCACTGGATACTCCTCGTCGTGACGCAGAGAGCTCTGCCTACACTGAGCTACACCCTGTGGACCCACACCACACCCCTAAACACGAGCCACTGTTCTGCTTCAGAGCATAATCTCTCTAAGACTGCATGCATTTAACCTTGCTCGCTGAGCGCTGTGCTAAATAAAGCTCTCCAAATAAAGCTGTCTAACCTGTTATATTTCTAAAGCTTAATTTAAATTGAAAAAAAAAAAAAAAAGTCAGTTATCTTTATATTTCATACATACAGTACATACATGCCTCCTTTAGTAGTATGTGATTCTGTCTTGCAGATTTTAATAAAATGCCCCAAAAAGCCGAAAGATGGTGGAAATAAAGTGATGTGTATTTTTAGAAATAGTTTCAGACTATGGCCATGAAAATTTACAGCTTTTTTTTCTCTCTATTTTAAATCGATGCACAACAAAACTAAGAGATAAATGCGGTCTGATTTGTGAATGCTGTGTACTCATACTGCTGTAAGGGTTAAAATCCATGAATCATTGCACTCTGAAGCCTGTATTACTTGGTAAAGACAAGTATGTGTGTGTGAGTGTGTGTGTGTGGTGGGGTAATGTAATGAAACACGCCGCTGGTAATTTCAGTTTTAACAATCTGTTTCTCTTAGGAATATCACCGTTAACAGTAAATAATTAAGAATTGAAATCTTCAAGTGAACCAGCTATAAATGGAGTTAAAGAAAGCCAAGATTTAAACCTCACAGGATTGTGCTAATGTGGAAGAAAATCCTTTAGCGTGACTAATTAAATAAGCTCCACTATATATGTATATATGAAACGATTTGCACTCATTTTCATCAAATCAGTTTCTTCCCGCTGAGATGGTTAACAGTCATTCTGTCTCTGAGCTTTGAATGTAAGCACTGAGCCTAAAAATATCACCACATCACAGGGTACGAAGCTAAAAGACCCCTGCAGACACTTCTGTGAAAGATAAAAAAAAGAGAAGTTACATGCAGAAGAAAGTGTTAAAGAACGTTTGGAAGTGCACTTAATGTAGTGACAAGGGTAACAAAAACTTTGCGCAAGTGAAACTCTGTGCAACGTTTATGTAAGAAATAGAAAAAAATTATAAAAATGAAATATCCATGGTATGCTGTTATAGGAAAATAACTAAAGACAGGATGGTGTGATGAAGCGGGGTCACTGTTTTCACCATGGTGTTGATTGTTTTTCTCTTACAGAATGTCCTGAAGTGTCACAATTTACTTACTAATTAAAAAATGTCAAGCCGCCTTCCTTTATTATCAGTTTTATTAAGTTACATATAATGTTGTAAAATATTGAGGAAATTAGTTCATTCCTGTTGGGATGAACTTTTCAGAGTAAAGATTGTTGAGATGCTGGAGATGCCGTCCATGTGACCTAACTACAAAATGTTACCATACCACAATTATAACATGGTGAATGAGTTGTTACCATAGACACAATTGTTAATTAGTGCATAAATATAAACCTACAGTCTATGGTACTGGATAAGGGCGTCTGCCAAATGATCAAATGTACATATACAAGTGGCATTCAAATCAAACCAAGACTTGTGATGAAATGTCAGGTGAATCAAGTTATAAACGTGACATTTACAAAAGACTGCAAGCACGGTACAGTGATGAGACTCTTATCACTTGGATGGCATTTGAGGAGCAAATATTTAAAAGAAGGCCGCACGCAAAGACTTAGCCCACTGCAGTCGTTCAGCAAGTGGAACGTCTGGTCCTTTACAATCGACAGTCGCCAACTTGCAGAAGAGACGCATCTCTCTGTCACACAATCATTCTCCAGCACCACTTGCACGTTACAGGAACTCGACTGGGAGTTATTTCCACACCCTCGTGCAGTCCTAACCGAGCCATTCCGAGCCATTTCCACACATTTGGTGGACAGAGAAAACTTTCTAAAACATTCACACTAAATATTAAGATTGTTATTCTGAAAACAATTTGGAACGTTTGAAGTTGTTGTTAATTATACCAAGATCTTCTGGATCCAACCAGAACATTAGATGATAAAGGAATCGAGAGACAACAGAGACAACGTTCGGCGAGAGAAGATGATAAATGGCCAAACACCAATTATACACAGAGATAAGATAAAGGGGGTTTTTTACTCTCAGAACTCTGTTCTGTTATTCTGTACAATAAAAAGTCCCACTTTACTGGAATTGTATACTTCGATAAAAACATTTACGCTGAATATTTGAATCGTTTTCAAAAAATTTTGTAATTATTATAAACAAAATAATTACACAATCACAGCAAGCCTGTTACAATATTAATTGGGTTCCTGTGTGTAATATGGAGTGATATCCTGGACAATATTCAAAAGGAATTGCAAATTGCATTTGCAATTGCGTTTCCCATATGTGGACGCACAAAGTGTGACATAATTCAAATGCAATTGCAAACTTTGCATTACCGTTTGCTTTTTCGCCTTCGCGAACGCACACTGA
>JAQMYG010000015.1:2523093-2534100 GCA_030014215.1 Clariallabes teugelsi
TGGTCATGAAAATAAAGAAAACACATTGACAGATAGATGAGAAGGTGTGTCCAAACTTTTGGCCTGTACTGTACATCTCAATACTGTTTAGAGGAGATTTTTGTATATGTTGGACACCCTCAGCATTCTTTTACCATGTAGAAAGAATGAAAAAATTAATGGAAAGTCCACGATATTAGATGGTGTGTCCAAACTTATAACTCATACTGTATGCCCCTCCCACTCTAAGAGCTTGAACATGTGGCATTGCCGGGGTTCAAACTCTGTACGGTTTTTTAATTTATTAATTAAACTTACATTAACTTTAATTGCTGCTGAATTTTCACAATATTTTCTTGTTTCACTTATCACTTCATGTACCACTTAAAAACATCTAACTTTAAATTTTGTAGTGCACATAAAAGTTTCAGTTTTTAGAAAGTTTATAGATAGTTTTCAATTAAAGTGCTTTACTTTTAGAGTACATAGCTCTGACTCACTCAGGCTGTGTGAGAGTCACAGTGGATAGTAACCCAAGCTTAAATGAATCAAACATGACACCTTAAAGCTGTCAGGGAGAAACACTTCCCGCTATACCGCTGTACAGACTGAGAAATTCTTTTTGTGTTTCGGGCACTGGATTTCTTAGCTAATGTTGCAACCTGTAGGGATTTCTGCTTCTTCCTTTCTCGCTTTATCATGATGTTGTGAGTAGTGTTCCTGCCTCATAGCTCCAGGGTCTCTGGGTTAATCATGCATTTGGGTGATTCTCTGTGTGAAGTTTCTATGCATCATATCTCAAGAATAGTGTGTTACTGAATCACACACCATTCCCTGGTTCAGCTCCAGATTGACTCTGACTTTAACAAGAATAAAGCTTATGATAGTGTAATTGTTAGGTGAACTAAACATAAATATATAAATATATTATATAAAAATCATCATCAGTCAGTTGGCCATTTTCATCTGAAACTGGAGATGATATGTTGCATTAACGTTGCAAAACATTAAATCTAAATAAGGAAGATTGAAGTTAAGGTTTGAGTAGATAGAACTTATCTTTTTATATTCCAAGGTAATGTGTGATAACATAACATTAATATAGTGTTTTCACCCATGTTCACCATTTCACATGGTTGTTTTCATAACAAAACAAAAAAAAGACATCGTTCACTGAGCATTAATTCAACCTAATAAAAAATTTATTTAGGTGCAATTGAAAAATTGAAGTAGTATAACTTTATTATTATCATTGTCATTTTTCTTCTTTCTTTTTCTTTTTTTTTTTAACAGTGCAAGAACATAAAAAGCTTTAAAGCTGGTCATGTGACTGAGAAACCATTAAAAAATATATTTCTGAATACACTGACACTGGAGACTCCTTCCATAAATGTTCCATAAATTTAAATTTTCTAAAAGAAAGATCATACATTTTTCTTTGTTAAGAATGTGTTTATTTATTTATTTATTTATTTATTTATTCAAATATATATTGTGAATTCCATTTATTATGTGGATTAGTTTGTATGGACGAGCTGTTACTATAGAAACGATAACATATTTGCTTGTAAATTAGCACAGACATGTGAGCTTAAGAGTTCATTTATGTTAGACCTTTTCCTAAATTTAATTTTTCCATTATTTTACTTAAACCTATTGTGTATTTAGTCAATCTGCTATTAGTTAAATGTATGCCTTTTGAATAAAGTAACAAATTTTTAATGCAAATCTTATACAGTATCCTGTAGTATATGTATACTTAACATTCTGTTTAAATGCATTTTTCAGCATTTTCATTATTGACTAATAGAATAATAAGTTGGCTCTACAATAGACATCTCTATGGACCGAGTAATAAATAAGAAATCTAATCGTAACCATTTTCACCAGATGGGTCACACACTCATTAATGCCACACAACCGCGTGTAGAGCGATGCACAGTTAAATAATTACACACATTACTCTTTGACAGGAACATTAGTCACCGTGCCACTCAGGTCTAAGCAGACAGCGGATTTATTAAAACTTGCGCGGGTCCATGTGGCAGAGTTTAATCACCGCGGCTCCATGGCTGGACATCAGGGTTAGACACAAGGCTAAGACAGAGACAGGGATGAGACGAATGCTAGAATTCTGATGAATATTTTTCGGTTTATTTATGATGAATATGTATTAGTCCATCCATCACAGAGAAAACAGTGTCATTTCCAGTGGCTCCCATCTGCCCATCACCTGGACTCTGAATTCCAGATCCTGATTGGTCAGAAGGTGATTCATTTCCTGCAACGGCAGCTCTGACAGTAGCGCAGCTACTCACAAGTCACAAATGTGTATATTAATAAACTACTTCTCATACTTTGTTTCTATGGAAATGACTAATTCATAGTGACTCACACGATGGAACTGTTCAGAAAAATTAAGTATTTATTTAACATTCATGGTAGGAGTCACCATTGTCAGAGGCTACGTTCACATTCCCTGCCAGAAGTGACTCAATTTTGAGTTTTTACTCGGCTCCCCATTACTTTCGTATGTCCTAGATCAAAAACAAATCTGATATATGCTTACATGACTTGAATGAGAATAGTCTTCATGTGACTTTTTACCTCTGTGAAAATGCGGGAAAAAAACGCCCATGCGAAGGGCGCTGATGTCATCGGCCAGCACCGGCAGAATGGGATGGGGATTTCATGGCACCACTAGCAACAGCTTCTAAAACAGCTAAAACAGCATCTGGACCTCAACAAATACATTGTGGTATTAAAAAGTTTTGAAACAAGTTTTTTGGCAACAGAAGTCAGTGTGCCAAAAGACATCATCCTGTGTACATTGGGAGCTGTGCAACTGGTACTATTCTGACCATGTTTGCGATTTCACAACAAGTTAGAATGAAGAGAGAAATTCTGTGTGAAACTGGGAAAATCTGCCACAGAGTTGTTTGACATGATTTTGCAAGTTTATGACGATGCTGCAATGAGTCGTTCAAGGTGTTTTGAGTGGCACATGCCTTTGTGCGGGAGAAGAGCAGAAGACATCACTTGAAGAAGACGAGAGATCAGGAAGGCCTTCAACAAGCACAACTCCCGAAAATGTCGAACCAAAAAACAATTCACAACATTGCTGCCACTGTCGGTGTGTTATTGGGTGTGTGGGTACGCCCCCGAGGTGAAGCAACAGTCTTCACAGTGGAACAGCCCATCATCTCCATGACCGGAAAAGGTAAGGCAGGTCCGCAGCTTGACAAAATGCATGGTGATCATTTAAAGGTGTACCTTGTGCCCTAAGTCTCCTGGTATAGGCTCAAGGGCCCTCTGCAACCCTGAATACAGGATTAAGTGGTATAGATGATGAGAGCATTTATACAAGGTAAAAAATCTTTCACTTTGACTTGGTTTCAGTTCACATATTCACAATTATGTTCAGGAACATGGATGTGGTAGATGATTAAGTTTAATCACTCTAAAAGGATCGATCATCATCATGATTCCCACTTTCAAAGGGAATCATATAAACTTAATTTTGTATTATATGGTGTTAAAGGGCAAATTTTAACCACAGCCAATATAAATAAATAAATAAATAAATAAATAACTAGGCATAGTAGTGGTGGCTTAGTGGTTAGCACTACTGCTTTGCACCTTAAAGGTCTGGGTTCGATTACCGGGCAAGCTCGATTCCTGCCTCTTTATATACAGTATTTATATAATCTTTATATTGCTTGAACATGGTATTTGTTATGGACAATCCATGACTAGCACAGAAATCCAATAACAAAAGACCGCTCGGGTTTAGACCAGGGAAGCCGTTCCCAATCATGCCCCTCCAAGTATCTCCGTCATTGCCCTCATGTGCGTTGATGACCCCAGCAAGACTACTGGAGCCCGATGCAGTATTCAATTCGAGTCTCCAAGAATGAGGAGCATAAGCACAGACAACAGGGAGAGTTTTCCCCCCCTGGTCCTCAGGCGCAGAGAGGCGACTCAACGTCCAACATCACGGCACTCAACCGGGGACTCATGAGTATCCCCACACTCGCCTGAGACCACTTTGCCTTGGGAGACCCTACCAGGAGCACATGGTTCCAGACAACACCACCCCCCAGGTTCATGAGGGCACGCAAGCCTCTCCACCACGATAAGGTGATGGTTCCCGGAGAGGAATTGATTTTGTGATCGTATAATCTGACCAAAGGCCATATGTCTTGGACACTTGGGTAAATAGTGGGGCGGAGCTGTCAACTGATTACCATCTGGTGGAGAGTTGGGTCAGGTGGCAGGGGAGGCCACTGGACAGACCTGCTGAAGCTGCAGTTGTGAGCTGTGATCTTAAGGTTCTGGGTGCCTCAAGGAGCGGTAACCCTCAAACAGTGTGGTGGACACTTGTGGTTAGGGAAGCTGTCCAACTGAAAAAGGAGTCCTTCGGGGATATGTTATCCCAGGGGACTCTAGAAGCAGTTGCAAGGTACCGGCAGGCTCAAAGGACAGCAGCCGCAGTGGTAGCAGAGGCAAACTAGCGGGTATGGGAGGAGCTCAGAGAATCCATCGAGAAACACTTTTGGCCGGCACCAAGGTGCATCTGGAAAACCATCTGGCACCTCAGGAGGTGGAAATGAGGAACCATCCAAGCTGTGTACAGCAAGGATGGGGCACTCTTGACTTCAACTGAGGATGTAATCGGGCGGTGGCAAATGCACTTTGAGGAACTCCTTAACCTGATTAATTCACCCTCTGTTGCAGAGACAGAGCTGGAGGATGACAGGGGGTCAGCGTTGATCTCCCTGGGCTAGGTTACTGAGGTAGTCAAACAACTCCACAGTGGCAAAGCCCCGGGAATTTACGAGATCCGTCTGGAAATGCTGAAGGCTCTGGGTGTTGAGGGGCTGTCTTGGTTAGCATGCCTCTTCATTGCGTGGAAGTCCAGGACAGTGCCTAAGGAGTGGCAGACTGGGGTGGTGGTTCCCCTTTTCAAAAAGGGGGACCAGAGGGTGTGTGCCAATTACAGGGGCATTACACTACTCAGTCTCCCTGTGAAAGTGTACTCTAAGGTGCTGGAAATGAGGGTTCGGCCGATTGTCGGACCACAGATTGAAGAGGAATAATGTGGATTCCATCCTGGTCGTGGAACAGCGGACCAGCTTTTTACTCTTGCAGGAATCCTGGAAGGGGCTTGGGAATATACCTATCCAATCTACATGTGTTTTGTGGATTTGGTGAAGGCATATGATCGGGTCCCTCAGGATTTTCTGTGGGAGGTACTGTGGGAGTATGGGGTGAGGCGGTCACTTCTCAGGGCCATCCAATCCCTTTACGCCCAAAGTGAGAGCTGTGTTCGGATTCTCGGCAGTACAGTAAGTCAAACATGTTTCCAGTGGATGTTGGCCTTCGCCACAGCTGTGCCCTGTCACCAATCCTGTTTGTGATTTTCATCACAGGATATCAAGGTGCAGCTGTGGAGGAGAGGATATTCAGTTTGGTGGGCTAAGGATTGCATCACAGCTTTTTGCAGATGATGTGGTCTTGGTGTCATCATCAGTCTGTGACCTGCAGCTGACTGTGAAATGGCAGGGATGAGGATCAGCACTTCAAAATCTGTGGCCATGGTTCTCAGCAGGAAAGCGAGTCGTTACCCTAAGTGAAGGAGTTTAAGTATCTCGGGGTCTTGTTTACGAGTGATGGAACATTGGAACGTGAGGTTGGCCGGAGAATCGGAGCAGCAGTGGCGTTATTGCAGTTGCTTTACCGCACTGTTGTGACGAAAAGAGAGCTGAGCCAAAAGGCAAAGCTCTCAATCTACCGGCTGATCTTCGATCTTCGTTCCAACCCGCATGAGCGTTGGGTCATGACCGAAAGGACAAGATCGCGAATACAAGCGGCCAAAATGGGTTTTCTCAGAAGGGTATCTGTTTTTTCTCTTAGAGATAGGATGAGGAGCCCAGTCATCCGTGAGAAACTCAGAGTAGAGCCGCTACTCCTTTGCGTGAAAAGGAGTCAGTTGAGGTGGTTCGGTAAGGATGTCACCAGGACACTTCCCTAGGAAGGTGTTCTTGGCACGTCCAGCTGGAAGGAGACCACGGGGCAGACCAAGGACTAGATGGAGAGATTATATCTCCACACTGGCCTGGGAACGCCACGGGATTCCCTAGTCAGAGTTAGCTGAGGTGACTGAGGAAAGGGGTCGCGCTACCCCCACAACCCGACTTTGGATAAGCAGTTAAAGATGGATGGATGGATAATAAATAAATCATATTCCACACAAAAAAAAACTCAGCTTCCTATTCACTAAACGCATACAACACCCGGCCAAAATAAGTCACACACTCTATTACAGAGGTACCTCAGCATACAGATGCCCTGCCTTGCTAATTTTGACTTTAATAAATAACATTTTGCAAGAATGCAAAGCATTTTCGGGCATATGAGCGACACGTACTTCTGGTTGCGTGTATGTCCGGTAGCCGATAAAAACTTATTATCAGTGGAAAATCAAGTGAAGTGAGTTTACATAATTTTTGTGTTTTTTTGCCTTTTGTGCAAGATTTAGTGAAGCCATACAGTAGCACCATGGCTTGCAAGAATGTTGTCAAGCAGTCGGCACCAACTGGAATCATAAATTATGGTTGATGGTTATGTTAAAAGTGAGGCTTAATGTCTATTAATTTCATATTTCACTTCATTGACGTCATTTTTTAAAATGTTTTCATTGTTTTTATATGCAAAAATATGATTATAGTGTCGGTAATATAGGTAAGATTTTAGGGTGGCAGGAATAGATTATCTACATTTACATTATTTCCTATAGGAAAATGCATTTTGCAATCCGAAATTTCTCCTTAAGAACTCGCGGAACGGATTAAATTTGTATGCCGAGGTAGTGCTGTATTTCATTTGCCCACCTTTAGCAGTATGCATGATGGGTGCATCGCTTCATGTGCATCCTTTCTTACCCTGACACGCCCATCGCTCTGGACTAGGCTCAATCTGGACTCATCAGGTCACATGACCTTTTTCCATCGTTCCAAAGTCAGATCTTTATCCTCACTAGCAAACTGAAGCCTGTGGTTTGCTCATACCTCCTTTCATTAAATAACTAGTTTATCATCACATGAGTTTTATCAAGAGACTTCTTAATACACTCTGTGAGCATGTGGTCCTAAATATGAAAATGTGGAATATTTAAAATGATTGAAAATGTAGTATTTAAATGGAAATATTTACTGTTAGTCAACAGAGTTAAAAGATTGAGGAACGATGCGGGACTCATCACACTTTAGAAATTCTGATAATATTTGGTAGAGTCACTAGACATAATTTTTTTTCTCTATATAATTTTTCCCTCTTTTGAACACTGGTGCGGATGTGTGATATAAACAGTGATTTAAATATCAAAGTTATAGCAGTTTCCTTCTCATCAGCTTGATTTCATGCGTCTGGTTTTCAGCCTGGAGGGAGATGAGACGAGGCTTTGCAGAAATGGCAGACGGCCAGGAAAGGTGAGAAAGAGACGCAAGTCTGCATACGCAGGACACATTATCTGATCGATCGATGGCCCTGACCCAAGCTGACAGCATGCGCGTGTGTGTATAGCAACACAATCTCCTTTCAGAGTAGTACTGCTGAAAATGCATTTTATTTTAATTTATTTAAATGCTCTGCTGGTATGTCATCCTGCAGCTTGCCACTGTCGTGAAAATCGTGGCTCTGCATCGCAGATGTGCGTAGGAAACGAATGCTGGTGTGTCAGTCACTAGTGTAAACATAGGGTTAGTTCGATTTGGTACATGATGTATGAATTAGCGTTAACCCCAGAATGTCTAATATATCTAAGAGCCACTAAGATGAGAAGCCGTGTAGACTCAGGACATGCACTCTGTACCTCTGAGATCCTTCAAACTATACGCTCACCAATTGTGCTAAACCATTAAAACACTTGTGTAAATTCTTATACATGAATCACTAAGACTGATAGATGTGACCTTGGACAGAGAAAGGACTGGTGCGAAAAGGAGACAAAGAGCCAGATGGAGAGATGCATTAAGAAAGAGGGAGAGAGACGGGGAGAGAGTAGCCGGCATAATGCCGAGTCAGCACTGCCATCCACGAGTGACCATGCTGGTATATGCCAACAAAATGATTACGAGACTTACATAAATCTGATAAAGAAGTCATCTGGTGAAGAAGAAGACAATGATTTGTACAGTGCTGTCATCACCAACATTGAGGACCAATTTAAAATGAACATTACATTACAGGACAGGAAAAAGCCTCACTTTTTGTGAAACTGCAAATGCAACTACAGAATCGATCGTGCTAATGTCTTCAGTAGTGCCATCTGGACATTCAGAAGATTGCTGTCGCTGATCACAAGGTGACAAGCGATGAAGCCAAAGATCTCTCTGAAGCCCTTGAAGGTTATCTTAGTTTGGCTTTGGATTCCACTGGTTTTTGTGTATCCTTGTCATGGAGTGTATTTATTATCTAATTGATTAAGGTTATGCATGATTGGCTAAGAATTTCACACGAAGGTGACAAAATAGTTGCTTTCTACACTTAGCTGTATGTAAGGTTCAATATTTGCACACATTGCTGGTACACCATTGTTGGTTTACAGAGGCCCGGCACCTCACAAGTCTCTGAAGTCAGAGCTTTGGAGGAGCGTAAGCTAGCAACTAAGCCTCTGAGAGATCTGGAGTCTGGTTGTTTGAGGAGTCTCACAACGTTTCCTGACAGGTATCAGCTACTAGAATGTTCCAGTGCTCAAAATAATATATTGCCTCCAGGGTCCATTTGAAAGGTAAACAGTCAAAGTAAATTATTATGATATGAAACCAGTTTCTTGAAACTGATTATGATATGAGACCAGAGTCTTATAGAAAATTTGAAGACATCCAAAAGCTTTTCGCTCCATTCTCTGTTACAGTTCAAGTAATTAAATGGTCAGAAGCAACACGAGAGTGATTAAGAATAAGGTGGTGGATTAATGGAGAGATTAGCCAATATTAACTCCGATATAGTTGTGGTACTGTTCTTCTTTTCATCAATCAAAGGATCAACAACACTGAAGAAGATTCTGACCTTTGCAACAGGGTCAACTGTGGTCTCACTGATTGGATTTTCCCAACAGCTTTTACCGGTGTTTCTGCACAGCAGGGGCAAGTATGCTGACAAACACATGTATCGACTGCCTTCGGGTGCCGATTTACCAAAAATATGAAGATTTCAAGGAAAGTCTCAAGGAATTTCAAGGATCTTGCAATCTGGAACAAACAAGAACCTGGAATAGCCTTAATTTATTTTAACTTAACTGTAATTAGTGCTGACTTTTTAACTTTTCTTTCACGTTTTGCACTAGACAATCCTTTTGTATGTATGTTTATTTCAGGTTTGGCAACATTTTGAAATGGTTCAATGACAATGCTGAATCAAATTTTCAATGATTGTTGGTGTTGCATGTTCAGCTGTTCCCATTAAGGGGTCACAATATCCAAACATCCAATTCGCATACAACTTTTTTGTTGTATGCAAAGTTTTTAAGCCGGACGCAACTCTCCCATTATATCCAGGCTTGGGATCGGTACTAAGGATGCCCTGGATCCAGTGATGTGGGCATTGGTAAGGAATTGAAAACTCCACAGACACGAGATGGAAATCGAACCCTCTACCCTAGCGGTGTGAGGTCAATAATTCAAAAATGTAAACAATATTCTGCTTGGAAACAATATTAATAGTAAAATGTGAAATGTGATGCTATAGACATGGTGGTATAGTGGTTAGCATTGTGGCCTCACACCTCTAGGGTAGAGGGTCCGATTTCCATCTCGTGTCTGTGGAGTTTTCATGTTCTCCCGTGTTTGGTGGGTTTCACCAGGGTACTCCAGTTTTCTCCCACCATCCAAAACCATGGAGATTAGGGTAATTTTGTATTTCCGGGTGAGTCTGTGCATGCTTGTGCCCTATGATATACTCAAACTTCAAACCAGGTTTATCCTACCCTGTTCCCCGAGTCCACTGGGACAGGCTGCAGACCTCCAGCGACTTTTTACACGATAATAGGCGTAGAGAGTGAGTTAGTCAGTGACTGAGTGAGTGATGCCCTAGCTCCTCTGGTTGAGGATTAACTGTAGGTGTCTACTTCTAGCAAACAAAGTACTTACCACCAATACTGTAAAACTGTAAGGGGTCACTGAGGAAGCAGCATGCCTGGTATGTGTGCAGACATTAAAATAATATTGAAAATATTATGCATAAATGCTTGGTCAAATATTGTTAACAAAAAAAAAAAAAAAAAAATTACTTACTTTTTCATGGTAAGTATTCTCAATGCAGTTAAATGTGATCATATTTTGTCAGCCAACTGAAACAACACATTGGAACACTGACTGTAACTATCTTGTTGCTATGGGGAAAATTTGTTATTTACACTGTTTTTTTTGTTTGTTTTTTTTTTTACAAAATTAAAAATACTGCATATTGTACAAAGTAGTTGAGACTATTATTAAATTTGCATTCTTGTTTCCAAGAAATTCACAAGAGACAAGAACAAACTGATCGTTTAGTTTCCATAACTTCCATTTTAGAATCACCAACATGGAAATTGTTTTCAGGAAACATAGCATT
Organism: Clariallabes teugelsi; assembly: GCA_030014215.1. Lineage (NCBI taxonomy): Eukaryota > Metazoa > Chordata > Actinopteri > Siluriformes > Clariidae > Clariallabes > Clariallabes teugelsi. The sequence goes on from JAQMYG010000015.1 coordinate 2,533,687, forward strand.
GCTGTTCATTTGGAAATCATACAATGTTTCACTGTCAGTATTCAAAAGCGTCTAATACACTGTATACGCCTGCGACATCACATCCTGCATGAGTAATGAACCACAACGTCAGCAGTGTCATGTATGTCTCTGTTGGCAGAGCATGATTATTTCATTGATTACAGAATTCTCTCACTGTCCTTCATTGTTCAGTTGCGGTAAATAAATATAACATGGGCGAAATGTGTAGCTGTGACAGCTAATCAGGAAGATCTTGGTTCTTCAAGAAAGTAAAGAAATCAGCACAGAAACAGAAGACAACTTTTTATTTTTTTGTCTTCACACGCTGTGGCCTTGCTATCAGTGGTGTCAAAAGTATTCACATTCATTACTTGAGTAGAAGTATGGATACTAGGGTTTAAAAAGACTTCTTTA
>JAQMYG010000015.1:2625465-2636101 GCA_030014215.1 Clariallabes teugelsi
ACGACAGTGCATATATGAGCATTTATTTTCTGACATAGTAGAGGAAGCAGAGCTTCCCTTGTAGTCTTAGAGCAGCCACCACTGGTGTGTACCCTTTCCGTGTGTCCAAGTCCCGGGGATAGGCTCCAGGCCTCCCATCACCCCGAATAGGATAAGCGATATAGAGAATAAGTGAGTGAGTGTTTTACCAACTATACTGGCCACATGGGGCCATCCTTAGCAGCAAGCCAGAGGCCTCCACGCAAACGAGGTCTCCAACCAGAAGCAGGGCACCAGACAGTTCGGGGCGGCAGAAGGGCAGAAGGGGTCTGGATCACTGGCAACTCAGGAGTGCAATATGTAGCTCAACAGAGATAGAGAGAGAGCGACAACACAAATTGTAAACTAGGTACAGTATTTCCCACTCACACCAAGAGCCATAGCATGCATGTATGGTAGATCACCATGCCATAGCAGCCCATTACAGATATTAGCAATCCAGTGACATCCAAGCCAGATGGTGAGATAGAGGCCATGTCAGTCCCTGAATTGGGTGAAGAGGTCTTCCACCCACGTTGCATTACCTGATTCCAATGTGGATGCCATCACAACCTCCAGCCCTGCTTCTGATATCAGCGCATCATCCAACACTTCTGAGGATATTATATAACACCTCCATCTCCTCCTGAAAACATTGTTCTGCCTCATTGCCATACCCAGACACTCCCCTTGTAAGAAAGTTGCCATGCATTCATATACTGTTGGAAAGGTTCATCAATGAAATGATCTGCCAAACACATCAATCATCCCTCCAACATCAGGAATTGTGCATTCATGTTCCAGGGTTGCTAAGTTTGTGACTTGCTTCTGTTCTGTTTGAGCATGTTAACACTTAGCTCTAACTCAGAGTAGTAATAGTAATAGTCCCTGTTGTGTTTATTTATAGTCCCTTTAGTGTTTATTTTTCGTAGCTCAGCTGGTTAAGTCTCTAAGTTACTAATCAGAAGGTCAGCGGTTCAAGCCCCATCTCCACCGAGTTGCAAATGTTGGGTCCTGTTTGTTGGGGTGGTGTATCCTGGCTGACCCATCACTCTGACCCCAACTTCTAACTGATTTCCAAGAAAAGAATAACACTGTACTGTAAGGTATGCATAACAAATCTTCTCCTTCGAAACACTTATTATAACTGATACGGCATAAAGTGCAAGAAAGGTTGTTTTCTTGTCTGTTCGACCAAGGAAATGTGTAGCATAGGGCAGAAGTAATTAATAAAAAAGTATATTTACATCTGGGATTATACTGGTATATTAACAGGAATGTATTGTGTTTCTAAAAAGCATTGAATGCAAATCACGTAAAGGATCTGTCACAAATTTCCAGAGGTGTGATTGCATGAACAGATTTAAAGATGCATGACAAAAAGAATAATGTGACAGCATGCGTCAGGCTTAAAAAGCATTCTTTTGTCAATGATAATGTGTGCACTCTGAGATTAAAAATGCTTGCCCTGGGCTGGGAACTACTTTTAGGTAGAGCAGGGATTCTTAAGCAGAAGAAGAAGAAGAAGAAGTACATCTTCTCATTCATGCAGTTATCCAATGAGCCCATTGTGTGGCAGGAGTGCATGCAGATACAGGACAGCAGTTTTGAGAATGATTACATAGACGATCAGAATAGGGATAAAAGGCGATCGCAGAAGTGACAGAACTGCATTGTCGATAAGAATGGTCAGCAGACCACTTTGTACAACTGTGGTGAGGAGAAAAGCATCTCAGAAGGCTCAGCAAGTCAAAACTTTAGGCGAATAACCTACAACAGCAGAAAGTCAGAGGTAAGGCTGCAGTGGGTAGAGGATGACCAAAACAGGACTGGAAAACATATCTGATAAATCTTGAGGCACCCAGATGGTAGGGTGAGAATGTGGCACTGACAGCATGAATACATTGACCCATTGTTGTCAACAGTCCATGCTGGAGGTGGTGTAAGAGTGTGGGAATGCGTTCTTGGAATCTTCTAAAGCCTATTTTCACCATTTCACAAAGCATAAGTCTCAAAATCATTTCATGGCTATGTCAATGGTTTGAGTGTTCTTTAGTGGTCTTCCCACTGACTGGATCAAACTCCAGTAGAAGTTGATCTGTGATGGAACAGCATGAAAGTGCACCTGAAACATCTGCAGGAACTGTATGATGCCATCATGAGAAACATGGACCAGAATCTCAAAGAAAAGTTTGAATCATCCAACATCTTGAGAAATCCATGTCATGAAGAACTGAGGCTGATTTGAAAGCCAGGAAGACCCTGTCCAGTAGTATGGGGTGTTCACGTCAAACCAGGACTTGTGATAAAAATTCTGGTGAATTAAGGGGTAAAAGTGGTTGACAATTACAGAAGACTTCAAGCACAGTATGTTGAAGAGCCTCTTAGTTGCAGTAAAACATTGGAATGGTGCAAACGTTTTAAAGAATGCTGTACTAGTATTTTCACTCTCAGAACTGTGTTCTGTACAGTCAAAAGTCCTGGATAAACATGAATGCGCCTCATAGTAGTGCGGCTAATAAAGAACTCTATCTATCTATCTATCTATCTATCTGTCTGTCTGTCTGTCTGTCTATCTATCTATCTATCTATCTATCTGTCTGTCTGTCTGTCTGTCTGTCTGTCTATCTATCTATTTCAGTAACGATAATTAGATAGAAAACTTGATTATTCCCAGTTGTTATTGGTACTCCACACGAACAGTTTGCAAGAAAAAAAAAATCCTGTCCTATAATCCAGGAAGTGGGTCGCAGCAGAACATACAAGCGATGTGTTTCCTTAAGCCATAACTCAAAAGAAGTCTGAATGAAGCGAATTTCCTTTCGTGTTCAGCTGCTGAGCTCAGCAGAGAAGTTCGCACATCCATGCCTTTAAACCCAGAAGCTTTTTGAAAAGCTTGAGTCCATTAATTACACCAAATTAATATTCAAATGGTCCGATACAAAGCATCGAAGACCTGAATAAATACTGTCAGCGCAGCTTTTTGCTTTCATCCCCGCAGTTTGCTTATAAATCACAGGACGAAATGGCATGTAATTCAATTTGGGCTTAATTTGCACAGACATGTCTCGAAATGGAAAGGTCGGCTTGTTGCGCGGTGAGCGTCGTCCGTTTTTATATTCCGGCTAAGGAAATGGGCGTAATGGTCCGAGATTGATTTCTTCGAGATTACAGATTGATTCTGTCTCCGGTGTGGCTTGATGGGGTTTCAGTCCCCTGCATAAACAGTGTGTTTATTATCTGTGAGTCTAATTCGATATGGAATAGGTTCTCTCTCCTCATACAGAGCAGCTTACAGGTTACGATGAGATGGGATAAGAAAGGTTATAGTCTTTTAGTGTCTCTCTTTGTAATACAAACAAACAGATGTATGTGCATCCTTGGAAGAAAAAGAAATATAAGCTACTTTGGCAGTTTTCCGAGCTTAAGGATACCGTTTAAACCTTCGAGATGTTGTACCTGAGATTTACAGAAGGATTTACTTTGGTATTTGTCACTTTACAGAATCATAAATCATTTGCAATAACAATTGAGAAAATCTCAGTTAAAATGTCACATGCTGATTTGCACTGTTGCTGAAATCATAGTTAATCATCACTTTGTTGCTTATACAGGCATGGTCAGTGTTTTGAGGTCTTTGGGCTACTACAGTATGGAAGTGGATATTTAAGTTATTCCATTTTTCTCAAAATTCTGACTTTAATTTCAGAATGATTATCAAAGTCAGAATTCTGAGTTTATTTTTTCATGTTTAAATTTTTAGACTACTATTAGAAGGTTGTGAGTTTAAATCCCCACCTCTTCAATCTACCTCTGCTGGGGCCTTGACCAAAAACCCCTCAAGTAACATCTTTTTTAATCACATCTCAATTGTTCAACTAATCCTGGGGCCTATTCCAGGAAACTTCAGGCACAAGCCGGGTACACCATGGACAGGGTGCCAATCATACCTATGACAACAGGTATGAGTCCAAAAAGTCTTTGGACTTTAGGAGGAAACCAGAGTACCCTGAGGAGACCCACCAAGCACATGGAGAACATGCAAGCGATACACACAGAGACTCGAGCTAGGAATCAAACCCTTGATCCTGGAGGTGCGAGACCACAGGGCTAACGACTAAGCCACTAAGTTGCTTTGAAAATGGTTTAAAAATGTGATTCAGTTTTATTGGAAATAAATTTGAGCAAGAAATGTAAATCTAGACTGACTTCTCTCAGATCATTATTTTGGAAATCACAAGGGGATTCTGCATAGAACTGGCATCCCTTCAACCCACAGTAATTTGAACGCTGCCTGTTGCATATTTCCAGCTTCCAGTGTGTCATTTCATACATAACAGAGAGTCTGATATCTCAGCTCTTGTTCCAAAAGTTTGCTTGTCCAAACCTTTGTCATAACACTTCATCTATTCTTCATACATCACATTCTAGTCGTCAAATAAGACAAAGTACTTGCATTTTGGCAAAACCCGACATGAATGCAAAACAAGCATCAGCATACGAACACCCCGCCTCACAATTTTCACCTTAAGAACTGAACTTTTGCAAGCAATAAGACTTGACATATGAAGCACTTTGGGCATGTGAGCAACCGAACCGAACGCCGGCTAAGTTGCACGCCTGGGGGCCATTCAAAACTTGTTTGCATCAGTGGAAAGCCAAGGGAATTAATTTTACACATTTTTACACGTTTTTTTTTTTTTTTTTTTTTGCATTGTTTGCAAGATTTAGTGAAGACATAGCTCCATGGGTTGCAGGAATGTTATTAAAGAGGGTAGCTCAAAAGGAATCATAAATTAAGGTTATGTGAGGTTTAGTGTCTATTTATTCCATATTGTACCATATCATTTACATGTCTTTTCTAAATGTTTTGATTGTTTTTATATGCACAAATATGATTATAGTGTTGGAAATTGATAATATTGTTAATCCCATTTTGGGTGGCTGGAACAGATTATCTGCATTTACATTATTTTCTATGGGACAATGTGTTTCACAATATGAAATTTCACCTTAAGAACTCTCCTCCGGGACGGATTAAATTCATATACAGTACCAAGGTACCGCTGTCTTTGTGAAAATTGTAAAGTGAAACAGAATCCAGGTTTAGGGATGAATTGTCTCATGGCGGCTCTTCGGGAACTTAATCTCACATCCTCCTGGTCATGATATAGAAGCCTAAATAATTCATTTAGGGGAAAGCAAGAACCCTTCTGAGGTCTACAGTCCTCATGCTACTGAGCACCATAGCTAGCATGCTAGTTGCTGTGTTCGTGACTTTCTCTTCTTAGAGTTACTGCCAAAAAAATGTACCGAACCCAGGCGCCCTATTTCTACCCAAGGGTGAAATTGCCTATTTGTAATTTCCATTACAACCTGCCCATGAAAAATGATTTTTATCATCTAAGGAGAGAGGGTTTTCTCTCTCGCTTGTGCTCTCTCTCTCTCTCTCTCTCTCTCTCTCTCTCTGTGTCTTCTCTCACTTCCTCTACCTTGCTCTCATCTTGACGACATGCTGTTTGATGAAATGTACCTCTTTGTTGTTGCTTTTTTTCTTTTCTTTGTCCCTGTCTTCTAGTGTGCTCACTTTTCTTGATGTTGATCGATGAACGAGTGCCTCTGTGTTTGACTGGTCAGCCCCGTGTTTCCTGTCGGCTTGGTTCAGTTTGTTCAAAGTGACATGAGACTATCGACAGAAGATTTTGCTTTGCCTGCCGTGCGACTCAAACAGGCTTTACATTTAATTTGTGGGAGTCGTGCCTTTTACACTCACTCAGATATTAACCCTTGAATCATTTTCTTGGATGCTGGACCTTTTTTATACTGTATGGTTATAGCTTTTCTTGGCGGAGCCACAGATTGGATTCTGTGGTGCAAAGATGTTTTAAATGCCAGAGCAGGGGTATAAACCACAAGTTTCTCATTGCAGGGCAATGCCATTATCATACTAGTTTTAGATAACTAGTTATACTGTATGTCCTTGATGAGTGCTAGGTGTTTCGCCTGCCATGCAAAGGCCAGGGTCCGATTCCCAGCCACTGGATGCAGTGCTCAAGCCCGGATAAAATGTCAGGGTTGCGTCAGGAAGGGAATCCGACATAAAATCTGTGCCAAGCTTGTATGTGTGGATACATCTTAATTTAAGGCTAATTAAGGCTAAAGGCTAATTAACTCGTTGCAGTGGCAACTGTTGAAAAAGTGAGATTTATTGGCCAATGAGTGAGCAGTCAGTTCTCGAACCTGATGTGATCATTTTGTCATTTCCTAAAAGGAGGATCTGGAGCTGAACAGGTCTGAAAGAGCTCTGGAATGATAAGATAAAGTTAAAATACATTTATACATTTATTGATACAACAAAATTTGCTTGGTAAATGAAAATGTAAGAATAAATTAACAAAAGATATTGCCCATATCAGAATGGCTACGTTTGTGCACCTTATATTACTACCTGGCAACCCTGGTGATTGGATGCCATGGCATCACCTGTCTGTCTGTGATGTCCACAATGTGCTTCTTTTGAAATATTATGCATGACTGTTCATTGACACCCTTGACCACCCTTGACAAATGGTTGGGGGCGGGGCTAGTATTCATACCAGTGACATCACACCGAGAAAGTTTAAAGTGTCCAAATAGCAATATAAGGTGATGTTAGGAGATTTATGCCTGGGATTAAATTTTCCTTTTTTTTTTGTCAGGATCGTTTGAGACATGAAAGGTTGATGCGTCTAATGAATATTTAATTGAAAATATTTTATTGAATATAAAATTTATTGAAATATTGTAGTGGCTTTGTAAAAGCTGATTAACAATTAAATAAAGCAGCTTGTAAATGTTTATACGATGACTCAGAATGTGAAAACGGTAAATATGTTAAAACTTAGCATTTCTTTTTATTTCTGGTGCGTTTCAGAGAGAGATAAAAAGAGAAATAAGAGAAAGCAAGAACCAAATGTCCTCCTAATAACAGATCAGTCATCGAGGTTCTCATAATCACCTGGACTTTACAGAACATGTCTGTTTAACTTTTTGTGATGACTAAGGCTACAATTACACTAAGTCACGTTGCTCAATTCAGAATTTTTGGTCATGTGGCCATCGATAGGTCTTTGCTTGCACCATCTGGATTAAAACACGTCATGAGTTTATGCGAGCACTCGTTCATTTCATACAATCGATGCAAAAATCTACTTGAGATTTTGCTCCAGAGGACGGCGAGTAGTTAGTCGGCTGTATTTGTTGAGGTCCTCGTGTTAGCCCTTGTTAGCTAGCATTGCTATGAAAGCCCCAATCTGCTGGTGCTGACTGACAAATGAATTCCGATCTGATCGTTCTAATTAAAGTCACATATCTGTTTTACAAATTGATTCTCAGGGAGGGTGAAAGTGTCTTAAAGAGAATCATCACTGGTGACGCGACACGGATTCATCACCACGGCAGAGCATGGAACTGAAAACTTCAATCTCCAACCGAGAAAAAGTTCAAAAGTCGACCATCAGCCAGAAAATTCATCAACGCTTACAGTTTTCTGTGATTCTCAAGAGCCAGAAGTATTGGAACATTATCAGGAAAAGGTTCAACAATCAACAGTGCTTGTTACAGTGTGACGCTTATTGGAGAGCTGAAGGCTAAACTTCGGATTAAATGAAGAGGACCGCTATCCGAGGGCGTCGTGATCTCGCATGACAATGTACTGTATGTCCGCACACTTCCGCCCACGCTGTCGACTTGGTTTTGAGGTGTTAAAGCATCCTCCCTATAGTCCTGATCTCCCTATAGATTTCAGTCCCCTGGAAGCAGCCCTATGAGGAAGAAGATTCACTTTTGATGAAGAAGTGAAGCCAGCGGTGCATTCGTAGCTCGCAGCTCAGCAGTAAACATTTTTTAATGAGAGAATACGAAAGGTGGTTGATGGTCAGATGGACAAAGAGTACTGAAAAGCAAGACGATTATTTCAAAATTTTTATTAAAATAAATAAATAAATAATAAATAAATAAATAAATAAATAAATAAATAAATAAATAAAAGTCAGAATTTTTTACTCAACCTTGTATATCCAGTCTACTGTAGGACCAATAAATGAAAGTAACTCGGATCAGAAAAAACAGAGAGAGAGAGAGAGAAAACTAAATGTCCTCATAATGACAGGACAGCATCAGAAGTCCTCATAACCACCTGGAGGTCCCCAGGAGACAAAACTGCATCTTTACAAATCCCGCAGCTTTAATTTCCTTTTCTTTGGTCTCCTGCGGTTCATGTTAGTTTTAGTTTAAGTATAGCAGTAAGTCATGGCATTAATAAATATGTCAGTGAAATATGTGGTGTATTTATTATTTACAACGCACTCCATGCTCTTCGTGTTCAGTTTTACACTCTCTGCATTTTCTTAGATGCTGTAGCATGCTTTTGTGGACTTTTTGTGAGCTCAACATATTAGGATAAACACGCCTCTCTGTATATTCCCAATAGTTTTTGGGAACCAGCAGTTCAGGAAAAATACTCAGACCAGCCCGTGTGGCAGCAACAACCACGACACGTTCAAAGTTTTTGCTGCTTTAGTATTTTTTTGGTTTAAAAAAGACGAAATACGCCAAAGCTGTCGCCAAACTTGTCTCGGTCAATCAACTGCTTTTGAAGTGAAATGTTTAAATGTGATTTTTGGTTCAAGCATTTTACACACACATACACACACACACGCACACACACACACACACACACACACACATACACAGGCTCTCTCCATTCCTTTCCTGTCACAGTCTAACGGAGGGATAAAAGTTCCCATGTCTGGAATATTGCTGAGGTGAATTTGAAACTTGAGGAAGAAAACTCATAACTCCCTTCACCTCTCTCTCTCTCTCTCTCCAGCTCGCTCGCTCACTCGCTCAGGGACCCGTTGATAGGGAATGCTTTAATAATTTAGCAAGGCCTTAAACTAATCTATTCCAAGCACCCAGACGGTATTTTTATTGAGCAAACGCGACGATAATTGAATGGAATCATTTACTCAGTGCCACTGAATGGCGTGGGACTTTCCTTATTCACCTCTTCAGATGAGGATTAAACCTGGCAACCGCACTGTTTGGTAAAGTAATTGATGAGGGTGAAAATCCGTTCAAAGGGAATTTTCTCAGCAGGCGACATTTATAGCATTGACAGACGAGTGGTAATGCGGGTAATGTAAAAACCATTGTGTGTGTGTGTGTGTGTGTGCGTGTACCCGCATGTTCATGTAAGTTGTATTATTCATGTAATAAGCCTACTGTAGGTTTTTTTTATGTGTCTTATACTTGTTTTAAATATAGTTATATGATGTGTTTTTAGCTGACTCATTTATGAGTTTATTTTGTCTGTTTTAGTTTATTTATTGTGAAATATTATCATCTTATTGCTGGTTTAATAACACTTCTGATGGTTTAATAAGAAAAAAGAATAAATAAAAAAAAGATGTCAATCTATTTCACCCAAAAATGTGTTTGTTTATTTATTTATTTATTTGCTTTCTTTCTTAATATATTGATTACATTGTCTCAGTTTATTTAAATTTAAGTTTAAATATATTTGTCACAATTTAAGTGTAAACAAGTATTTATTTATTTATTCATTTGTAGTTACATTGTCTCATGTTTGGTTTAAATATAGCAGTTTATAGTTTAAATGTTTGGTTTTGATTTGCAATTTTTTTTTCATTAAGTTAATTAAGTTTTTCTAATTTGTCTTCTTTTCTTCCTTTATTTTTTTTATTCATTCATTCATTAAAAAATTGCATTTGTCATAATTGTCATAATTTTAAATATAAATTGTCATCCAAATGCTTTATTTATTTAATTAATTGATTTATTTATTTACTCACTTAGTATATATATATTTTTATAACATTGTGTTAATTTTGGTTCAGATATAATTTGCAATTTAAAGGTAATAACGTATGTGTTTTTGTTTGTTGGTCTTGGTGATGGTTTAGCATACCTTCCATAATTTGAAGAATGAATAGAATGACCAAAATACTTCTATTATTATTATTATTATTATCATCATCACTGTTTATTTGCAACTTTGTAGAAGTAAAAAAAAAAAATTCTTACGTTAACGTGTTGTTTGTAATAGTATGTGCCCTCGATTTTAAATATAGTTGCCACAATTTGAGTAGTTTTTAGCGATTCTGAAATGCGCACCATATGCTCCTCTGTCTGGGTGCGGGCGTGGGTGTGAGCGGTGAGAACGGAAGCAGTGGAATGTGGCACGGACGTGGAGACTGAATTATTGATGATGTAGATGGTGGAGGTGTTGGGGACAGCTGGTTTGGCAGTACAACTACAGACTTGAGAATGTTTAAAGCTACAGACAAATACACACATACACACACACACACATGCACACACACACACACACACACACACACACACACACACTCAGTATGTCAGACAGTTTTAAAACTCCATCATCGTAAATGCCCTGATATAAAAACACCACCCCGACATCTCAGCTTCTGGCTTCAGCTCGTGTTTTCCTCTCGTATATCAGCATCCCTGGCATGATAGTCAGTCTTTTGGATTTGTGCCCGTTGCTGCCCATCAAAGTGTTCCATCCAAACTGCTGATCTGGTGTGTCATAACA
>JAQMYG010000015.1:2640417-2653868 GCA_030014215.1 Clariallabes teugelsi
CCAAGTGCAAGTTTATCTTGGAGCTAAACTATTTGCTTTGGGTGAAAGCGCCATCTAGCGATCATTGTGTGTCAACGACAGCTTCCCATTCAAAACAATAGGCGGTCAAATGACCGCTGAACCGCGTTAAAAGTAGGTGACACTTGCGCGGCGCTTCTAGTGTTAAACTGTCTCTCATGAAGACCTTCCTAGGAGAACAAGACCAAAACTGACCTCTGCTGCAGAGGAGAAGTTCATTTAGAGTCACCAGCCTCATAAATCAGCAATTAACAACCAGCACCTCAGATTAGAGCCGTTATGAAGCTTTACAGAGCAGAAGTAGCAAACACATTTCATTATCAACTGGAAAATATTTTTTTTTAATAAATAAAAAAATATATATTATTGAACATGGTTACGTGAATGTTTTCTTGCTTTTTTGTCATGTTGTTGTTTTGTACATTAACCAACAAAACCAACGAAATACACTAGCAAATAAACCGAAAGTGCTCAGTTGTAGACTAATGAATTAGTGAGTGTAATAGGTTCTGGAATTGTGGGATTTTATTGTTACTCTCTTCCAGTTTATTCACATGTGGTCAAATTTACCTCATCAAATTCATAAAAGATATGTATGGTCAGGATTAAGCCTGCCAACGTCCCTATGTACAAAAAGCAAGAATTCATTTAATGATCACCTGATACCTTATTCGATTGCTTTTATAATGAAAACTGTTTAAAACATTGCGAAACAGTCAACAGTTAAACACAGAACTAAATTAGATCCAGCAAACTCTACAGTACCTATAGCAGCACACTGACCAGTACAGTAGTTTTCTTTAAGTTCTAAGAACATAAGAGCGCAGAAAATATCGATACTGCAATTTCCTATGAACATACACACATATATACTCCCGTCTCCATAGAGATCCTCTTTAAAGACTCTTTCAAACCTTTGCCTGTTTGACTGTTTATTAAAAAATGCATAGAAGAGATGTTAATTCGTCTGTCTGATATGAGCTTAAAATATAATTTATTCTGTTAATCCAATCCAACAATAAATACCTCAAACGAAAATAGTCCAGTCTGATCATATCTAATAATAATACATACACTTTCATTTATTTACACAGTCACAAGATAACCCTCAATAGTGCACCTCTGAGTGGATCTGTCCTGGTTCCTCCTCCCTCCTCCTCCATCCGCTCGCTTCCTTAGAAAGTTCACTTGGTTGTTTAGATTGTATAGAGTCACAGTATTTAACAAATCGATTTTATTGCTTGGTCTCAAAAATGGTTACGTGTGCATGTTTATTAAATCCATTTACAAGGCAAGTTGATGACACAAACCTTTCTGAACAGCCTGGCTTAGCCTTGGAAATGGTCAAACCGGCAGCGTGGCTCAGTAAAATCCCAAGGTTAACAAAGACATAAAGTTCTTAGCTTAGTTCATTTAGTTACAGATATAATGTAATCATGACACAGCACTCACTTCTTGCTTACGCCTCTGTGATTTCTTCATATTATATAAAATTAAATGCAGTAGATTAAATGAAAGAAATGGAAACAAATGTTTTACTGTGACAGGCTCCAATGCAAAGTGCCTAAAGATTAAAATGTAAAACTTGGTTGTTTATGTAACAACCTCAGCAGTGACCTCATTTCCCCTCTCATCTGTTCCACCCACTCAGCATTCAGCATCAGCAGTATACTAATCAACGGCCTGATCATCTGTCAACATCTGCACCTGTTTCTCACTGGTTCATGCCTTAATGTAGATGTTTTTTTTTTTATGCTTGAATGATTCATAGATCACTGTGTGGCTCAACAACACATTCATTTGAAACTTCCCAGGTACAGGGACCGGAAGCGTGGAGAACTATTCGTCAAGGGGACATTTAAAAAGTACAAGAAATTATTGTCTCTTTGGCAAAATATGAAGAAATAAGGGGGATCAAAATTTTTGCACAGTAATGTAGGCCATATGATATGAGCCTGCTGGGAAAATTTCGGAACTTTTCAAGGGTCAGTATCTCTTTAAATTGGGCCATTTGTGAGTATAATAAAATTTTGCATTTCTTTATGTTTTACTTTTTGGTAGTGTAATTAATTTTTATAACCAATTGTCCATATTTTTTTTTTTTATATTTTATTACATTTTTTAAATAAATCTAAATTGTGAGTTTTGTGTGGTTGTGTTAGAATTTTAACAGTAAACTAATATCTTTATTTAAAAAAAATCACATCTTCTGTTGTATATTAGGAAGCTTGGCGCAGACCTGGTTAAATGTATAAGTGTAAAAATGGATGATAGTTAATTGGTGCAGTATTGTGTATTTTTCGTAGCTTGAAGTTTGTAGTTTTTTGTAGCTTATTTTTGTAGCTTGATTGTTTTCGTATGTATGTCTTCCTGATTACTTAAAAAATAAACTTTGTGTACTTCTTTGCAATTTTACTTTACTAACGTACTTTTGTATTTTAGTGTACTTTACTGTACTATTACATTAGATTGCATTTTCATTCACTTACACTTGAAAAAAAGAATGAAAAAAATCCTTTTCATCCAAATATACATTAGCATCACTGTAGTAAACCTGGATAAACTTATAGTTCACTGTTAAAATATGGATTTGACCGTAATTTATTGTTACCACAATTTGCTAGGTAGTTGTAATTGTAGGTAATATTTATTACTGTTATTACTGTACATACTGCAGTGAAACACCAGGACGACAGCTACAAGCAAAGCCGAGGAAAATGGTGCAGGATTTTGGGGCTGTTTTCTCTTTCTCTCTCTATCTTTTCTTTTTTCTTTTTTGGCTTTCAACATGAATCTAAATGATGTGTTTTTGTGAAACGGAACAATGTTAGGAGAGGCGATATCACATTACCGCATTACAGAAAGGCCCTGGTTCAGCTGGACCAAGCCTGCCATGTGTGTCATTCTCCCATTATCGAATTTTTGGTCCTGAAACAATAAGGGACATTGGATTTCAAGGCCTCAGGAATCTCCCTCCTCCCCGATGCTTTTTCGTATCATTGTTTCCAAGTCAGGCAGGGAAGCTCTGAATCTGTCATCGACCCATTCAGAGAGAGACCGATCCCGAACCGGTCAGGATGCCAGCAGGCCGTGTAAATGACACACAATACCAGTGCTGAGAATGAGAAGGCGTGCAGGACGGATCCCGCAAGCCTCGTAAAAGCTCGACGGACAGGACGTCCGCGCTGGAGTCATTGTGAGCTCCTGTTGGGGTTGTTATTTAGAGGTGACTGTTCTTTTAGATAAGGTCACGTTTTAATAGTTATTTTAATTATTCTGGTGGGAAAATCTTCCCATCATTCAGGTACTACAGGTGTTACTGCAAGTGTGTACAGAATCTACAGTATCCATTTATCCATCTATCTGCCCATCTAGATAAAAAGATAGATAAATAGATGGGTATGTAGGCATAGACATGTAAAGTTTTATTATGTAGTACCTCATTTCAATGAAATGTAAAATTCACAGACAATAATGAAATAAGAAGAAATAAGAAATCTAAATGATGCTTAAGAAAAGAAAAATATCTCTTTTTCATATTTCTCCGTCTGTTTACTTATTCATTCTTTTTATTCCTCTTCGACCTATCTACCTAACCATAACGATAATGAAGTATATATAATATAAAATATATAATGTAATATAAGAAAATGTTTTTTTTTTTTTTTTTTTAAAGGAAGGAAATAAATAAATAATAATGCTTTTCACACAATTAAAGGTAAAAAAAAAAACTATAATCATAAATAACTATTTGTGGCAAAAGTGTGAAAAAGACAGACTGGTGAAGGACGAGATGTTTCTAGGTGCTATGGCGTGAATAATAACAGGACTCGGATGTTCTGCGGCATTAAATGTCACTGTAAATGGATAAAAAAAAATTAAATCTAATGTGTCAGAGTTTAATATTTTAAAACAATAAGTCTTACAACATTTTAAATATGTGTTGTTTTTAATGAAGAAAAGCTTTAGGATGATAACAGTAACTCTGCTCCATCACACCAGCGTGTTGTTGATTATTTTCCTATACTGTAGCATCACGGCAGTTAATGAAACGATCCTTAATGTGACTAAAATTCTGCCACGAGGGGATTCTGTTGGAAAAAATGTGACCGCTCTCACCTCTCCTCGCTCTCTCTCTCTCTCTCTCTCTCTCTATCTTCTCAGCATTTTCCCCCTACCGTTAGCCATTTGTCAGGACGTGTGTGTGTGTGTGTGTTAGACAGAGAGAGAGAGAGAGAGAGAGAGAGAGACAAAGTGAGTAATGGAAAGGACATGGCGGCTGTTTATTAAACAATGTTTATTAATATCCAACGTCTCTGGGGTGCCGTAGAGTTCGGCGTTCCTGCTCCTCTCTCACGTCCCTGCTCATTCTGTTTAGACGTGTAGCTTCTCGGGGCAGAAGACACACAGTTCTGTCTGTGAGTAATAATGTGTGTGTTTAACACAAAGGCGGACCGTGTGTCTGCTTTGGATGGGAAATCATTGCGAAGACTCAGGAGCTGAGAAGAAGGCCCTGGTTTTCTCCAGACAAACTGGAACATCCAGACAACCTGCTCACGTCCTGAGACGATTTACAGTCGACCCAGATGTTCTTATGTTTTTTTTTTTTCCGTCTGTCTGTCTTTTTGGTTGGCTCCTTCTCACATTCGTCTCACTTTCCCCCACTGTCTCTCTCTTTCTCACCATGAATACTTGTTTTCTCAGATGATCTGTCTTTACCCTCACTTACACAGTTGCTGTATTTTTATCACCATCTGTCAGTCTTTTATGTCTTTGTCTCGGCTATTATTTCTTTACCTTTATTTTCTCTCTTTCTCTTTTTCTTTCTCGCTCTCATCATCTCTCCATCTTTCCATCTCTCAAACATGGCTCATCACCATAGTGACAGTGTGAGGCTTCATGCTCATTTCTCTCTCTCTCTCTCTCTCTCTCTCATTCTCTCTACATATTTCTCAATCACTCTCATTTAAATTCTCTCCTTCTCTCTATTCCTCTTTGTTTTTTTTTGTTTTTTTAACTACAATACTATTTCTTACGGTTCTCCCTCATTATCCTCATATCTACACCAAGATATCTATCTGTTTGTCCCCCTTTGTGTCTTTTCCCTCTCTTTCTCACTCTTGTCTCACTTCTTCTCCCACTGGATCTATGGATCTATTTCTGTATGTCATTATTTACTTGGTCAGTCTCTTTTTTTCCTCTTTTTCTGATTTTAATTTTTATTCCTCTATTTTATCTTTATTTATTTTTTATCTTACTAGTCTCAGAAGTCATTCAAAGCAAGCCAACAAAAACTGATAAATGAGGAATCAAACGATTCATTACATTTTGACAAAAGAAATGAAAACTGTCTAAACGGAAGCCATGAGCTGCAAACAAACATCTCATCTGACGGAGGATTTAGTGCTCCCTTATTCTTCTCCTTATTCATATTCATATTATTATTATTATTATTAAGTATATTGACTTGCACATGAGCGAATCAAAATAGCTTCCAATTTTGCATTTCTTCTCTCTCGCTCTCTCTCTCTCCATATTTTTACTATCTCTCTTTCATTCCCCCTTCCTTTTTACTTACTCTCTCATTTCATTCTTCTCCTTTACCTTCTCATTTACTGATAACCCTTATTTTCCTCCTATAAATCAATCATTCTCTCCATCTGTCTCTCACTGTCCACCCTTTATTCTTTCTCTACCCCTCTGACTCCTTCTCTGCCCCCCTCATTCATTACATTATAAATAATATCAATCTGCATTTGTAAACATATATAAACACTATAAACAAATTAAATATTAAAGAATAACAGTCTCTCCATCTTTGATCTCCCCATATTTGTCACTGTCTCTCTTACACTACCACCCTCATTTTATTTCTCTCATTCCTTTTATTCCACTATCATTCTTTAAAAAAATTTTTTTTTTTTACTAGTCTCACTCATTCAATCTGGCACGGAAATGCTTTATTGGCGTGAATGTTAAAAAAAATAATGTTGCATAGTTGCCAAATTATAGAAGACTGATTACTTTATAAATAACATCAAACTGTATTTGTAAACATATTAAATATGAAAGAATAACATAGTAGTTAAGCTCTCCGTATTTATTATTTCCCCATATGCCTCTCATTCACTCCCCTCTTTTACTCATTATTCTTCATTTTATTTCTCTCCTTCTCTTAACTCCACATTTCCTTATCTCCATAATGTCTCTCACTGTCCACCCTTTATTCTTTCTCTGATTCCTTGTCTCTCTCTCTCTCTCTCTCTCTCTCTCTCTCGCTACAGTTCAAAAGTGGCAGTTCAGTTCAGAAGGGCTTTATTGTTTTAATGTTAAAAAAAAAATGTTACATTGTTGCCAAATGTTAGATTGATTACATTATAAATAACATCAATCTGTATTTATAAACATATTAAAAGTGAAAGAATAACTTAGTAGATACTAAGTAGATATACAGTATATATATATATATACAGTATATCTCTTTCACTCCCCCTCTTTTACTCACTGTCCATCCTTTATTTTTTCTCTACCCATCTGATTCCCTCTATCTCATTCTCTCTCTCTCTCTCTCTCTCTCTCTCTCTCTCTCTCAGTTCAGTTAGTTAGTTCGGTTCAAAAGTGGCATGAACGTTAAAAAAAAAAAAAGATACATCGTTGCCAAAGCAATCATCTCCATCCTCATCTCCATCTGTCTCTCACTCTCACTCACTCATCTTCTATACCGCTTTATCCTGTGTACAGGGTCGCGGAGGAGGGCCTGGAGCCTATCCCAGGAGACTTAGGGCACGAGTCTGGGTACACCCTGGACAGGGTGCCAATCCACACTCACACACTAATTCACACACTATGGGCAATTTGGGAATTAGCCTAATCTGCATGTGTTTGGACTGTGGGAGGAAACCAGAGAACCTGGAGGAAACCCACCAAGCACGGGGAGAACACGCAAACTCCATGCAGACAGAGACGGGAATCGAGGCTGTCTGGGAATCAAACCCCGACCCTGGAGGTGCAAGGAGACAGTGATAATAACTACACTAAATAATAATAATAATAATAATAATAATAATACATTGTTGCCAAAGCAATTACAGATCAATCACTTTTTATTTATAAACATAATAAACATGAAAGAATAACATAGTAGATAAACTCTCTCTCTCTCTCTCTCTCTCTACATATTTCTCACTGTCTCTCTTTCACTCCCCCTCTTTTCCTCATTATCCCTCATTTTATTCCCCTCCTTTCCTTTATTCCACATTTACTCACTAACACTCTTCTCACTCATTCACTTCGTCCTTATCCTCATCTTTCTCTCGCTGTCTGCTCTCTCTCTCTCTCTCTCTCTAAACCAGGAGACTTAGGGCACGAGTCTGGGTACACCCTGGACAGGGTGCCAATCCACAATCACATACTCATTCACACACTATGGCCAATTTGGGAATTAGCCAAACTTGCATGTGTTTGGACTGTGGGAGGAAACCAGAGTACCTGGTGGAAACCCACCAAGCACGGGGAGAACATGCAATCTCCATGCAGACAGAGACGGAAATCGAGGCTGTCCGGGAATCGAACCCCGACCCTGGAGGTGCAAGGAGACAGTGATAACCACTACACTAAATAATAATAATAATAATATTAATAATAATACATTGTTGCCAAAGCAATTACAGATCAATCAATCTGTATTTATAAACATAATAAACATGAAAGAATAACATAGTAGATAAACTCTCTCTCTCTCTCTCTACATATTTCTCACTGTCTCTCTTTTTCTCATTATCCCTCATTTTATTCCCCTCCTTTCCTTTATTCCACATTTACTCACTAACACTCATTCACTTCGTCCTTATCCTCATCTTTCTCTCGCTGTCTGCTCTCACCCCTCTCTCTCTCTCTCTCTGTCCGTGGTGTGTGTGTGTGTGTGTGTGTGTGTGTTAGAGAGAGGGAGGGAGAGAGAGGAGGAGGAGGAGCTCACAGCGGCGCTGCAGCTCTTCGGGTGCTGAGAGAAGAGAGAGAGAGAGAGAGAGAGAGAGACTCCCCCCATCCCCGGTTCTCTCTCCGTCAGTTCGCTCCAGGCTCGCGGCTCTTTCGGAAGGATGCGCGCGCTCCCGGTTCTCTTCTCCGTAGCTGCTCTCCTCCTGCACTCCTCCGCGGTAATAATAATAAAAAAAAAAATCAAAAGAAAAAAATAATAAATAAACGCACCCCGCATTTTAATTCCTCTTGCAAGTCCATTTTCTTTCATTTTTAATTTTTTTTTTTTACTCTGCGCAAAGAAAAAAGTCGATCCAGGAGGCGCAGCGCTGCGCGCGGACCCCGACTCCTCTTCTCTGTGGACTTTCTCTTCTTCTTCTTCCTCTTCTTATTCCTCATCATCATCATCATCATCCTTCTCTTCTCCTTCTCATTATTCTCTTCTCCTCCTTGCACTTGTTCAGACACATCAGAAGACAGGGTGGATTTTTTTTATTTGGGTTTTTTTTTTTTTCTTTTCTTGTTTGTTTCTTGCGCGCGCGCGCGGCGCGGATGAGCCCTGTGGATGCGCGCGGTGCGAACATGACGCGCGCCGCCAGGAGTATTTATTCATTCATTCATTTATACATTTAATTATTATTATTATTATTATTTCTATTATTTTGAAGCGCAGAGGATGCTGTGAGTGTGTGTATGCATGTATGTGTGTGTGTGTGTGTGTGTGTGCATGAATGAATCCCAATCTGCTGGAATAACTAGTCAGGATTTTCCCAGGAGAATGAGATCTGATCAGATCTCTGCTGGTTTCTGCTGATCTGGCAACATTGTAATATTCCTGCAGTGCACATTTTTACCGCCACCTGAAGCTGAAAACTCATTCACACACCCCATGATGAGGCTGAGGGTGAGGATGAGCGTCTGAGTGCATGAGTGTGTGTGTGTGTGTGTGTGTGTGGGTTGGTTTGTGTTACAGCAGGAGACAGCAGTAAAATGTGCAGTACGGGATGAATTGTTCTTGTGTTTGTGTGTGTGTGTGTGTGTGTGTGTGCATCTCCTTAGGGCTCTATGCTTGCAGAGTTTCCACTGGTGCAGGAACATGGTTGCATTCACACTTGCAAAGATGTCTTTTTCGTAGATCAGACCTCGCTTTTCCCAGAGATGTTCGGAAGGAAACTCAGCCTTGTATGTGTGTGTGTGTATGTGATTGAGTGTGTGGGTGTGTGTTACAGCAGGAGACACTAAAATGTGCAGTCCAGGATGAATCGTGTGTGTGTGTGTGTGTGTGTGTGTGTGTGTGTGTGTGTGTGGGAGCTTTGGGGCGACAGAACTGCATCTCCTCGGAGCTCCAAGCTTGCAGAGTTTTCACTGCTGCATACACCTTTGCAACAATGTTTTCATAGATCAGACCTCGTTTTTTCCACGAGAAGAAAACTCAGCCGTGTGTGTGTGTGAGCGGCAAAATTCTGTTGGCTATAGAGTGCTGTTGAAAATAGATCTTGTTGGTGAAGAAAAAGAAATGTGACGGATGATGCTTCTTTAACTATTTTGAACTTGTGTAAAGTTGCAGAGAGTCATGCATCGCAGTAAAGTGTTGTCTAAAACAGGATACAGTGGAGCTTCCTACTAAAAATGCCGGAAAAAGTTCTATCTAAATACAATAAAAGCAGTTTAATGAACAATATACAGAACTAGTAAATGTATTGATTGAGGGTTAGTTCTCCAATGGTAACACTGCTTTTTATTCCCTAGTAGACTAGTAGCTCATATCCTATTTTCTACGAGACATTTTAAAGAAAAAACTTGACTGTGTAAAGTTGCCGTGAGTTGTGCTCAACACGGCTGTGCCCAACTGGCAGGACGACAAACCCGAGTGAATCGCTGTATAAAGTGGAATAGATTAGATCTTGCTCTTAAAATAACGAATACCGGTGCCAGAAAAGGTTCTGTAGGTGCAATGATGGATCTTTAATGATTTCTGTTGGTTTCTCAAAGAACCGGATCGTTTTTTCAGTTGTGAATATGTGGAATCTGGTGATTAATTCCATTGCAAAAGATGAATCATTTGGCAGCTTAAGTTGCAACTTGTAGATCGGATCCCGTCAGGGCATTTTGAGGTTATTTGAAATGGGATAGATTAGATGTTACTTGTAAAAATACCAGAAAATGTTCTTTCAAAGCAATACAGGTCACCGCTGATGAGCTTATAAATGATGTTTTTTTAAACCTTTTTTTTTTTTTGGTGTTGTTGGTTTTAACTTAAAGAACTGTAAGATCATCTCCAACCCTTTGATTATATGGAAGATGTTGATTATAATCCAGTATATCGTTGTGGCACTTAAAAAGGGTAAAGAGCCTTTCCCGTGCACCTCATGTTTCAAATACTAGGACAGATCACATTTTTCATGGCATGTTTTTTAATGAAAAAAGTCTCAATGTGTCAACTGGCAGTCCTGACTAGACTGCTGATTAAAATCGACTAGATTTGCACATTTCTACTATTAATTATAATAAGGATGCTGGAAAAGATTCTTTAGATACTGTCTGTGTTGGTTCATGAAACATATTTCGCTGGTGTCTCAAAGACTGGAAGGATCATTTCTGATCTTAGATGTACTAAATAAGAGAAGAGTCAAGCTTATTAAACACTAAATATCCATTTCCAGTGGTTCTGAGACAAAAAAGGGAATCAGATTTCACTGTCCAGACGGTGTTTTTGATGTAAAGTTGCCGTGTGTCATGCATGGATGTGGATTGCTTTTTGAAATTGGACAGATTTGATCTTCATGTTATAAACGGAGCTGGACTAGCGAAGGGTTTTAGATGCGATAGAAGTCAGTGCAGAAAAGACATTTGACGAATGAAGGTTCTTTAGCTGTGTTTGTTTTTTGGTTATGCAAAGAAGTTAAACAATCATTTTAACTTAAAAAAAAAAAAGGAAAGTTGGTGATTATTGATTTCATTTTGCCACTAAAACTCAACATGCACCAAAGATCCACCTTATGAAAAAAACAAGATTTTAATCCGGATCTCCTTTTCCATGGGAATGAGAAGGTGGGAAACTCGTCTGTGTTTGCTGCTGTGAGCCGCGCAGGGCAAAATGAGAACGCTGAGTGGCTGTCGTTTTAAAGAGGACAGATTGGATATCACTCCAAAAAACAATGACAAAGATGCCAAACAAGGTTTGCTTTAGATACAACAGTGGTTCTTGAAATGTATTGTTGATTGGTGGATTTTGATCGGAGATTGGGACGAACACAACAGCTTCCCACACACAGTGTGTGTATCACATGTCACACCTCTCTGTTTCAGTTTCTTACAGAATTATTACTATTACTTGCCTCTTAAATTTACTGTGTGTTTGTACAGAGTCCAAAGTGCATTTTTACCCATTTGGCTGCTTTTAAATGTAATATTTCAGTAACTTGCTTGATGTCTGCTATGTTTTGTTGCACTCGTTGTTATATATGTGCATTTAGAAGCATCAGCAGCATGCCTCCTAATGGTCAAGTGGTACAGTAAATGCCTCAGGCCATTTGGTCTTTATTGTCTTTTTTGTTGTCTTCAAGTCTTTTTTGTAACATTGTGTTAGGGGCATTTGTTCAACTTGTTGTTTCCCCAACATCGTATAGTCAATGTTGTTCCGACGTCATTAACGACCTGATAGCGGCGTTATCCCAACATCCGAACCGTGTAAAAATGAACATCACCACAACGCGTTGACAACCAACAATTCCTGCAGCGATGTTATTGCTCCAGAAACTAACAGATCAGATCTCATTTTCAGCACTCAATAATGTGTTTGTTTAAAATTAAAAATAGGATAGATTAGATCTACGAAGATAAAGGTGCTAGTAGAGGTGAAACTTGGTGATTTGTATTTTTCCCCCCAAAGGCGTCACTGTGTCCAACTGGCAAAATGACAGTTCTGTATTTATTGTTGTTTAAAATATTGACCAGATATAACATTTTTTAAAAAGTGAAGATGCCAGAAAGAGGTACTGTCAGATACAACAGAAGTCACTAGAGAAGAACTTGAGTGATGCTTCTTTAACCATGTTTGTTGGAGCCTCAAAGACTTGGAGGATTGTTTTCCTCCAAGAAATGAACATTATCAACAAAATCTTAATCATGTAAACCATGCTCTATTTAGCTTATGAAGAAAAGTCCAACCTTTTGACCAGCAATTACACAAAAGGTTTATTTCTACTGAGTTAATCCCAGCACCTGAAACGGTTCTTCGGTGACATCTGGCTATAGAACCTTTTCGATCTCTGTTAGTGTGGGAGTGTAGATCAGATCTCGTGTGATCAGTCGGCTGTGTAAAGTTGCGGCGTGACTGACACTTTGACATTGCGAAGGATAAATGTGATGACTTCTTTTCAGAAACGAGATTAGATCTCGCTCTTAAAAAAAAATAAACGTTGCTGAAAGCTTTAGTCGCCAGAACACCATGTAACTTTTTATAGACCGTTCCTTAACCTGTTTCTTTTTCTTGCCACCAAAAGAATAATGTGACTGTGGTTCAGAAATGGTTCTTTTCTCCTGCCATTTTCCACCAGAGTGTTTTTTTTAGATTTCAAATAAAGAGTGAAACTTGGCTGTTGAGAGTCGCTATGTGTTTAGAAAAGGTTCTTAGAAAGGGTATAATAAAACCCACGACAGAATAACAGGTTTTGATTCATAAGCAACATTTTACAGGACAGAACTTCATTTTTCAACTAGAAACATTTGTGTTATCTGCTCAGACAACAATCCACTATAGATTCCATTCGACTCAAAGTTTTTCCTTAATTTTTGGTTAATCTAATCACTTTAGTTAAATAACCAACAAATCGATGTAAAATTGTTTAATGAGAATAGATTAGATCTTCCAGAAAAGGTGAAGATCTTTACATAATGTAGATACTACCAGGGAAGGATTGATTTTGGATTTCTAGAGAATCGATGATGGATGACCACTCGCCACTTGTTATTAGCACCACCAAAGTTCTTTAATATTCATTTCAGCTTGAAAACAACAATGGTTAAAGAACCATTCGGTAAATTGTCCTAAATAATCTAAAGGGAGTTTTTGTGGTCCTATGTTTTGACAGAACCTTTTACATGGATGCTCTGTGTGCCATCAAAAATGGTTTAAGAAACACCTGCAGAAATCCAAAGGTTCTTTCGTACAGCTATTACTGTATATTCATTCAGATCTCATTTTCCTGAAAATGATTCAAAACCGTAATTGAGAACAAATACCCAGATTAGCATAGAACTTCCAGAAGACTATTTCCAATACTTATTTATGAATTTTTTTATATCCAATGTTGTCATTTTTATGTTAAAGGTCATTGACGTTACTTTATATCCCTTAATCAGGCAAAGAACCAAATATACAATATATATATACAGTACAGGCCAAAAGTTTGGACACACCTTCACTCATTCAATGTGTTTTCTTTATTTTCATGACC
>JAQMYG010000015.1:2667181-2685688 GCA_030014215.1 Clariallabes teugelsi
CCCAGGTATCGGATCAGTACTCGGTATCGGCCGATACCCTGAGCCCAAGTATCGGAATCGGTATCGGGAGGGAAAAATGGTATCGGAACATCTCTAGTCCTGATCTCGCTTTAAGACATTTCCACATGTTTTAAGGAGTTCCTGGAAGGCCAGCGTTTCGGACATGAAGCAGGCAGTTGGATCATGGCTCTAGTGAAAACTTTCTACCTTGATGGTATCCAAGCACTAGTGAAACGCTGAGATGTATTAGTTTTATTAGCTATTATTAGCAGGGGATTATATAGAATTAAAAGGAGTTTTTACTCTCAGAACTGTGCTGTGTTATTCTGCACAATCAAAACTTGAACACTCATCGTAACTATTACATATGTTCTTTTTGGAGATATTATATAACTACCTCTTCCTGAGTAGATCCATAAAATAACACTACGAAGAAATAAATTTCGCTGACTTTTAATGCACTACAATGCGACTACAGTGAAGGTAGTGCACAGCATATATACTGTAGCTAATGACGGACTTTCTTATTTCTTTCAAATAGGTTTTTTTGTAGGCTACATTAGCAGCTGACATTTTGTTTTAACCAAAAACAGATGCAAACTGACTGAAGGAATTAATTATATAACGCTTCATTCTCCATATTGAACACATTGTACTTTAGCTAATTCAGCTAACTACCAGATTGTAGAGTGCAGCTAGCGTTACAATTCTCTATTGTTTTTGTGTGTTTTATGAGAGGTGATTCAGTTTGTTTGTAATTGACTGTGTTGGATATAGGAATAGACATGCTAAACATGCTAGTCAAATGCTATGCTAGTTCAGTGAATGTATGTAATATGGAGTGTGAACTATTTACCACAAAATACACAGCTAACACACCTCACCTTTATGTGTAAATCACAAGTGATCAGTTTAATAGTAGGCTAAGTGTAACTAGATAAACTCAATAAACTAATCGAAACGATCACCGTCGTCTCGCTAACCGTTAAGTCCGCTGGGGATTTTAGCGTGATCCCGTTTGCCTGACTGACTGACTTAGCTGTTGTTCATTATTGGCAATGTTAGCATATTTGTGGGTTTTAAACATTCCTGTTTACTGAGACCATATGAATGAACACGCACACACACACACACACACACACACATACACCGCAACCCATTAAAAACAGCCCGAGTCGTGTTTCTTGCTTATCTGACGTTTATAGCATGTCCGTTTCCCCCTGTGTGTTATTTTTTGAAAGGATTTTTTTTCGTGGCCGTTTCTGGGCCCTGACACATTATCGCTCCCCGATCTCCCAGCGGGCTGATTTATGTGCGAGGAGCTCGGCTGATTTATCGTATCTGTAAGGGACGAAGCGGCGGGAGATCAGGAAACCCGCGTGGAAAGATTTTAATAATAACGTTGGGGAGACTTCAATAATAACGTCATTTCGACGGCAAAGAGCGAGACGACAGGAGCTGCGGAATGTGGATTCACTGACGAGGACACTAGTTGAGGAGGACATCTGTGTGTGTGTGTTTGGGGTGTGTTTGGAGGGAGGGGGAGCTTAGTGAGGGAGAAGAAAACAGTTGAGGAGGATGTAGGAGGAATGGAGTATAGTTGTACTGTCAGGAAACTGTATAATGAAATACTGTACAGATGTGTGTGTGTGTGTGTGTGTGTGTGTGTGTGTGTGTGTAACGTCTACACACTTCATGAACACTTCCAGCTTCTATAAATTTTGAACATTTTACCTTCCATGGGATTTTATGCACATATTCACGCTCTGACAGTGTTGGAATTATTTTCCACACACACAAAACACTTAACTACTACTACGCCATAAATCAAATAAAAATCTTCGAAATTGCAATAGTGCAGTCTGCAGTTTATTACCGGTAATATACAATAAATACACACAGTCTGTAGTGGAGTGGTGGCTCAGGCACATAAGGCTCTAGGTTGTTAATTTGGGGATCGCAGGACCTGGGTTCAAGCCCTGCTGTCGGTGGTTGCAACACCCGAGACTACCCAGCTACTGCATGCAGTGCCGGTTCCAACCCCAGTTACAAAAATAGAAGGGTAGTGTCAGGAAGGGAATCAGGTGTAAAACCTGTATCAAGCTGTGTGCGGATTGTATGGTCTGCTGTGGCAACCCCATAATGGGACTCGATAAATACATTTGAATAATACAAAAATAATATATATATATATAAACATTTATTGTTAAATAACACAGTTTAAAATCACAATGTATCAATTATATATCAAAATAATCACTGTATGGTTTTTCTTTATACCCTAGAAAAGGTATAAAGTGCCATAAAAAAAACATAATAATAAATAAAGAAATAAAGAAATGTGTGTGTATATATATATATATATATATATATATATATATATTGATAACTGAGTGCTATATAAAATATTTCATGTTGCAGGTGATATTTTAGAAGTCATTAAATAGATTCGTTTGTTTCATCTCTCTCTGTTTCACTTTTTGTCCATTTTATTTTTCTCCTTATTAAAAATTCTTCTTCTTTTTATTTACAGTACGTCTTCATTTATTTCCTTTTCTCTCTCTCTCTCTCTCTCTCTCTCTCTCTCTCTCACTTTCTCCATTTATAATTATTTTTGGTCTTTTCAGCCTTGTCTTTGTCTGTGTCCTTTTTTCTTCCTTGGTTCATCAGTCTTCATTTCCTTTCTTCTTCTTCTTTGATGCCTGGTTCACCTGGTTTAGATTTTAGACACACACACACACACACACACACACACACTCTTACACTCTCTGTAGTAAAACAGATCTCCGCCTGATAGTAGTGTGTGATGTAAAACTGCGCTGAATAAGGGATAACATTACACACTCTGGTGTAACTCAAAACACTGTGTGTGTGTGTGTGTGCGCGTGTGTGCATGTGTATGACATACTGATGTCTCTAACGCAAAACAGATGCTTTAAAAGATGCCTTAACGCATTTTGGAACAATGTGACATACTGTAATTGTTCTAGTAGTTAGTGTATTTACGGTAAGCGTGATACTCCATGATTTACGGTAGTCTTTTACGCCGTGTGGCCGTTAGCTTTATGTAAATACTGTATGTCATTGAAACTTCAACAATGTCAGTACTGGCAAAAAAAAGTCCAAAAGTTACAGCAGTCTTTATGGGGGGGAATGGGGGCGTATTCAGAATCGCTTAAGCTTTTGCTGAACTCGCGTTCCCATGGACTGCGTTCACGTTATTAAAATCTCCTTGATGTCATATTTAAGTTGGCAGATTTTTTGACAAACAAACAAAAAAAATCATTAAAACATTTCCCCATACCATATTTACACCTAAAATCAATTCCAGAGATAGGAAATGCTGAATTAAAAAAAATAATAATAATAAAAATTCCGTCTGTTGCTGTCAATTTGTGCAAGTAAATGCATTTAAAGGTCCCCTATCTTACAATTTATTTTACAATTTACAAGTAATTCTCAAGCTAAAATATCCCTCAGATAATTCACATCAAAATCCCTCTGTTGTGCCATTTCAATGTCTATTTAAATAAGCTACTCCTTAGCCACACCCTCCAGTTTGTTTGTACACACACACACACACACACACACACACACACACACCCGAGATTCAATTGAACGTCAAAAAATTACTAAAAAGTCATTTTCTTTTGGTAAAATAGGTGCTCTTTAAGTTCAGGTTCATAATCGTGCGTAACTGAGACGTGCCTGTCCGGTCCATGTGGGTCCATGTGGGTAAATTCTGCCTAATTTCTGAATATGCAGTTCGGTCTGAGACCTGAATACCGTAATGTGCAGTTTTCGTGTTAAATCACTGTAAATGCTTTATACAGAACAGACTAAAGTGAGATTTCACAAAGTGATAAAAGGATTAAGACCTCCTCTAAATTCCATTAACACTAATCGAACCAACACTGAATTAATCTACATCTATTAGCGGAGTTCAGTTTATTTACAGGCAGTACGTTTTAGAAAATAGGGACAAAAACACAGATATAAAATGAACACCATAATACAGTAAGTTTTACACTAAAGAGATTTACTACCGTATGCATTGAAAAAAGCCAGACAATTCAGGTTGACACACTGATTAACCATCTCCATGTGAAACAAAGGGTCTGTTTACACTCAATGTAATCACACAGTAAACAACTTTTTAAAAACCTAAAGGTTTTATTAAGTTCATGTGATGGAGGATCACTTTTCCTGGTGTCGTGTATAAATGTCAGACGCTGAGTCTTTATTCGAGTCATTTTGGTTTGTGGGCTTTGGGTTAGACAGAGTAAGTATTACTCATAGTAAGACTATGTGTAAGTATTAATCTTATTATATATGTCTGATCAGCCTCATTATCTGTGTGTATGTGTGTATGATCACGTTAGTTTGGAGCGGGTGTTAGAGTGTAAGAGGATGAGTCAAGCACTATTCTCCCATACACAGTATATACACACACAACCGCGGTACATGGAGACTAATAAACAAAATAATAATAATAATAATAATAATAATAATAATAATTAAAGCCTGAGATACAGCAAAAATAATAATAAAAAACAGCATAAAAAGCATATTCATTTGCATCTTATAAATAAGTATAGACTGAACTTGCAGCTTGGTGGCGTAGTGGTTAGCACTTGGGCCTCGCACCTCCAGGGTCTAAGTTCGATTCCCACCTCAGGTCTGCGTGTATGGACTTGAGTTTGCATGTTCTCCCCGTGCTTGGTGGGTTTCCTTCCACAGTCCAAAGACATGCAGATTAGGCTAATTGGTATTCCCAAATGGTCCATGATGTGTGTGTGGGTGTGTGTGGGTGTGTGTGTGCCCTGCAATGGGTTGGCACCCTGTCCAATTTGTCCCCCGCTTTGTGCTCTAAGTCTCCTGTACAGGATAAGAGGTATACAAGAAGAATTCGTGTAATCGATAAATTAAAGAATTTAACAAAAACATGTTTATTAGACTAAAACTTTAAAGAAAACCTGACTTTACCTTTTATAGATTATTCATTGTGTGTGTGTACAGTATGTGTTGTGTTTAGCCCTTTTTGTAGGGTATAAAAGCGTACACACTCCTTATTCTCAAACAGAATTACGGCACTTTGATTTCCTGTTGCGAGACCCCTGAGACGTCTGAGAATAAGGTTTACAGGACTACCCGTGACCTTCCTACTCCGTCTCTCACTGTCCCTGTCTCTGTATGTCTCTCTTTCTCGTCAACTTGTAAGTAATAACAGGGACTCAGAATCACTGTAGAAAAAAGGACAAAACAAGGACATGCCGTTCTTTAAGAAAGAAAAAGGTGTACGAGGAATAAAACACTTCGTGGCATGCTGTTACATGGTGATAATCAACCTCAGGCTGGGAACAGTGACTCGGCCTGATCACACCCTTCTGTCGTCGATCATCTCTATATTAAAACACTTCCCTTTTTCACATAACACACTTACTTGCTTTAGAAATTGAATTACATCAATCGCATTTACACTTTATACCTGATTAAAGGGAACGCAATTTGTTAAACCAGTCGTTAAAACAGTAATAGTTTCCACCTGTGAGACAAGCACATACATTTTCTTCCTTTTCTCCATGAAACCAGGCGAATGGCCGTTCCCAAAGCTAATATCTGCTCATGGTGCTCGTGAGATCTCGCACTTAGAGCCTGGAGATTAGGAAGATCCGCAGTCGAGACATAAAGTTTGTCATATATGGTAATAAAATGGTGGAAAACGCTTCTCGAGCAGCAGGAGACGAGAAACGGCGAGCTGTAGATCTTGACGTGTAAGGAAAGACAAACAGCGTCTGGAAAAACCATCCTCAGCATCTCTGTAACTTGAATAAAGAACTATATATAATGGAGAGAATCTACAGGGGCTGTAAATGTGTCCTCTTTGACGAGTGTTTAAGTTCTGGAGAGTGAAAAAAAAAAAAAAAAGAAACCCCGCAAACCACTGCACAAGAGCCGGGAAGGAGTCTGAAGACTCGAGAGGTTGTCAGCTCGGGCGTGCCAGAGTTCTTCAGCTGGACATAATGATTAATGGTTGTGCATTTTAACACGGTGTGTAAATTTACTAGGGGTAGGAGGGGGGCGGAGGAGGGCCGGTGCTCACGCTAGAGCTGCAGTCGTGCTAGAAATGTACATTTTATTGCTGGTGTATGATAGAAACTGCAGACTGTTAAAAAAAAAAAAAAAAACGTTTATTATGTTGGAGCTAGACATTAAGCCAGGATTCGGGAGACAGTAATATATCTGATTCCTAGATTAATTTTGTGGAACTAATTCAACTTTCTATAGTCCCAGGACAAAAGGAAGTAAAAGAAGAATGAAGAAAAAGTAGGGGTTTTTTTGCAAAACAGAAAAAATCTGGAAGTAATTTAAAAGTAGTACTTTTATTTCAAAACTGTCGCAGTTCATAGTGACTCATACTCATACTGTATACTGTATTTACGGGTTGTTCATCAGTTGCTGTACAATAACTACAATTGACACAAATTTGTGTATTAGTCTTACAATTACACTGTGATTTAATAATTCATAAATACTTATTGTACCACATTAGCTAAAATGAAACATGTTACACTGTAAGTTCCCTCACCAGCCTTTCGACACTGGAGACTCCTTCTGTTAATGTTAATGTAAACATCTCCTGTTTTTATTTTCTTCTATTGTCCTTTCTTTTACATAAGCGGTCGGTGTTGCTGCCCTTCATTCTCTTCTTTTCCTCATCCTTACCTGTATCTTTTGCTTTCTTTCCTTCTTTCACCTCACATGTACACTTAAGCATTAGGCAGATGCTCTCATCCAGAGACCCAGAGTGCTGTGAGTGCTGTGAAGTTTGCATCATTAATTAAATAGATCCTCACACTGGGTTACTAGGTAACTAACTAGAAGTACCATCGGTCAAACACTGGTGGGAAGGTTTTTTATTTTTTATTTTTTATTTTTTTTAGGGGGGGGCTTGGGGGTTGTAAACTTCTCCTAAAGTCTCCCCCATTCACAATGAAATTTGTAGTTAAAATGAGCAATGACTTTTTGAATGGATTTTAGGTCAAACTGGTGTTTCAGTGTTCTACAGTTACTCATACAGTATGTAAACAAGAGCAAGTATCAAAATATAATAATGAACAGATGGAAAAGAATAAACTGCGCCACCACGGCTTGTTTGAATAAGAAGCGTCATTTTCTGTCTGTACATTTAAATATATATACAGTACATATTTGAATCAGTATATATATACAGTATGTATATATATAAAACAACCAGTTACTATAGCAACCATTAATCTATGATTAAAACATCCTGTCAATTTTTATTAATGTTCTTTTAGAATAAATGTCTTTTCTTATAACATGTTTTTCCTTCCTTCCATCCTTCCATCCGTCGTCCCTCCCTCCCATCTGTCCGCCTGTCCTTCCTTACATACTTACTTCCTCCGTACTTACTTACATACTTAAATCTTTCTCCTTTCTGCTGTCTTTTTTACATAATTTGTTTGCAGTCTTATAATATCTTTTTCTTTCTTTCTTTTTTTCTTTCTGTTAAAAAGAAAGAAAACTTCTTTTTTTAACTCAATTTTCTCCTTTTTTCTCTCTTACTGTATATTATGATTAGTCTGTAGGCTTATAAGTTCTTCCTTCCTTCCTTCCTTTCTTTCTTTCCTAACATTTTTGTTGCTTTAGGCTGTATTCATTCTTTCTTTCGTTCTTCAAATTTTCTTCTTTCTGTTGTCTTATTTTTCTTTTTCTTTTGTTTGTAGTCTTATAACATGTCCTTCCTTCCATCCATCCATCCATTCATTTTTTTCTTTCCATTCATTTTTCCATCTCTTTCTCCAATCATGTAGAAGAGCGTCTGGTCAGTAGGAGGATAACATACACATAAACACATAAACTCGGCTGCTTTTTGGATCCTTGCTCCGAGCTCGTAATACGTAAATATATTCATATACGTAAATATATACTACATGGGGTGCAGTAAGAGCAACCAACACTGGTTGAATTTTTGTTCTGGATTTGTAAATAGTTCTGGGTAAACGTTCAGAGTTCATGTTTTGAGGCATGACGACAATTACGAGGACGGCGTAAAGATTTCGAGAAGGAGCTCGTGAGTGCGTTTGTCAGCCCTTTGCATGAAATCACGAAATAATAAACAGTTCTGCTGAAAATCCCAGACAGAGCAGGAAGTGTTGTTCCTGACGTGCAATCTAGCAGATCACAATGCTTTTAGTTCTTTATATGCACATACAGGATACAGGTGTGTGTGTGTGTGTATGTGTGTGTGTGTGTGTGTTTGTGTGTGTTTAAAATGTGACTTTTTTTTTTATTCCAAGGCAACTGTATGAGTCAGCGTTAGACCTAGAGGGTTTTAGATCTACAGCACATTCTATGGGACTACACAACTGCTTGCGAGTCACACACACACACACACACACACACACTCAACCACACACACACACGCAGACCTGTGAGTCTGAATGAGGGCAGCGAGAGTGTGTGCTGCGATAAGGACTCGCGGGTGGCTGTGCTCGGTAAAACCCAGGATGTGGATTACAGCAGCAGGATTTTGATAAGTTCGAATGTTCTGTCTGTCCTGCGTGTCTCTCTTTCTCACTCTGTCCATCTTTCTTCCTCTTTATCCCTCTCGCCTCTCATCCCCGTAGCTTCCCATCCCTCTCACTCACTAGCACACGGGCGATATTCGCTTGTCCTGCTTGCAGTTTATCACTGCAGTGCAACCTGAGAGTAGATGTAATTATGTAGTGCAGAGAGCTCGACTCTTTATCCTGTCCCCACTCAGACATCAGTCACTCTGTCTCATGCAGCTGCAGGAAACTAATCAGTGATGAGAGTTACTGTTTAATATTCCGTCTGTTTAGAGTTACTCACCTCATAGCAGCTGCAAAAGCTCTCGACGACACTGGAGAATCCTTCTGTTAATGTTAAATAAACGTCTTCTTACACAACTAACTTTCTCTTTCTTTCTTTCTTTCGCTTGCATAAGCATTAGCCCTTCTTTATCTTCATTTCCTATATCATTACAAGTTTATTTTCTTTCTTTCTTCTTTAAATGAAATAAGGAAATAATCTTTAAAAAATATATATATATATATATATATTTTTTTTTTATTTATTTTTTTTATTATAAATAAAAAAAGGAAATATAAATAAAAAAAGGAAATATATTTCTTTGTGTTCCTTTAGGAAATGTTTCGTTTTTCATTTCTTAAGTTTCTTCTTATTTGTTTTTGTCGTCTCCAACTCTATTTCTTTCTTTCTTTTTGTTTCTTTTTTCCTAGCTCTCTATATATTTAGCCATTTGTTGATAATTCTTTCTTTCTTTTTATTTTTTTATTTCCCTTTTTTCCTCAATTCTCTATATAATGCTTATCATCCTTGTTTCATTAACTGTGGCTCTTATTTTTATTTTCCTTCTTTTTTTCCTTCCCTCTTGCCTTCCTTCTTCTTTCTTTCTTTTATCCTTTCTTTCTTTTTTTTTTTTATTTCCTTTTCTTTTCCCAATTCTCTATATCATTAGTTTGATGTCTTATCCCACAACCTCCTGTTCCTTCCTTCCTTTCCTTTACACACATCACATGTGGCACTTTTATTTTTATCCCAGATTTCTTTCTTACCTTTTTGACTTCTAGTAGTTTTTATCCTTCATTTCAGTCTTCTTTTCTTTTTTTTGTCCTGTTCTATTGTCTTCATTTCTGCTCATTTTAATTTTATTTTCATACTGTTCTTTCTTTTCACAGCCTTCTTCATGACCAAGCTGAGTCTCTGTTCTTTCTTTATTTTTATCCTTCGTTACTTTATCCCTATGCTTTTGATCTTTTTCTTTTCCCCTCCTCTTTTAATTCTATTTCTTTTTTATCCCTTTTTTCATCATTCTCTTCACCCAGTTTTACCTTTGCACTGTTGTCTTTATATCTGTTTCCTCTCTATTCAGTGAAATTAGCAGAAAATAAGGAGTTGAGGGAAAGTTGAGTTGAAGTTCTTTGTATTCGTTACAAGCCTGTGAGAGCTTCCTTGATGTTTCAATCCTCTTTACTCCAAACGCACAAATGACTAATTATTAAAGCCCTCCTGAATGTGCAACCTGAACTTTTTCATTTTTTGTTAAAAAAAAAAAAATCATAAACTTTACCTGACTTTATTGTGTCTTCCTTTTCACAAAATCTCTTTTGGTCCCATTGAGTTCCCCGAATCCATCTGATCACCTGCTCTTTATCTCTTATTCTCTTTGTGGCCACCAGCAACCTCATTTCAAGTCTTTTTTTTTTTTTTTTGCTTGACTTTTTCCTTTTTTTTTTTTTTTTCAAAAGAGTATCGAACAAAGAAAAGGGAAAAAAAAACTCTGAAGACAATCTTTTTCCTCTAATTACAGATTGTGTCCAGAAACTCCTGACGAACTCTCAGCTCATTAAATCCTCCGGTTTGGAAACAGAGTGTGTGCGGAATAACAGATCAAGAAAAAGTAAAAAAAAAGAAGAAAAAAAAGTAGCACCTATAAAAGTGTGTGACATTTTCTCATTTAAGAAATGAGACATTTCTGTCTTTGATTTAAAGATATTAAAGATGTAGGATGGTGCTGAGAGGAAGGAGGATATCGGGATCAAATAGGGAGGAAATAAAGAATCAACAGCGGAGTCGCGTGAAATCAGGCCGCTGTAACGAGATAAACCGTTTTAAAGGAGATGAGGAAGAATGTGAAACGCCGGTGAGGGTTTAGGGTCTGTTCTCTGTTCTCCCTTGTGATTGGTCAGAAAGTGTTCTGAAACAACAAACTGAGAAAACACCTGAGCTTGTCTCATGGACGCGCCACATCCGTAACCTTAAGTGTGTGTGAGGCTTGTGTTTTATTCCTCAATGATTCCAATACTAATCTAGTTAATAATCTCTCTCTCTCTCTCTCTGTCTGTCTCTCTCTCTCTGTCTTTATCTATATGTCGTTACCTAAGTTTACGCTATCTCTGTTTTTCTCTCTCTAATTATCAATATCTATTTGTTCTTACTGTCCTTCATCATCATCATCATCATCTTCTTCTTCTTCTTTCCCTCTCAACCTTCTCCAGTTCTTCAGTAAAACTGCCACTTGACCTTTTTTGTCTTTCCCTTATTGTCCCTCTCTCTTTCATTCCCTCTATCACCTGTCACCATTTGTCTGTCTGTATTTCTTTTACTCTTTCCCTTAGTGCCCCCTCTTTCTGTCTGTTTCTCTCTCTCTCTCTCTCTCTGATGTGGAAGTAAATCCCTGGTTAATTAAAGCCTCCTGATTAGTTAATTGAATTGTTGTTGTGGAGCGGCGCTGCTGCGTCTTCTCGCGCTCGTGTACGCCAGCCATCAGGGAGGAGATGTGTTTCACACGCTTATTAGTGATGGAGTGAGAATGGAGGACTGATACATTCCTCTCCTGAGGCCTGAGAGAAAGAACAAGGGGCAAGAACACCATCATAGAATGTTCCTTGTTCTGATTTTATTCCATTAATATAACTACAACTCGTCCTCTTCTTCTTTCTGCTGCTTCTTCTTGTTCCATTTCTTTTTCATCTTGAATTCTTTTTCTTCCTACTTATCTTTTTCTCCTTTGTCATCATCGATATAATCTTGGTCTTCTTCTTTTTGTTGTTCTTTTTTTCTTCCTTCTCTTTTTTTTTATCCTTTTCACTTTCTCCTATCTTCTTTTTGGTTCTTCAATACAATTACCAAAAATCAATCAATCAATCAATCAATCTATCTATCTATCTATCTATCTATCTATCTATCTATCTATCTATCTATCTTCCATTTAATCAGCCTTTTTTCACATATCACTTTTTGTCACCTTTTTATTGTTCCTTTAATTTTTTTCTCTTTCCATCTCTCTCTCCTATTTTGGTTCTCTCTCTCTCTCTCTCTCTCTCTCTCTCGCTGCAGTGCAACTTTCTTTAAACTTCTTTATCGCCCCCTGACATCCCATGTCGTTTCTTCGTGTCGCCTCTCCTAAGCAGCGGTGTTTCCTGTTGCGAGTTCGCCACTTTGTCTGACTTTCCCTTCATCCATCGGACACTTTTCTTCATGCGAGCAAAATATCTCTCTCTCCCTGTCACTCCGTGTTCATCCATCACTCTCGGTGTAAATAATCGCTGCTGCAACACACAGCAAGAGAGATTACCCAGATCAGAGATGTCCCGTCTTCAAAGAGCCAACAGAGAGACAGAGAGAGAGAACGAGGGCGCAGTGCAACCCCAGCAGCCGGGTGATAGATAGACAGATAGAGCAAGCGTTTCATCCCTTCATCTCTCTCAGCCTCCGGGTTTCTCTTCGTTTTTTCGAGTTTTTTAACGGCTGTTTATCATATATTTTATTATTTATTATTATCATTTGCTTGGGCGTCTGCTGAGGTCACCACTGTGCTTCATTTCCTTTCGTTTCCTGTGTCTTTCTCATCTTTACTACACTACAGGATGCAGCACACACCACAGTCAATAAACATAACACTTTCGATCATCATTGGATTGTTGTGCTATGTGTTGGTTTTGTCATGTTTGCGTTGGTTTTGTTGTTTGTGTTGGATTTGTTGTGCTTGCGTTGGATTTGTCGTCTTTACGTTGGATTTGTTGTCTTCTCGTTGGATTTGTTGTGCTTTGAGTTGGATTTGTCATGCTTTGCACTGGATTTTGTCACGCTTTGTGTTCGTTTTGTCATGCTTTTCATTGGTTTCATCTTTGAACTGGTTTTCTCGTGTTTGTGTTGGTTCTTTCGTGCTTGCATTGGCTTTATCGAGCTTTGCGTTAGTTTTGTTGAGCTTTGTGTTGGTTTTGTCGTGCTTGTGTTGATTTTGTTGTGCTTTGCGTTGGCTTTCCCATGCTGTGGGTTGGGTTTTTTTGCCGTGCTTTATGTTGTTTTTGTCATCATTTTGTTCTTACTTTCATTTTTGGTATTGGTTTTGTCATATTTGTGTTGGTTTCTTCATGCTTTATGTTGGTTTCTTCATGCTTTGCGCTGGTTTTGTAGACCATTGTATTGGCTTTCCCATGGGTTGTGTTGGTTTTGTCGTGCTTGTGTTGATTTTGTTGTGCTTTGCGTTGGCTTTCCCATGCTGTGGGTTGGTTTTTTTTTTTTTTTTTGATGTGTCTTCAAAGAGCTGAAAGAAAGAAAATGGGAATAATAATAATTAAGATCATTAATTAAAGTAAGTAGACGGCCTGAAGGTCTCATGTGGTGATCAATAATTTAACAAGCTAATGATCTAGTTTCAATTCTTCAAATTAAATCTTTAAACAGTAGTTTAAAAGTGTAAAAGAAATAAAGAATGTACTGTAGAAGGGAAAGAAAGGAGAGTAAAATAAAGTGGAAGTAATAAAGAAAGTACAGGAGTGTAAATTTCATCTTATGAATCACTGAAGGAATGGGTTTACTTACTGTGTGTGTGTGTGTGTGTGTGTGTGTGTGTGTGTGTGTGAGTTCAAAGTCACCTTATCAATCTCAGTTCCTGAAATTAAACACTTCAGTAAACAGTATAGCGCTGCTGCTATAGTCACAGTATCGTGATCACACACTGAGACTGTTTACCCAGAATGCCGAGCGTGCCAAAACGGAGCTTTAACTAGTCTTAAATGATCACGGTACAACCACCAAAGCCCCACCACAGACACCACACACACGCACTCACATAACTACACACACATATCCGCAGTGAGTCAGTTCTCTCTCCGATGTCTCGGATTTGACTTGGAAATGAGCTTGTCATATCTGACCCATCTCTGCCGACATTTAATAAATATTTAACTTTAATTTAAATCCCAGCGTCAGCTCGAATTGACCTTGGGTGTTGCATATAACAAAAGCAGCTCAATGCTAATGAATTAGCTCCTCGCTATAAAAAAAAAATCAACAGCAACAACAAAATATGCGACCTGACGATGTGTCACCTCGCTCTGATAGACTTTAATGAGGCTAGAATAAACAAACAAGAATGGCAGATGCGTTTCTGTAAAACACACACACACACACACACACACACACACACACATGCATACACGCATGACCGGGTGGATAAAACAATGAAAAACCTCAACACAAAAATGTGCTAATCCTGCTATTCAGGCTAAACTGTAGACACATTAGCATCACAATTAGCATCACTTTTGACTTTTTTCCCCCAAAAATGTTAATTAACAAGCATAAGAGGAAGACCGCTTTTACTATTGTCTCTTAAAAAAAAAAAAAAAAAAAAAAAAAAAAAAAACAGAGAACTATGTTTAAATAGTGTTTATTTGGATTTAAAAGGCTACTCCTGACATGCTAACATTGCTAATGATAACTGAAGTTCCACAGGCACGAGTTAGCATTATGGATATGAGATTAATTAGTAGCAGCACATATATGTATGTTAGAATATTGGGCATACACACACACACACACACACACACATACTTTTTTTTTTTTTTTAAAGGGCATCTCTTTTGTCACTGAGCTACAGGGTGAGCATGACTCAGCAGTTTGGCCTCTTTTGTATTCTAGTGCTGTACATTGCTACAGTATTTTGTGAGTTGTTTTAATAAAACAGGGGATACTCTGCTGTGAGTTTTCTCATACAGTATACACTGTTTAGTTGATAAAAACTTAAGCCACATGTGATTTTTTATTTTAATTTTTTATTTATTAATAAAGCAGAGTTAGCAATTTAACCCGACTAGCTTAAGCAGTTTGATTAGCTTCGACAAAATATTAAAGCAAGAATTGAAACTCTGTGCCGTGCTGTTTCGGGAAAACAATCAATAACAGGGGCGTGACAAAACTGACTGGACGTTTTCGTTCCTCTTTTAAACACAGAAATTCTGCAGTCAATCCTGCTAACACCTACAGCGGTACCTTGGCATACAAATTTAATCTGTTCCGGATGTGAGTTCTTAAGGTTAAATTTCGTATTGCAAAACTCATTTCCCCATTGGAAATAATGTGCAGATAATCTGTTCCAGCCACATAAAAATATTACTAATATTACCAATTTCCAACACTATAATCACATTTTAGCATGTAAAAACATTTAGAAAAAAAATGTAAGTGAAGTAAAATATGAAATAAATACAGTAGACATTAAACCCCACTTAACCTTAACGTTAATTTATGATTCCTGTTGGCAGTGGCTGCTTTAAAAATTCAACCGAAAGTGGCTCCCCCTTTTCTTCTTGCTACCGTCCTTAATAACATCATTGGAACCCATGGTGCTATGTCTTCACTAAATCTTGTGTGAAATGCAAAAAAAAAAAAAAAAATTGCCAAGGTACCACTGTAGTTTTTCATTTATTAAAGAACACCTTGTTGTTTATAAGCTATACGGATATGATGACATTACAATCCACATTATTCCATTCTGATTTTTGTAGTCAGATCAGCTTTGCGTGTCATGATAGTTCACGTTTATAATGAATAAAATAAAAATAAACGGCACGACTGTTCGCATCGATACTGTACATCTTTGACCGTGCCATATGGGTTAAAACACATCATATTTATACAAACACTCATTCATTTCAATCAACGGATTTGATTTTAGCAAAATTGGGGTTCAGGGTTTTGCAGTTAGTCGGCTGTATCCGTGGAGGTCCTGAAGAAGGTAGAAAGCCGGACGCTTCACTTTAGCTGTTTTAGCAGCTGTTGCTAGTGCTGCAATGAAACCCCAGTTCTGCCAGTGCTGACTGATGACGTAACGCCCTACGAATGCACAGAGGCAAAAAGTCAGATACGATATCAGATATCTGCTCATTCTCATTCAAGTCGTACGACCTAGTAGCGGATCTGTATCCGATCTAGGACCGAATATGTGACTCAGATGCGATCTGAAAAACCTTTAAAAGCAAACAGATCTGTGTCGCATTAGTGTTATATTTACACTTAAATTAACTCTTTTATTCATTAGTGTTTTCATTAGACTGTTCCAGAAACGTTGTATACTATGTGACGCAGGAACACACCGCTGAATGGAACACACTCTAAACACACACTTTTTACACCAAGATCCAATTTCACATGGCTATTCCACACCTACATTCCAGAAACAGCAACACATTTTGAAATTCTCACATACCGAAGCCTTCAAAAAAAAGGATGCCTAGAATTAGCCTCCCTCTCTCTCTCTCTCTCTCTCTCTCTCTCTCTCTCATTCCCTCCAGTGAAAAGACATTAGTGTGCCATCACTCTTTTCTGTTTGAGCTGATTTTATTCTGTGTTTAGGAAACATCTCCTCTCTCTCTCTCTTCTCTCTCTCTTTCTCTCTCTCTCTCTCTTTAATGGCCTGCTGAGTCTTGTAGGTAATGAAGAGGGCTCTCCTCAGGTTCAAAGCTAATTCTGGAGGGTCCTACAGCCTTTAGCTTAGCGTGCTCGCTACCTCATTAGCATGCTCCGCTGCGTCTGTAAAAGCTCACCAACCTGAACTCATTCGCTCTCTACAGGAACGCGAACAATTGGTTGAATCTCAATAAAGCACACACCTTTACTTTTTTCCTGTGTGCATGCGTGTGCGTGTGTATGTATAAAGTGTTTAGTTTAACCGTCGAGTGTCTGCTTCTGCCAGAAATGTAGCAAACATTAACAACGTTTTGATCTCTAAGATGCAATTTTCTGTACTCGTTAAATATTTACTTTTAATATTATTTACTGTGTATTTATTACAGGCAACGTTTCCAGCGCTCTTTCCAAAACGAGCACACGGAATACAGAAAGGCGATCCACCACAGAAATACACATATTTATGAGAATTGAACATCTGCGTTGTTATAAAAAACAAATTAGAATGATTTTGGTTTGGAAAATGGCCTCGTTTGTTAAACGGGCCTCGTTCCAAACCGCTGAACGTCCTCTGGAGCCACATTAGAGATTCTGAACGTCGACCTCAAACGCAAATGTCCGTCTGGAGAGAGAGAGGGAGAGCGCGAGGGTCTGCCTGTATTTCCTCTGTGCGGGAAAATAGGACTGGGGAACGATCCGGATAGATAATTAATGAGTGGGATTAATGGATTTTGCAGCAGTGGCACGAATGCTGAGAGAATTCAGGACGCTGCAGAGGCGCAGGCAGCGTTATATCTGGAACCATTTTGTGCTGTTTTTCTTTTTCGTTTTGTTTTAATACAGGAAGATAAAAAGAATTCTTGTTATTAATGAAAATTCTTCAATTAGTAGGTAAGCTCAAAACAAATGACGTTAATACGAAGG
Source organism: Clariallabes teugelsi (assembly GCA_030014215.1). Taxonomy (NCBI): domain Eukaryota; kingdom Metazoa; phylum Chordata; class Actinopteri; order Siluriformes; family Clariidae; genus Clariallabes; species Clariallabes teugelsi. Next base: position 2,684,372 of record JAQMYG010000015.1, read on the forward strand.
CCCTAAAGAGACTTCCACCATCATTTGTGGAGACGTTTGTTTGTGACCCAAGCACAACATTGCAAATACAACCTCAAATCAACAAAATTGTAACATTTACTTTTATTCGTTTATTCACACTACGTCCGAGCACATCCATGGTCCTTTGAGTTTCTGAGTATAGAATTACGTTCGGAGATTGGGACGGACCCAACAGCTTCCCACACACAGAGTGTGTATCTCGCATCACACATCTCTTAGTTTCATTTTCTTTCATAAAATATTACTGGGAGGTGTGTCTTAGCTCCAAAATTATTCCACTGTAATATGGGATTAGTACAGCAGCCTGCCTTTCAATTTAATATTGCAGTAAATAGCTGTTCGGCGGCACGGTGGCCATCTTTCATCTCCTTAGTCTCCTGGGAAAGGCTCTAGGCCCATACAGGATAAAGCGGTATAGACGATGAATGAGTGAGAGAGTGCATGAGAAAGTAAATTACTGTTGTTTGCTATTTTTTGTGCCATTCTTTATGTGTGTGCATTTATTAGCATCAACAGCATGCCTGTTAATGGTCCTGTATTAAGCACACAATGCGCTCGGGGTGAGGATCTGAGTTCGAGTCCCGCTCAGGCCGTCACTTTGGTGTTAATATTCTTTCGAAGTCGTTCGTGTTGGGACATTCTTTCAACATTATCCCTTCGTCATATAATCAACGCTGTTCCAGTGTCAAAGCCGTCAAAGTTTCTAACTTTCCAACGTTTCCAATTTAACATCAAAACAACCTTTGACAACCCAATGACAAAACAACACTATTCAATGTTACGTGAGTATTATCCTTCCATGAGCTAGAAGTGTCATGTTCTCAGAACTGAATTTATAACAAATTGAACATTCTTAAAATCATAATGTAATCATACAGTACATAGGAAACATTCTGCTAAGAGAAAATTGCTGTCCAAGCTAAGGGTGCATCAGTATTTCCTTACTTCCTCAGACCTCACCTCTGTGTCTGTTCCCTTTTAAAACCGAGTCTTTGGGGAATTTTGTTAAAGTGGCATTTGTAAGTGTGTGTCATTGTCTCTCGCCCCGAAGCTGTGAATGCACTGGTCTGAATTTCGGTGTCACGTCAATATAGTGTGAGGAGACTCGAGGAACAGTGGGGGAGATGAGATCAAAGTGTGTGTGTGTGTGTGTGCGTCTCATGAGAGCATCCATGTTTGAAATGGCCTTTATTAGCAAATGTCACACTGCGAGAGACCCATTTCTCTCTCTCTCTCTCTCTCTCTCTCTCTCTCTCTCTCTCACACACACACACACACACACACACACACACACAC
>JAQMYG010000015.1:2743409-2755636 GCA_030014215.1 Clariallabes teugelsi
AAATAAATAGGTTTTTAGCCTAGACTTAAACAGTGAGACTGTGTCTGAGTCCCGAACACTATTTGGAAGACTATTCCTTAAGTTTAGAGTGTTAAGGGGTCCAGATTTTTTTTTTTTTTATAAGAGAAGTGTTTTTTATTTTTTTATGATTCTGAATGGAAACGTTCCAGTTAAAAACCAAAAAATAAATAAAATAAAAAAAGCATTAACACGGCTAGATATTTTGAACAATAATGAGTACTTAGATTGAATCTATGAAATAAAAAATTCATTAACTCAGACCTTTAAAAAAAATTTTTTTTATCCAGCCGTAATTGATTGATTAGCTCAAATAAATAAATAAATAAATAAATATGTTTCCAATTTTATATATAAAAAAAAATCTTTGATTTTGGTAAGCCTGCTTTCATCTTCACATTCCACCCCTCACTTCCTGTTCCGGGGTTTGTCACAATGGTGTAGGTGTCATCACTGTGTCCTCTCACCTCCAGGGTCGAGGGTTCGATTCCCAGCTGAGGGGGTGTGTGCATGGAGTTTGCATGCTCTCCAGGTACGCTGGTTTCTATTCTCTCCATCTCTTTCTATCTCCTTTTCTGATCTCTTCTTTCCTTCACATCACATTTCCTTTCTCATCTTCTCTTTTCTTCTCCTCTTTTTCATCACATTGTCTCCTGTCTTCTTCTCCCTTCTCCCTTCTCTTCTTTTTGGTCACATTGCGTCTCTTCACTCTTTTAGTTGTAACATATCTTCTTTTTTTTCACACTCCATCTTTGCTTTTCTGTCCCTTTTTCTTATCTCGTCTCCTCATTCTCCATCTACTATCTTTTCTGCTTATTTCTCTATTTTTTTCCCCTGCAGTGAGACACAGACGCTCCACATCCACGTGTGAAGATACTGAGGATTATTTTTAATGAAACTAATGAATTGAATAAGAAATTGGAGATACAGTATGATGTGTGTTTTGGTATTAACTTTACTCTTCATTAGCACATCTCTCTCTCTCTCTCTCTCTCTCTCTCTCTCATCTTCTCTTTATTCTCTTTTAGCTTTGAAACTCTCTTTTGCAGCTTAAGTTCATTTAGTAAAGCTGTACAGCAAATTTTCTCAGACTTTCTGCGTACACATTAGAGAGGAACAGAGCAACAGTGTGTGTGTGTGTGTGTGTGTGTGTGTGTGTGTGTGTGTGTGCTGATGTATGCTAAAGTAATTATGTTAATGTGTTGACGACAGAGAGGAGTGTCAGGCGTAATCTAAAGCCTGGTAGGTGATGAAACGTCAGAGAGTGAGAGAGCAGTGTGTGTGTGTGTGTGTGTGTGATCTCACAAGTGAAGAGAGTAGGGATGAATGATAGGAGGACCAAATGTAAGGTGTGATTTTTATATGTGTATGTGTGTGTGTATAAAAATAGAGAGAAGGAAAATAAGGGTGTGAGACAGATTTTTGTGTGTGTATCTGTCCATGTGTGTGTGTGTGTGTGTGTGTGTGTGTGTGTGTGTTTTAAAGTACTTCATCCTGGTGGCTCATTATTGCCCACTTCAGCTCCAAAGTGCATTATGGTCCCTGGAGGACATGAGTTCTGCGTGTGTGTGTGTGTGTGTGTGTGTGTGTGTGTGTTTCATTCCCTCTCTGTCTTTTCCATCTCTTCAAAGAACAAAATGAGCATTTAAGGTCTGTGAGTATTACTTTGCGGTCTATTGTTTGTGTGTGTGTGTGTGTGTGTGTGTGTGTGTTGTTTCTTTCTTTCAGGCACTTTCAGCAGAATATCACAGTTCAAATATTAGAGGGGGAAAGATGAAGGGAAAAAAATCGATCCATGACACAAACAAGTTTATTTATTTATTTATTTTTAAAATAACGTATCCATAAAACAAATTATTTAAAATGAATATATATATATATATATATATATATATATATATATATATATAAGGTCTCAGAGCTCCTATAATGTGTGTGTGTGTGTGTGTGTGTGTGTGTGTTGGAGTGCTTTAGTGCCCGTGCCTTACGTCAATCTCCCTTGATTTCACTCCTCTTACAAACACAGCATTTCAGTTTCTATGGAAATGATCTACTCCGGAGCCACGCCCCCCACAGACAACAGCAAAGCTGAGCACCAAACCAGGGAGGGGCTCTTTTCTATATGAGATCACATTAAGGAGATATAATAGTTGGTTTGTTTAAACCCAGGCTAATACAAAAAAGGAATCATTTGATCCTCAAGATTTGTATCAGATACGTTTCCAGTTTTCTAACCGCGGATTTGATCATGGACCCAACAGTGGTGTGCTGGTGGTGACGGGGCTCGAACCAATGACCCTCCAACCTGCAACCCAAAACCCTGCCCGCCTGAGCCACCACTGCCCAACTGTAAAAGACGAAAGATGTTGTTTCAGATGGACGACATCACAACCTACAGTATTTCCAACTATATGACAAAGTCATACAAACGCTATGGGTTCCTGGTGGGTTCTCGTTATCTCCTAATAGAGCCGTGGAGATGATTTCTGATATTTTTCTAACTTCTGGTGCTTGGCGGTTGGTGCTGTAATTCATTGTTTCCTGTTTGAGCATAAAAATTGCACAATTTGCATAAAATCATAAATCGTGCCGAATCCCGGTTTCCGGTTGTTCGAGTAGCTTTCAGCAGCTGGCTCAACACATCTGTCACTCAAAACGTCCACTTGATCCTGGAGCAATTTTTTATTGAATTAAACAAGGTTGAACTTCAAAACTTACAGTTCTTCCTTACTTCATCACCGGACATCTGACTTTTCCGACTTTTGCGAAGACGCCTGGCTCGTGAGACTATCCGACATGGCCGTCATCATGGCATCTTCTCCAGCCTGTAGAGAATTTTTTGTTTGTTCTGTTTTAAGAAGCAAAGAATTTATACCTCATCACCCACTCTACGATCCATACAACCTGCCTTGTTTTAAAAACGTATGTCCTTTATGATAAGCTTTGTTCTAGCTTTGGCAGATTAGCAATGCGTGTTAACTGTTTTAGTTTGTTTGTACACACACCAGGGGAACCAATGATATACATCTTTTCAAGCTTCACTTGTCTCTCAAAATAGAAGTAACGGACCACATGCGGCGTAGAGCCGGACCGAGGATTCGTCACTCGTTTCAGTTCGTCGTTCCGCTTTACTGCGTCTAACTTTGTAGATAATTTGCACAGAACTCAAACGCCGCTAGCCGCTTTGTCGCTCGCGTGAATGCAGAATAAACGAGTTCTGTTTGTGAGTGCAGCTCATTGGAGAAAATGAATTTTCTGTGTTTTCTATCCTCACGCTGCATCTTCTCGACCGCTCCTAAGAGATAAAAGCGTGATATCATCTCCCCTGCTGTCTGGGCTGCTTTCTGTGACTCGCTAAAGAGAGAGACAGAGAGACAAAACAAATAAAGAAAGAGAGAGAGAGAGAGAGAGAGACTGAGAAATAGAGAGAGACAGAAATTAAATTAGAATTGGAATTAAAGACACACAAGTGTGAAAGCACTCAGCTGGAGCCCTCCAGAGCCGCTGAGAGATTCTCATATTGAAGTATGTGTGTGTGTGTCTGTGTGTCTGTGTGTGTTTTTGTGCTTAAAGAAATATATCAGTCAGAAAACAAATGGGTTTTGATATTGTTTTGTTACAGACCCGGTTCTCGAAGCAATAACGCCATAAAACACACACTGTCTCTCCAAAAATCACACCTTCATGCACTTTATAGTGCACTAATACATAGAATATTGAGATCACTCCTAAAATCCAGCAATGCATTCCAGCATGTTGTTATCCAACTTCAGAGTACCCTGGAGGATATCTAATACCCATGATGCATGGTTTACCCCAGACTATATGCCTTTATATCTCCTTTATCACATCTTATCCTTACACACCAGCTCGTGACTTTCTGATCCAGTGTCTCCGTATGAAAGAGTTTCAATTCACACCAGTAAAAAGAAGTTAGTCATCAAGGTCATTAAAGTGTGTAAAAGCAGTGTATCAAGCAGACCGGTGTTCTGATCAGTGCAAAGAATTTCAGTTCATGACGAAGCACCCGTCATCGTGTGGGATCTGGAGATGCTCGAGCTCCAGGTGCTGATTTGTTCAAATTATTTGCAGTCGGTTTAATAACCCCGATGGGAGTCAAGCTTAGAGGAAGCGGATGCAACAGGAACTTGAGAAGCTTTAAAAACACTCCAGATAAAACTTCACATTCACATTAAGCTCTAAGGATCTCCATTAAACTCCAGCATTCTTTATGAAACATCAAGAAACTTTTCAGTTTTTTATTAAACACAATCAAATACCATGAAAAGTTGAACATCCACATCAGGCTCTAAGAATCTCCATCAAACGCCAGCATTCTCTATCAAATACCTTTATTCTCTATTAAAAGACATCAAACACAATAATTCTCCATAACACAATTGAACACCATCCTTCTCCAATGAACACAATCAAATGTCATTATTCTCTATTAAACACCACGCGGTCTCATGAAAAACCCAACATTCACACCAGGCTCTGAGAATCTCCATCAAATACCATTACTTACCCTAAAACAACATTAAATGTCATAATTTTCCATTAACCACCATCAAACATGATCATTCTCCATTCAATACCATCACATACCATCATTTTCCATTAACACACAAAAGCCATGATTCTACATCAAACACTATAATTCTCCATCTATCGTCATCATTCTCCATCGAACACCATCAAACTCCATTATTCTAACTTGAACACAATTCAAACTTCAACGATCTTCATTAAGCACCTTCAGAATTAATCATTCTATAATAAACACCATTAAACAACATAAATTGCAAAGCCATCAAGTTTCTACCTTCCTCATAAATCAGCACATAAATTAATAATTAAACACCAAAAGAAACCATGATTCATCAACATCCAGGAACCTCCATTATTCTATATTAAACACCATTAAAGCACATCATTATTGCTCTCCATTAAAAATGTTTGTTGTTTATTGAACACCATCAAATTCTTTACATTCTTTATTAAACACCAACACACTTTCCATCTTCCTTAACCACCATTAAACATCATAGTTCTATATTAATCATCATCATACACCTTCATTGTCCATCTAACTATCTCACCATTAAACCTGTACTATTTTAATTAAAGACCATCACACTAGTTCTATCAGTTTTCATTAAGCATCTTCAAACTTCATAATTCTTCGTTAAACACCATCAAAATCTGCCATTTTATATTAACTCTATCCAAACGTCATCATTCTTCATTAAACACTATCGAACTCCATTATTCCTTATTTAAGCACAATTAAAGTCTATCATTCTATATTAAACGCCATCGAACTCCTTTGTTCTTTATCGAACTCCATCGTTTTTCATTAACATTCTCCATCTGACAGGATGAGCCGAAATGATAGAGAGATAGAGTAAAAATAAATAAATAATAAAGAGAATGTAAAAATAGAGGACTTTATTATAGGAAGGAGGAAAGAGGCGGGAGAGAGAGAGAGAGAAAGAGAGAGAGAATAAAAGTGGAAAAGTGCTAAAAGAGGAATAAAAACCCTGAAAAAAAATATCAAAGAAATACAAGGGAAAAAATAAAGAGAAAGAGAAGGAGGGAAGGAGGAAAGAATGGAATAAAAGTAATATAAATGCCGATTAAAAAAAAAGACAAGGGAGAAATAGAGATAGAGAGAATTCGTTCTGAACGAGGGATAAGTGGAGTGGAGGAGTGAGGATGGTTGAAGATTTAATTAGTTTTGTCTCTTGTGGTCAAAGCTGATCACAGTCTTGCTTTTATTTTTATCAGCCTCCCTCAGAGCGGCAACACACACGCACACACACACGTGCGCGGCAATGCGGCCGCCTCAATTGAAGCGATACACATCACCAATTTATTAAGTGGACAGAGAGATAGAAGCTGTTTCCATATCACAAAGTCATCAAGATGAGAAACGTGAACAGTTGAACGTACAAAGGAGAAGTAACATGCACACACACATATACACTCATACATTGACTTAAATAGCTATGTAGTGTCAAGTGCTATGGTTTTGGCTTGACCCATTTTGTGCTGAAACTGGAGACTCCTTCCATACAGTAAACCACGGCAAGTGGAAGATTTCACTGTTTGTTAAAAAAAAAAAAAAGATGGATTTTTAAGACTTAATACTGGCAACACACTGCCTTTTGCTGACTCAAACTCCATAAATGTGTGTATGTGTATGTGTGTGTGTGTGAGTGTGATCTTCTTTGCTGCTGTTAATAATTTAAATGTCCATAGACAGGCAATGACTTACATTGAGCCTCATTGTGATCCTGTTTCTCCCCGGACACGCCTAATGGAAGAAGCAGCCCTTTTATTAGCCCTCGCGAACTCGATAGCATTAAACATTAATGCTAAATATAAAGCGCTTGTTGCGTAACGCTCGTCGCTCCTCTCCGCGCGGTACACCCTTAAAACCTGCACGACCAGGCTTAATAACACTTATAAGGCAGCAGTGAAGGCAATAATTACCGGGAGCCATTCTAATGGATGTGTATTTGTGTTTCAACTCTTCTGCTTGTCAGCATGTAGCTGACGTTACATTCATAATTAATGGTGCTACACAAACACACAAACACACACACACACACAAAAAAAAATAGGATTCGCTGGAGAACTGTTATGTTCTGCACTTACACATCATCGTAAAGTACAGTAAGAGAAAAAAAAAAACTTCAAAAGCTGAGTCATGATGTCAGCCACCCAAAATAACAAACTGCTCATAAATATTTATTTGCACCTCAAAAGCATTTCATGCAAATTTGCATTATTTAAGGAACATTACTGTACTTGCTATAACAATTATAAATATACAAATTCTGCACATTTGACCTATTATACAGTTGGTCATATAACAAGCTAAAGAGAAAAAAATGTGTATAGTGTCCAAAGTTTAAAAAGAAAAGGCTTCACCGTTCATTCACTTTGGTTACTAATTATAGGCATAAATTTTTGACAGGTATTAAAGAGAACAACGTGTAAGACGTTTTGGTTCAGCTCGAATAATTTTTTCTGTTTTTTCCAGTTTTGCATGTATTGAAATGGTTGACGAACATCATTTTATACGAGCAAACATCATGAAACACCTTTATTTTCTATTAAATTCCTTAATTCTCTATTACACACAAAATTTACCATTAAACACGAAGATTTTCCAACAAACAGCATCGCTAATAAAACGCTATTTCACAAGGTTCATTTAACACTGAACACGGACATCAAACACCATTTACTCATTTCTCTTTTTTACTTTATTTATTCTATTTTATGCACCTTAAGTAGTGACACCGAATTTACAATAAAGAATCTATCTATCTACTGTATTTATGATCAAACACCATTTTCATATGAGCAAACGCCTTCATTTTCTATGTCTCACATCAAAGACTCAGATCAATCCATTTCACATTCTCAAACACTCACATTCACCACCAAACTCAAAGAACCTTCACATGCAGTAGCTACAACCAAGGAAACAATAAGAAATGTCAATTAAGAAGACTTTTTTTTTTTTTTTTTTTTTTTTTTAAATCTTTACATTGAAACATGGTGCTTTGTTGACTTTGTGTTTAGTGCTTTGATGTTTGGGGTCCCAGAGTCCCCAGTGTTGCATGTTTTGGAAAATAAAAGTACTGAATTCAAAAGGAAGTATTTTTCCTTTCAAATATTGTTCTACACAAATAAAAAATTTAAAACCACTGAAAATAAGTTCAATTCTTACACAGGCTTGTACAGTACCAGTATTCAGATTTTACTGGCCTTTGTTTTATACTGGATTCATGTAAAATAATGTTGTAGTAATTTTAAAACCGAACCAAGCTAAACAGAATGTAATTTTGTGTTTATGCACTGCCTTCTTTCAGTACTGTTAATGTATTCACTAAACGGCTAAATCTAAAAGCTTTATTTATTGCTGGAGTTTAAGTGCAATGTTATCACTAACATTTAAAATGTTCACTAAAAGGTGAGTTTCGGGCCTCTTGGGGAAATATAATACAATCAAACATTTAAACTCACCTTCTTATTTAATGATTTTTTTTTTGTTTCATTTTTATTTTTTTACATGCTAGAACAATTCTGGAGATTTCAAAACTAGAAAAATATGGAATTAATTAAGTACCAACAACAACAACAGCAAGTTTTTATACAAAGCTCAGCTGTTCTGGATTAGTATTAGGAGGCGTGTCCAAACCTTTGACTGGTAGTGTATGGCCTCTATGTGTATCTGTATTGCACTCAACTTAAATGTCTATGTGTAAGTAAATATTAATTGAGTCTTTTTCTCTCTCTCTCTTTTTTTTCTTTTTCATGTTTTCCACCTCACACACCATCTGCTTCACCCAATTCAGGTAAGAGCAGCTGAAATGTTTTCGCCTTATATTGAACTCTCTCTCTCTCTCTCTCTCTCTCTCTCGGTAATCCCCCGTCAAGGCCATGTGCAATTCATCACCTCCCTCTGGATAAGTGTTTAGCATCTCTCTCTCTCTCTCTCTCTCTGATTGAGATTCATCACCTAAATCACCCAGGCTAGATTTAAGAGTGGCAGACTCAGGGACACCAGTGTTTCTCTCAACACACACACACACACACACACACAGCTTCATGCTGTTTTTTTCCTGAAGTCCATTATCCAATCAAACGGGTCAAACGAGTTATAGCCCTTTTACCCTCCATTTCTCCCTCCATTTTCCGCTGTGACAGAAACGCATGAGTGCACTCATTTTCATAAACACCGTAATGGAGTTCGAGTCATCGGTAATGCTCTTCGGGGTTAACTTGAGTCGAAACGACCCCACTTTTAATGGTGTGAAATGTGAAAGAATAGTCATAATAATCATGAACTGCATTTAAAAAAGCTGACAAAACAATAAAACGCCGCTGCGTGAAAGGAAATCTATCTGCGTGCTTATAGCTCACAGGCTACGAGCGTTCCCAGATTACATGAGCGCGGTACGTCATCGGTACATCATATACTGTATTAATACTTTAACCACATAGCATGTGTTCTACAGTATATAGATAGAACCAGAATCAACATTACTATATGCTAATTATGCACATTTAAAGAGCCAAAGTTAGCTAATTACACAGCATCTACAAACAGGGTCAAAGTTGTTGCTTGCTAATCTCATACAGTTAGCTAAGCTAAATATGCTTATCTTAGATTAAAAATTAGCATTTTAGAGTCAAAGTTATAGCTTTAGCTAATGACACAGATAAAGAGTTAGCTTCTACAAACAGATGTTAGTGTGAGCTAATCATGAACAGTTAGTTTAAGTTTATATGCTTACCTTAAACAAAAAGTTTGCATTTTACATCCGCAATTAAGCTTTAACTAATAACAGATTGATAAAGAGTTAGTGTCTACAAACACAATCGAAGTTCGTGTAAGCTAATGACAGGCAGTTAGCGTTATCTAAATCTACTAATTTCAGACAGAGGTAGCACTTTAGAGCCAAAGTTAGCTTTGGGTAATAACACAAAGATAAGGAGTTAACAACTACACATCTTACATCATTAGTGTAACCTAATCTTATCTAAATAGGCTAATTGCAAATGGAGTTAGCAAATTAGAGCTAAATTTAGCTTTAACTAATAAAGAGGAGTTAGTGTCTACAAACAGAGTCGAACTTACGCTAGTATAAGACAATCATAGGGAGTTATTGTTAACCTAAATATGCTAATGTCAGGTGGACTTAGCATTCGAATGTTAGCTTTACCTATTCACATACACATATTCCTGCACACATTAAGTTAGCTTTAGCTTAGGACACTCAGTAAAAACAAAAATAAACAGAAAATTTAAAAGCGTTTATGTTCATATTCTCCATTGATTTTTTTTTTTTTTTTTTTTTTTTTTGTCAGCGTTTGAGCTCACTTCACAGCGTATATTTTCTATCCATTCCTCTGCTCACCCATCATCTTCAATTATTAGATTAGAAAACGTCTCAGATGAACATTTTGAGGCTGTTATTTCTGACAGTGTTTTAGGTCGCTTGGAGAATCCCAGGAGTTAGCGCCGGTTCACAGCCGTAATTAGCGCGGATAGAGAGATATTACAGTAATTTATCGGAATCTCTCTCTCCTTAATCCCACTTAAAGAAGGTTAATGAACTGCAGGAGGAAAAAAAAATGAAGAAAATGTTTTTGCCATGAGAGGCAGACTCTCGCTCCAAATCAAGACGATTACATCATGTCTCACAGGCTCCTCACAGTCTTTGTATTTCATTATTTCGTTATACATCATTTCAATTATTATTATTTTAGTATCTGGTTTCCTACATTTTCTTATGTGCATATAGTACTTATTGCACTTAAATGGTAACAAAAAGCAAATATATAATAAAGTTTCGTATATAATTTACTGACAGTAAATTTCCACTTGTGGATGGAAAGTGCAGCTGTGAATCACAGACTCATTTTAATGATATACTTCTAATGCGTTATTGTTACTATAGTAACAGCTCGCTAGATTTCACTGCTATTGCTGTTTAACAGGCTACCCTGTGTGGGTTTTCAATTATGGTTTTAGCTAGTTATATTTATGAACACATTTACTTAGAATTTATCTAATCGTTAACGCTGGTCAGCTAGCTTGCTAAATCCAAACCGGATTTCCTTCTTAAAAATTGTATTAACAAATGTTGCCTCCTAATTTAAGTTGGCTAGCATCACATATTTTGACATTGACGATGTTAAGTCTCACTTATTCATGAAAATTGGTAACCCTGCTAACATCAGCAATCTAGCTAACTTTATATATTTTCCTGACAGGATTGATGAAGCAGGGGACCCTTGAAAAATGCGACTCCCGTATCGTTCTTGTGTCGGTGTACAGTATATGCAGATTTAGCTTAGCCGTGTACTGCTGCAAGGAAGCCTTTCCCAATTAACCTCGGCTACGTCCTCGTCTGAAACAGCCGCCGGAACAATTTTCTTCAAAGGCTGATTTGCTTGAGTGCAAATTCCTGGCAGCAGGAGATGAACGCACACACAGAATATTTCCTCGACAAATAGATTTTGCTTGTAAGCACTGAGAATGCTTGCAGTGATTTGCAAACGGAATAGCGTGACCGTTTGGAAATTGTGAAGAACCGCGTTGGGAGAGAGAAAAGTGATTTGCATTGCAAAAAATAAAATAAAAAAATGGAGGGGGGTGGAGAGAAGAAAGAAACCCAAACACTATCTATAAATATTCTTATTTGCAATTTCCGACTTCACATAGCATGCTTACTGAGAAATGCGAGTTGTAATGCGAGTCCCTTTTTTTTTTCTTTCAGTAATCAGCTAGAATGTTTTAAAATGGTGTAAACTGTTGGGGATTCATGAGTGTATGTAGCCTCAATAGTCACCAAAAGGAACCCATGCAAGGAGAAACGCAACACAGTCGGGAGAACACGAATGGATATTAATATCCACTGCTAATGGTAAACAGATTGCTGGAAAATCTGTCTGCTTTTTGTTTTTCAAATCATATCATCTCATAAACACCTATCACATGACACGGAATTTTGAAGGGATTTAAAGTAATAAATATAATAAATAATTAAATAACTAAATCCTATATTGTACTATATCACCTGTCAAAAACACCATGGGACTACCTAAAACATGGCGTTTGTGATGGTACCCTGGTACTTAGTTGCTGATATACAATATGGTACAGTACATGGTTCTACCATGATATAAACTTTGGTATAATGATACATGTCTTATAATATGGTATATAGTTCTACCAAGGTTTGCAGTGCGGTACTATGGAACAAGTACCAGGGTAAAACGTATGGTATATGTGTAAATGTACTATAATAGTAATATGTATATAGTATACAGTAGTATAGACCTGTTGTAGGTTAAATTAATAAAAGTTTTTTTCACTGCTAATGCTAGTCAGACACCTAGCTGAATCTACCAGAATCTTCTAGTAAACTAACTAACATGGCTAATGTGGTTTCATAAATACTATAGTCTCAATCTTTCTAATGAAAATTAGATTTCAAATAGTAAGAAATCTTAATGGTTATGTTTAGCTAATGTGACAAACCATCAAAGATAATATTCAATAACAGTCATAAGTGCTAGTCAGGTAGCGAATGAGCTAACTGACAGGATTGTTGACAGACATTTAAATGTTTCCATCAAAATATTTAGAAATATTAAAAATAGAATATTTAGAAATATAT
>JAQMYG010000015.1:2769376-2781807 GCA_030014215.1 Clariallabes teugelsi
ATACCCAGACACTGCCTCCACAGGTTAACACACAAACTACAATTTGGGCTGCAGGCTGGCGTTAGACAGAGACAAACAAACGGCAGTGTAGAAGTCAATCGAGCGCCACTACAAAACACAACATAAACGTCTAGGACGTTCAGAGCGCGTTCGTTTATTCAAAAAATTAACGCCCGTGTCAACAAGGCCTAAGAGGAAATCTCTGGTTCTGGAAAAATGAGTCCAACTTGGAAGTGTCAAAGCGTGCAGTTCCTCGAATGACCACTAGGAGCTGGCTCTAAATATGAGACAATCCCCATAGAGCCCCATGTTAAAAATGTCACATGTTAAATTTTTATGTAACTCATCAGTTGAAATTATATTAAGCCATAAGGTTATGCATAATAAAGGCATGGATGATTTGAATGATACCTGCATTGGAGGGTCAAACCACTAGCTGTCTGTCTGCAAGGCATCACTTTAGCTAACTGGAATCATTGTAGTTTAGCTTACAACAAGAACTGTAGGAGTTGAAACCGCACTGGCGAGCTAGTTTATTGTAACTCAGGTAAGTAGGTAGGTTCCAAAAACACAGCCGGTTGGTTCTGTGCCTTTTTTATTCTATTCTATTGATGGATTAACCAAGGTTTAGGCGAAGTCAACTCTTTCCAAGATGGCGACGACCAGAGCTCCCACAGTTGAGTTTCGAAACTGCTTTTCAGAACCCTGTAGGTGATGTCACAGAGGGTTTGTGCAGGTCTTATACAGTCTATGGTGCTGTGCTGTAAGTGAGGAATAAAACATTTAGTGTTGTGCTGTTATGGGAAAATAATCAACAGTGGCGATGAGGGAGTCCCTGGTACTGCATTAATGATACTGTTATTCTTGCTTAAGAGTTCCTCCCAGGATTAACTCTCTTTAATTAACTCTTGACCAGTTGCTTTTCTGAGACATTTGACCTCAACTAAGAAACATCTAAATGTAATTCTGTGTTTTTTGGTCGAGAGTGATGGAAGACAAAATGAGTGCATCTGGATTTTAGCTAACTTTACATCAGACTGCCAAGAAATAAATACAACAACACACACACACACACACACACACATGCTGTCTACAGAACAGTCTCTGTGACTCGGCGAAGGTGTAAGGCATAATCAGTAATTGTGTTTTCTCTGTAAATTCCCCACAGGAGTCGAAAGAGGCTCATCGGGGAGAGCGGGATTAATTGAATTCGCACTCGTTCTAACCGAAGCGCACTTCTGCACTTCACTAATCATCCGATATGAGCTCTTCATCTTGCATTCATATCTCTAATAAGTCCCTAATATGAGCGTCCTTTTTCCGAGCGCTAACCTTCAAGAGCCAGCTTTATTTATTCATTTGGAGGAGGAGAGAGAGAAAGAGAGAGAGAGAGAGAGAGAGAGAGAGATGAATCAGATGTAATCAAATGAAGGTGGAGACGTTCATCACTTGGGAACGATGACATTTAAAGGCGAGCTGGTGTGTGCTCGCTGAAATAGCTGGAATCGCTTCACTGTCTCTTTGCATATTTCCCTTCCTCCCGTCCTCCTTCTGTCTCATTAACAGCTTTTTATTTTTATGAAAATAGATTTTTATAAGGCTTATAAAATAACAGATAAATGTTGAACGATCTAAAAAAAAAGTTATGCCACATATCACAAACAAACTTGGTTTTAATTAGCACCAGTCTTAATTTTATCACTGCTGTTTAGATCGACCTTTGACCCCCTGCATGCTTCTGTTCCGTTTTAGAGTTTATGGCAGTCTTGATCAGAGCGAGACCATTAAAGATCGCTCAGTGAGACTAAAGCGAGAACGTTAGCTTGAACAGTGCGTACTAGCTAAAGCTGGCTTATCACCAAACACACTGGATCTTCATTTCATTTCTCGTCTCAACCACGGAATAATTACAACTAATTAAAAGACTAGGAGTGTTTCAGACGGGAATTGAAATCTGAAAAAGCTGCCTGAGCTTTAATCAGTTTTACACAACTATAGGATTAGAGCGAGTTTCTTAAAGCACCTCAGGTGAATATAAACACTGTGTGGACCCAAGTTTAAGGCTTTTTAATAACTAGCAGGAAAATGAAACTGTTAAGACAAACGAGTTTCATTTGAGGGCATTGAATTTAAAAACAAAAAGCAATAATAGTGTAAAACTAAATTCTAATCCTAGTTCTAATTCAGTTCTTGCCTCCGATGCTTTTTGTCAGCAGAATAAAAGGCAACAAAACAAAGCACTTCATAGTATCATTTAATATTTAATTTAATTAATTATGAAGCATAATATACATTTTATATATTTTACATACAGTGTAGTATATACTGTATATCATCATATTTATTCTTTTTCTTTTTTTACTCTTTCTCTTCTTCTTCTTATTATTATTATTATCCTAGATAAAATTGGTGTTTTTTGGGATGTGTTGGAGTGTGTGTTGTTGTTTGTTGACATGTGTTGGTGTTTGTTATATTGTGTTGGTGTTTGTATGTGTTGATGTTTGTTGGAGTGTGTTGGTGTTTGTTGTAGTGTGTTGGTGTTTGTCGGAGTGTGTGTTGGTGTTTGTTGGAGTGTGTTGGTGTTTGTATGTGTTGGTGTTTGTTGACGTGTTGGTGTCTGTTGGAGTCTGTTGGTGTTTGTATGTGTTGATGTTTGTTGACATGTGTTGGTGTTTGTTGGAGTGTGTTGGTGTTTGTATGTGTTGGTGTTTGTTGACATGTGTTGGTGTCTGTTGGAGTTTGTATGTGTTGGTGTTTGTGTGTGTTGGTGTTTGTTGACGTGTTGGTGTTTGTATGTATTGGTGTTTGTTGACATGTGTTGGTGTTTGTTGGAGTGTTTGTTGTTTTCTGTTAGAAGGTATTGGTGTTTGTGGAAGTATGTGTCATGTCGGTTGGAATTTGTTGGTGTTTGTTGTAGTGTGTTGGTGTTTGTCGGAGTGTGTGTTGGTGTTTGTTGGAGTGTGTTGGTGTTTTTGGAGTGTGTTGGTGTTTGTATGTGTTGGTGTTTGTTGACATGTGTTGGTATTTGTATGTGTTGGTGTTTATTGACGTGTTGGTGTTTGTATGTGTTGGTGTTTGTTGACATGTGTTGGTGTTTGTTGGAGTATGTTGGTGTTTGTATGTGTTGGTGTTTGTTGATATGTGTTGGTGTTTGTATGTGTTGGTGTTTGTTGACATGTGTTGGTGTTTGTATGTGTTGGTGTTTATTGACGTGTTGGTGTTTGTATGTATTGGTGTTTGTTGACATGTGTTGGTGTTTGTTGGAGTGTTTGTTGTTTTCTGTTAGAAGGTATTGGTGTTTGTGGAAGTATGTGTCATGTCGGTTGGAATTTGTTGGTGTTTGTTGGAGTTTGCTGGTGTTTGTTGAAGTGTTTTGCTGTTCAGTT
This sequence comes from Clariallabes teugelsi, assembly GCA_030014215.1. Lineage (NCBI taxonomy): Eukaryota > Metazoa > Chordata > Actinopteri > Siluriformes > Clariidae > Clariallabes > Clariallabes teugelsi. The sequence goes on from JAQMYG010000015.1 coordinate 2,772,763, forward strand.
AAGTGTGTTGTATGGTATTGTTTGTTCTAACAGAGTTAGTTAACAGGTTATTTATTACTTCTTCTTCTTCTTCTTATTATTATTATTATTATTAATATAAACCTAGATGAAGGTTGTCACCAGTGTGAGAGTGATTTTAAATGTACTTGTTCAGTTTTGTACACTGTCCAAACTTCTTCCTCCTCTGTTCCTGTTTTATTTAATTTATTTATTTATTTATTTATTTATTTTTTTTTTTTTACATATATTACATATATTTATCTCCCTTTTTGTTTGGCCTTGGACTTATTCATGAGACTAAGGTTTTTTTGGACTGTACACAAGGTGTGTGTGTGATGTGACCCTCGCTGTGCAACATAACATACCTCGGTATACTCATTTGTATTTCAAACCACTATAACAGTTACACAAAATCAACCCTAACAAGCTCCAGTTGTTGCGTAGGCATGCCCTCAACTTTTCTCTCCGCCGTTTCAGTCTCTCTCCCTCTGTTTCCGCTCTCTCTTTTCGAGTCTCTCCCTGTCTGTCTCTCTCAGACAGATGTAAGTTGACAGGCAGATGCAGTAATTGATAGACAGCAGCCCGGGTTCCTGTCTGTGTCAGCGTTTTACAGAAAGACTGAGGGTTAGAGGAAAGGGAAAAAGCGAGCGAGAGGCTCAGCAGCGTGCAGATGAGGTTAATTTGGGACGCTTCCTCTATCGATCTCTGTGTTGTCCCTGATGGCTCCGGCTCGTTTAGTGAAAAGCATCATAATGATGCCAATTTGGGATAAACGGATTTCATCTCTTTGCTATTTTAAACGCAGAGCACGCCGGCCCGATGTTCCCTATTAAACACTGGTGGTGCACTGCACTGGTTTGTGTGTGTGTGTGTGTGTGTGTAGGTGTGTGTGTTTAAGAGTCTAAATGTTTATATACCGTATATATTTCTACTGATGATTTTGAATTTAATAGATAGATAGATAGATAGATAGATAGATAGATAGATACTGTACTTCTTCATTGATCCCGAAGGAAATTTTCAAACATCCCGTAGCAAGGATAGCAACATAATAGACAATAAACGTAGTTGCAATTACATATTTCCAATAATGTATAGTGTAGTCAAAATAAATAAATAATTATTTTAATAAATAAACACTTATGACAGCATGTTTGTCAGTATTTTTTAATTAGTTTGCAGGAATGTATTGATGTTTGTTAGAGTGTGTTAGAATTTCTTGGAATTTCTTGGTGTTTGTTGAAGTGTGTCAGGTTGGCGTGTGCTGCTGTTGCAGTTTGGTAAATTTTGTTGGAGCATGTTGGTGTTTGTTGGAGTGTGATGACAAGTGTTTTGATGTTTGTTGGGGTGTCTCTGAGTTTTTGGCACGTGTTGTTTTGTTGGTGTGTTGCTGTTTGTTACAGTGTTATGATGTCTTGGTGTTTGTCGGCATGTGTTGGTGTTTATTAGAGTGTTTTGATGTTTGGTGGAGTGCGTACAGTACTTCATGATGAATACTAGTAAGGTTTGTTGTTAATGTTGAGTGATGGTGTGTATTGTTATCTGATGGTTATGTTTGGTGTGTGTATGTAGATAAATGTTGATATTTCATGAGATTTGTTGGTGAATGTTGGTGTTCAGTGGTGTCTGGTATTGTTGGGGTTATATGGCCATCGATGGGTTTATTACTGGTGTTGTGGATGTGGATGTTGGAGATTAGTAGTGGATGTTAGTGTTTAATAATAAATAATAGTGTTTAATTTTATATTAAATTTGACTTTTTTAAAATTTTTATTTAAATTTCCCATAAGTTTAGATTTCTGTAAAGCTGCTTTGTGACAATTTCCATTATTAAATAACGATTACTTGTTGAAGTTTAATGGTGAAATCTTTAAAAACGCTGCCTGGATAAGGAACGCTAATGTGTAATACACAGTATTGTGTTTAAATTGAAGACACACAGTGTACAACCCACCTGTGCCAACATCCTTTTACATCATTTAGCTTTCGGTGTGTGTGTGTGTGTGTGTGTGTGTGTGTTGCGTAAAGCTCAGTGCTAGGTTTAGTTTTTGCGACTTGTCGGCAGGCGACTGCGTTTATCACTTCTGGCCTGTGTGTCTGACTCTTGTCTCTCTCACTCGCTCTGTCTCTTGCTTTAAAAATGGATGTGTCTATTTCTTGTTTGTCTTTTTTTACGCATACATTTACGTCCTAAACATCTCTGACCCATTACATTCTCTTTATTCATCCACCTCCAACACACACCTCCACCTCCACCTCCACCACCACCACGGCCGTCTTTAGACCGAAGCCCAGTGCCACGGGGTCTCGGTTTCCTCAGGGCAAACAAGAAAACTTCTCACACACCTCATCTGTTTCTGCTTTCATCCTCTTCCATTCTGCTGTCATGTCTCAGTTCATCAAGTATCTGTCTGCGCTGGCATGATACAGAATTCAGAACACAGCCTGGAGTGAAAACACACACAAACACACACTCGGTCCACCTGGACTGGTCCTCCTTTTAGCCTGCACATCTATGCAGTCAAATCTTGTTTCTTTTCAAAACTTATCAAACGTTAATCCAATATTCACTGAGTTGAGTAAGTAACAACACACTCCGCTTAAGATCACAGTTACAGTCAGCACCACGTACGTACTTGATTATTTTCCTATAACAGCATGTCCTGGAGTGTTTTAGATCTCTTCCACCCTGTCACCATGGCACTTTTTTTTAATGATCATCATATATATTAGCAGGTTGCAATTATAGTCAATGTCGTGGATTTTTTTCCCCCTAAAGTATGTAGCTTCCTGCTATCAGTTACATTTATAGCAGTTATAAAACAACAGTTCTCTTTCAAAAGTTTTAGCCCATTTTCAAGACTTCCCCATGGCAGTAGGTTTAATAACTACTCGCTCACTCACTCACTCCCTCTTTCTCTATACCACTTATCTTGTACAGTGCCGCAGGAGGTCAGGAGACTATCGCAGGGCACCTGGGGCACAATGTGGGGTATACCCTGGACAAAGCGCAAATCCATCAAAGGGCACACAAACACACACTCTCTCACATACTGTGGGCACCTTGGAAATGCCAGTTAGTCTACTCTGCATGGCTGCATTAGATTGTTGGAGGAAACCGGAGTACCTGGCGGAAACCCACCAGACGCAGGGAGGATATGCAAACTCCATGCACACAAACCCAGAAAGGCCAACCATGCCACCCGTTTGATAACTATATAAATGACGGTCGAATAAGATTTGTCTGTTTATGGCGCTATTTCTGGGATTTGGCAAACACCCTTATCAAGAGCGACTTACCCTTGAAGTGGCTTCCTCGTGGCTTTACAGTCATCATAAGCAAGCTGTTATAGATAATTTATTGATGCTCTTGAAATAATTTGGAATCTCTAAAGGGTTATTCTTCTCAGGAAATCTTCAAACCGCACGAAGACATCTTTCAGAAGGTCCAGGTCAACCAAGTCATGGCTCCATTGATGCTTTACTCTGGTCTTTAAATTGAACGAGAATTCCTCTAAGAGAGGATTTTAAGAATCCATCTAGCTATTTGTCCACTCTCAGACTGACCAACAATCTGGTACCCTTTTTCTTCCGATTTCCACCCTAGCAAGTTCCCACCCTTCTGTCTCTTCGGGCACTCTCCCATCAAGGCGACAACTACAAACCAGCCAGAGAAAAGACTATCGCATGCTTCCTTTGAGACAAGTGAGCGCCAGTTGACTGCATCTTTTTGAACCGCTGCTCAAATAACATTGTGGACGGTGTGACACACTTGACATAAAGCACTATCTGTCCCTCACGGACGCCTGTGGTTTGCTGGTGCCACCATGATTGATGTGGGAGTGCAGGTACGCCATTCTTCCCCCCAGACTCTGTAGACTCATGGCTACGATTGGAATCTCAGGAATTGAACTAATAATCGCTGTGTGATACGGTGAATGGGCTTCCGTTGCTCCACTCAAGAGCCCTAAATCAGATATTTCATTGCCATCGTCACTTCTAGGCATACTTAAAGATGGGTTTACACCAATCTGAAAAGAAGGAAACTTATACTAGTCAGAATAATGCCAACACATTTTGGTTTATACATTCCTTCCTAAGATTATGATGGCGTATTTACCTGAAACAGACATTCATCGGTTCACACTTATATACAGTGTGGATATAATCAACTGCCATGTAGAACATCTTCAGATAACCAGTTTCGGTTTAATGATTTACCTTAGTGATGCAGTATGAAATTTGTGACTTACCCATTCATTTACATTTAGGCATTTGGCAGACGCTCTTATCCAGAGCGACTTACATTTTTTTATCTCATTATACATCTGAGCGGTTGAGGGTTAAGGGCCTTGCTCAAGGGCCCAACAATGGCAACTTGGTGGTTGTGGGGTTTGAACCTGGGATCTTCCGAACCGTAGTCCAATGCCTTAACCCCTGGCCCATTCATCCGTCCAGCCATATGTCCGTCCATCTGTCCATCCATCCGTTATACTACACCACTTATCCTGTGTAGGGTTGCATTGGGCTTGAAGAGGTCCCTATCTCAGGGAACTCAGGACACAAGATTGGGTACACCCTGGATCGGATGCCAACCCATCACAGGGCACAAACACACATTCACCCACACATTCATACACTCCGCCAATTTGGAAAAGCCAATCAAGCTGCACAGCAAGTGTTTAGACTGTGGGAGGAAACTGGAGTACATGAAGGAAACTCACCACGCAGAGGATGGCACGCAATCTCCACAAACCTCCAACACTAGAGGTTTCGAGGCGACAGCACTAACCACTGAAGCACCTGTCCCGCTTCTTACGGTTCAATGATCCATGATCCACTATTCAAGACTGGAGATAAAAGATGCATGAGGTCTTATTAGAGTAATACCAATCGGCCAAATGGATAAAAATAGTTTCAAGTGGTGTTCGGGTAAGCGGAGCATGAAAGAGTTAAGGACTCGTGGCTGCAGTCGGATCGCTGCGAGGCACAACATTTCAAAACATTACATGACTTTAGCAATTATACATTACACGAATAGCAATCAGGAATACTGAACATAATTACACAGAGTTTTCTCAGATGGCAGCAAATAATGGTATTTTCTTTTATCAGAGTCAGCAGGGAATCTCTCTCTCACACACACGCGCACAGAGTCACATTAACTGCCGAGTTTTCCCCAGAGGGTCGCGTCCAGATGAAATGTCACTTTTAATGGAAAATGAAATGGAATAGCGAAAGATTGCCTTTTGGAATATGGCGTTATATTACACAAACGGTGGGGGGAAAAAGTTTATTCTCTCATCGTTGAGGTTTTTGTCTCGCAGAGGAGAACTTTTCATTTTTCCATGACAATCGCTTTGGAAGGTTTTTGATTGTTTCAACGTTTAATGAGCTTTTAATGTGGAAGCCATTCGCCTGAGACAAATGTTTGGCGTTAAAATGGAGTTTGCTAAGACACGCACGTTTTCAGCATACATATACACACTCGTCTGCTGCGAATCGTTAACAAAAAGCTGAATCACGCTCGTGGTGGGAGTGCTTAGTAATTTAAAAGCACGAAACCGCGCAAGAAGAACACACTTAGCCTTGTAACACGCAGGATGCTGATGTGGTCGATTATAAGCAGGGTTGCTAGGTGTGTGTAACAAATGCATTCCGATGCAGTCTAGCAGAAAACCTCAATCTAATCTCATCTATCGAATCTGCGCTTATCTCAAATTCCAGAAAATAATTTATTAAAAAAAACTAAAAAATAAAATCGATTTCTTAGAAATGTGTGTTCAGTATTTCGAACCATGTTGTTTTTGAAAACAGACCGAAGGGATGTTAGAAAGCAGTTAATTGGGCTTTTCAACCATCTACCAAAGTATCAAAGTCATACAACTGTCAAAAGCTGACTTGATGCACCTCTACCAATTGTTACTGCTTCTCACAACTGTGTGCTATGAACTGTGAAGACTTCTCGAGACCTGCTCTGATTTCTCACCTACTAACAGCGACCTGGACCCCCATGTTACGGATACCCGTGACTACAGGAGCTATGTAAGAACCCGCTGCATAATTCTGTAATAATGGTTAAGTGTGCAGGGTCAGATTTAGCCATTTTAGCAGATCTGCTCCGAACAAGTCATTAGACATATTTTTTGACTTTAAGATCTATTTTAAAGAAATATGAACCACCGGCGGAGTCTATGAACCACCGGCGGAGTCTGCAAACCATCCAGAAACTGTTACAAATCCATAAACTAATACGAATCATTCGAATAACTTATGAACTGCTGTTAGATTTTATTTTATTTCATCTGATTTTTTTACTCAGAGACTACATTGTTAAAATTTCAAGCATGGTTGAAACTTTATTTTGGTACCCCCAGGCACTACAGTATACTAAACTCTGACAAACTTCTTGGTGAAGGCTTTTTGATTTTCTACAATCTCGAGATCGCAGTAGTCCAGGACCGTATTCAGGAAAAGTGCCCTAAGTAACTTCGTAGGGGGCTTTTAGTTGTTATGTTTCTCACAGGGCACCAATAAGTATAGAAAACTTAAGAAAACTTTACAAATGATATATACACAATACTGTGCACAAGTGTTGAGTTCCACTCATTTCTTTATATTTTCCTTCCAAAAAGCCAGACTTTCTTGTATTTTTAATGTAGTCTTGACGAATAATCCTCCAGGCTTCGTGAAATACTTTCTTGTCTCTCGTTTTCGGTCCAGTCCTTGTACCTGATCAAAGAAGTTCAGAGGAATGTTGTTGTTTTGTTTGTTTGTTGAGCCACACTGTGACCTACAGTATGCATCATTCAAACATACAGTAAGAAAGCATCTCACATAAGGCATGATCCAGGGAGAAACAGGTGCAGATGATGACAGATGATCAGGCCGGTGATTAGTTATACTGCTGATGCTGAATGCCGAGTGGTTGGAACAGACGAGAGGGGAAATGAGGTTGCTGCTGAGGTTGTTACATAAACAACTAATTCTTAAATAGACACTTAGACACTTTCGCAGAAAAACATTTGTTCTCTTATTTAATCTACAGCATTTAATTTAATTTGGTGTGAAGAAATGAGTTTTATACAATACCGGATTTTTTTCGTTAAACCGCTGTAATAGTCGTTTTTTTTTTTTATAGTACACAGAGCCTCCATCGTACAAGTCGCTGTGTACAGTAAGTTACAACAGAAATAGAACTGCTATTGTATTCTAACACGCACATTACTGTAAACCAGTAACCGTTGTTATGTGAGATGTATTTACGGTTGTTACATCACATTCTCTAGCCTTTGATCATAATTGCAGCTCATGTACATGCATAATAGACCACGCATGTACTATTTGGTTTGGAAAAATCCTCTGGCTTACCCATCAGGAATGCAGAACACTGATAAAATTCATACAACGAATGCAAAACCTGCAATCCCTGAAAAACCCGGTCAAAAAGAAAAAAAAAAAAAAAAAGACGAAGAAGAAGAATAAAATAAATCCAGCCTGCAGCATTGTAGCGCTGTGTGTGATTCAGGGATTTGGAGGATTCGGGGGAAAAAGCCTTGACTCTTTCACAATTACTACATTTTCTATATAACAGCAAACCCTGAGTGTTTTATTTCTTATATATTGTATAGTGTGTGTGTGTGTGTGTGTGTGTGTGCGTTCATGTGTATGTGTAAAACCCTTTTGTTATTTGCATACCAGGTGCTGAAGGTGAACTTCTCCTGACTCCTGAGAGGGACTGCACGTCTGTTCAGGCTCACCGCCCTGTGTGTCCGTGCATGTGTGTGTGTGTGTGTGTTTGTGTGTTACATATTTAGCAGTTTTTCCAAGCCCTGAAAGGACTAAATGTATCTAGCATAATAAGAGTGTTTCTCATAATATTAAAAAAGGGGGGGAAATCTATATAAATGAATAAAAATAGTGTCCGAATGGAAAGCGTGTATTTATAGTATACACGCTGATGATAAATAAGTGTGGAAATCCTTCTTTATTAGCATGGAAGATACACGAGTATGAATTAATGAGAGTCATCCAGTCCACAGCTCCCTTGCCTTTTTATTAAACATAAATAAATAACCCGGAATGACATTTTCCTGAAAAACAAACAGCAAAACTACAAATTTGTCGCAAAACGTTTGCATGATTCATGATTTGGAGCTGATTTATTGGACACGTTGCATAGAGCAGCACATTTATCACACTAAGGTCCACCATGTTAAATACTGTAAATAATAATAATAAAAATAATAATAACATCCTGGAGGTTTTTTCTTCTTACACCTGTTACACTTTCTAGTTTTTTATTTATAAAGAAAAAAAGTAGGAACCCAGGATCTTTTATTATTGTTTTTTTTTAAATATATTTACAGTACCTTTCCTACTCTGAATGGTTTAGGCTGCATTCACGTTACAATCCGCTTTGTTCAAGGGCAGATAGGATTTGTGTCGTGATGATTCAAATGCAGACTCTAACACACAAACACACGCACACATGAATACATCTTTGATCTGGGTTAAAACACATCATCCTTGACATTTAAAACAGTGGATGTGATTTTAGCAAAAATCTGTTTGTCCTGAAAAAAGAAAAAAAGTTAGACGCCTAGCTTTAGCTGTTTTATCTGCTGTTGCTAGCGCTGCTATGACGTCCATGTGCTGTCGGTGCTGACTGATGACATCAGCGAGTTCTCTACACATGCTCAAAGGCCAAAAGTCACATGTTTTTCAATTTGCATCCCATTCTCATTCAAGTAACATGATTGTGTATCTAGGACCAGATATGAAAGTGACTCAGATGCGATCGAATCAGATCTGTGTCACATTAGGGAAAAAAATTTGATTCACATCAGACTGGTAATGTGTTTCGCCTGCCATGTGGAAGACCTGGGTTCGATTCCCAGCCAGTGGATGGGAGCAAAGTGAAGAATGCTATAATACAAGGAGCAAAGTTAAGAATGCTATAATATGTTTTTTTTTTTTATTTAAAGAATGATTTGTACAAACAAAAATGGTTTATATCACCAGCAAACAATACAGAGTGCAGCA
>JAQMYG010000015.1:2789321-2807973 GCA_030014215.1 Clariallabes teugelsi
CCCCCCCCCCCCCCCCCCGCAGCTGAGGGTTGGAGAGTAAGTAAAATTATAGCTCGGGGATCCTCCATCAATAGAGCCAGTCCTGACTGAACCCAATTCCCTGCAGACACACACACACACAACTAAAGACCTGCAGCCAAAGTGGGTCAAAGACTGCACAAAGGCATTGGGGACCTCAGGAGAGGAAAAAGCAAGGGAGAGCATTAAGTCAGATCCCATCAGTGGCCAAAGCGTCTGATGGATATTAATTATTACTGTGCAGCAATCCAGCATTTCTGGACTCCCTTTCTCTTTGTTAAAATGTTTTTTAATGATGAACAAAATAAAAATACAGCAATAACATGTTCCTTGTTCACCTGACAGTTATTGAAATAATATAAAATAGCAAGGGAAAGCACGAGATCGGATCCCATCGCAAGCCGAATCGTTTAATAGAAATTAATTATTACTGTGCAGCAGTCCAGCTTTTTAAAACCTCTTTACCTTATTTTTTAAAATCGTGTGTATTGATCACATGATGTAAATTGACTGTGCAGCGCTGTTATGACAGTATTTACTGTTTTAAAGGAAATTAAGAGGGACAGTCAGTTTTGTTCCAACCAGAATCCCCATTCCTCTGGATCCTCTGGTTTCAACTGACTGTTCAAAATTGGCTTTAATTGTAAATGTGTGCATGGGACAGGGGTGGCTCAGTGGTTAAGGCAATAGACTATCGATTGGACGGCCTCGGGTTCAAACCATACCGCCACTAATTTGCCACTGTTGGGCCCTTAAATAAAACTAGAGAACTTGGGGGAAACCCCACAGGAAGTAATGATCCTGAAACTCAGATAGTAAACTGAGCTCTGGTTCAAAACTGGGGACCCTGGAGCTGAGAGGTGGCAACACTAACCATTGAGGCACAAAACTTTTTAAGATCTATAAATATCATGTGTATTCATATTCAAAGTACAAAATACCTGTTATTAATACAACTCTTTTGTCGACCCAGTGATATTTCTATCCAGTAGAAAGAGGTGGATATTTTGTCTTGAATCTCTGTACGTTTTACAATCTGCATCTTGGGCAATGTACATTCTCCCCTTCTGCCATGTTGCAGATTCTATGGCAGTTCGTTGGATGGGGGGATCCCAAGGGCATTTAGCTAAAATGATGAAACAGAACAATGGAAATGTAAGCAGCACAGTGGCTTAGTGATTAGCCCGCACCTCCAGGGTTGGCGGCTCAAATCTCGCCTCCAGTCGGTGTGTATGTAGAGTTTGCATGTTGTGGGTTTCCTCCACATACTCTGTGTGCACGTGTGTGTACGTGTGTGTGAGTGCTAAGGGCCTGTCATGGGTTGGCACTACCTTGTGCCCTGAGTTCCCCTGGACAGACTCAACAGGAGAAGAGGTACAGTATAGACAATGGATGGATGATGTCGGACACAAACATCTCTGGACATCTTACTGACTCATGCTTTTCACTGCTGTTAAATGCAATTCCTCTTAGTGAAAAGAAAAAGAAAGAAATATTTTTGTTGAATGAAAAATAAACATATAAACGATTTGCAGTCTAAATGACTGAATTCTATAAGCACAGCCAGTGTAAGCTTTCTATCAAGGCCAAAAATATGGTCTGAGTAATATATGTACGGATATCACAGATGAAAAGCTGCACTTAATCGTTATTGCCATTACATACCTACGTATGAACTTGGATGCGAGGCCAGACCTTGAGTTGGTGAATCGGTTTTGAATTCTGTCTCGCTAGCAGGTTTTCCACAAAAGCCACATTCAGTCGGATGCCTAGTGACTAAAGTTCAATTCCTTTAGCACACACCAAACTATAGGCTGGATATTTTCTCTTTTTGCTCTTGTTTTTTTTTCCTTTGCCCTGACTTTCAGTACCCTTCAGCTCTAGCATGACAGAAAACACAAAGTTGGTCCAGTCTGAAAAGTTGTCGTTTATGTCGCTCACTGGGAAACTGCATATCTCACCCCAAGGCTGAGGTGACAACATTGTAGCCGTGGTTTTATTTCTCTATTGTCACCTATTTCGATGCTGGCCCATCGATCTAAAAGTGTCGACTCGGAAACATTGATTCCTTCCCAGGTGTTGATGGGAAATCTCCTGCGGCTGAGGTGTTAGCCAGGTGCTAGATCACATTATAACGACAAATGGAGACATAGGCATATACTGTATATACACACACATCGATCTGAACCTTTCCCCCTTCAGATATCTGATTCATTCCCAAGTGTTGATGGAAAATCTCCTGTAGGTGAAGTGTTGTTGCTGAGCTCGACCATAATAAAGCCACAAAAGCCATGATAATCCCATGGTTTAATTACCAGGAAACCCAATAAATAAAGGTTTGAAATTGCAGGTTAGGTGAGTTGACGGTGTATTGGGCAGGGGTGTGGGGTGGCTCTGTAGTTAGGGCTCTGGATTAATGATGAAAGGTTGTGAGTTTGAATCCTGATGCCTCCAATATACCACCTTTGGGTCCTCAAACACAGACCTTAAGTTTGGGTCACAATGGATAATTGACACAGTACACAAAATGTAATGAAAATGCATAACAAGCAAGCTAATTACACAAACAGCAAAAAAAAAGCAAGCATCCAAATTCCCAAGCAACAATCCTTAAGCTTAAAGGGAACCTATTATACAAAATTTACTCTTTAGCCATGTTAAGATATTTAAATGGGTCCATAGTGTGCATGTACAATAAAATAAAATAAAAATCACAGTTTTTTTCCCGCTTCTTCTTCTTCTTATTGCCCAGGGCTTAACCAAGCAAATGTGTCACTCCTTCCCAATGTGACCTCATATAAGAATAGCCCCTCCCCCAGTTTGACAGATGGCAAGTTTAAAGCATTAGGGCCTCGTTCATCATCTTTGGTGATCTGAAGGTTTTAACATTTTAAATGGAGTCGCATGACAAACATGCTCACTGTAGAGAGTGATGCTGACTTTTCACAGGCAAGTCACATGACAAGAACAAAAAAAAAAAATCAGCCCCACCCTTCACGTAACAGCATCCAGTTCTTTTCAAGGTCTTTGTCCAGTCTGAAAAAAGGCTTTGAATTTTCCATCATTCAAATAGGATCAGTTAGTGAAAATCTCTGTTTTCCTCTTACTTGAAAGATGGGGTGCACCCAAACTCAACATTTTCCCCCCCTCTTGTCCACAAATAAATCTAGTAGCAGAGCTACTGCAAGGGATTGACGGTGCTGGAAAACATGTAGTGGGTGCCCATGTATGCAGAAGAGGGCAGATAGTACTTTCTTCTGTCCAGGAAGCACACTGTAGCCTATTCCTTCCTTGTTTGTAGTTGATGGGTGATAGGGAAGAATGAGCTAATAATGGATAGAAACTGGGAAAGGAGCAAATGTGTAGCTATTTTTTTTCCTCCTTCTAATCCGTGGCTGGCTGGTGACTATATTACCAACAGGGAAATTGTTATCATTATTTCAATGCTAGCCTATCGATCTGGCTTCGCCACTACGGTTGATAGCTCTGATGTAACACGTTTGTGCCCCTGATAAAAATGGTAACAAGCTTTTGGCTAACATTTTGGCTATGAGTTGTAATGGTCATTCATTGCCTCCCATATAAAACAATATTTTAGTCATGTTAGCATCATTATTATGGCTCATGATATACCAATACACTGTATCAATACTGTACTGACCCTGCCTCTTCAAACACCCTGCTACAAGTCAAATACAAAATAAATAAATAAATAAATAAAAGTCAATAGCAGGTGATTGTGGCCTGTTTCTGATTTGTCCACTGCTGCTTATACCTCCAGTGCTAGATTAAAGTCTCAATTTGGATGTGAAATGTGTCATGCCTGATTAAATGCATTAGGGATAAGATGTAAATAAAATTTTTGGTCTCAAGCCCAGTTTGCACGAGAAGCAACATAGCACACGACTCTTATTTAGCTTTGTTTCGTGTGCTCGATAACCATGGAGACGCCTATTTGATGTTATTTCCCAATGTGTACATCTCGGCAACGCCAGCAGAGTCAGGATCTTTGAGGGAAGCCCGTCTCCTTTCTGAGTATACGCAAATTGCTGTAATTTATTCCGGCTCACACAGCCGCGGCTCTGGTCGAACTAATGAGTATTTTGGGACAGTAAGGAGAAATTTTAATCAGACGCTAAGTGGAGAGGAGAGGAAACGTCCAGCTCTGGATGATGCCTCTCATCATGTATTCAGTGTGAAGAGAAAGAGAGAATGAGAATGAGGAATGGAGATGATGTAGGTATATTAGCCCTTGCCGTGTTGTTCAATTTGCCGCTAGAGTGAGCTCGATGAGCTTGTGCGGGATTAAGAGCATCGTATGCCGCTGGATTAAAGTGACTCCTGTGGCAACGAGACAAAGAAAAGTACGAGGTCTAAAATATTCATTCTCTAGCCTTCTCTCTGTGATTTACATTAAAAAAAAAAACCTAAGATACGGTATGTATACTTATTTCTGAGAAGGAGTTCATCAGAATATTTACTGCTTAGAAAGTTAACTTGCTAATTACTGCTTACATGACTGTATTTCTAAGAATAAATCACTGAGTTTTTAAAGCTTGCTGGCTAACCATGAGCTAAACTGACAGGAGTTTTTGATTTTCAATAATAATGCTAAATATGAGCATTCAGAACCTTTACAGGTTATGTTAACTAGCTGTCTAGCTTCTTCTAACTTAAAAAATATTTGTTATATAATTTGTTCATTGTTCAAGTTTTTACGGATGGAAATAATATGTATTTCAATTACTAATTTAAGATCATCTGATCTTTTAAGAGAAAGTTATATCTTGACAAAGTACAGTATGCTAGCTACCTTAAACATGTCAATCTGACAGCATTTCTGATTTTTTTTACTTTTGTTTTTTTTTAAACTAATCATTACTTATAATGCTAGCTAGCTGGATATCTTAGGCTTTTTTTTTTCTTTTGAAAGCTCAGAATCAGTGCTGTTTATGCTAGCTGGCTAATCAAAGCTAATCCGTCAGCATTTCTGAGAGAAAATCATATTAAAGTGCTCTCTTTCTTTCTTTATGTATTTGTTTTCCCCTGAAAATTATAAAGCAAATGTCTAACCATTTTCTATTATGCTAGCTCAAAATAATTAAAGTTATAGTAACTAGCAAGTTTGATATATAAATATCTAGCTTTTTCTGATGTTTTATCGTAATGCTAATGAGCTAGCTATGTAATATCTTTTCTTAATACCGTACTTTAATGACAACATCCCCAAGAAAGTCATGCTTATGTGTTCATGTCATTAATCTTCAGTGATTAAAATAATCATTCTTTAAAAAAAATTTTTTTTTTAATTATTATTATTTATTTATTTATTTATTTTTTACATTTTATTCGTCTTCAATTAAAATTGTGGTGGATATAAAGGCTAACCTTTGAGCTAATCTGACAAGATATTTGTTAAGTTATAACTAAGTGTTAACTATCTTAACTGATTATACTAGCTAGATGGCTAACATCACTGTATGTGACAGGATAATTGATAGAAAGTCATATCTAAATGTTCATTATCTTAACTGATTATATTAGATGGCTAACATGAGCTAATCTGACAGGATGTTTAATAGAAAATAAAATCTAAGTCTTCATTATCTTAACTGATACTAGCTAGATGACTAACATGAGCTAATCTGACAGGATATTTGATAGAAATTTATATCTAAGTGTTTATTATCTTAACTGATTATACTAGCTAGATGGCTAACATGAGCTAATCGGACGGAATTCTTGGTACGAAGTCATATCTAAGTGTTTATTATCTTAATTGACTAGCTGGTAGTTAGTTATTTTATCTTAGCTAACTAGCAACATGGCTAATTTGATGTAATCTGACAGGACTTTACTCCTACACATTGTCTTTCATATCATATTTAAATTACATGGTTGTGGTTTCACATTTCATATACACGCTCAGCAACTCACAAAACAGCTGTTGCTTTATTTAAAACTACACTTAGCCATTGCTAATCAATTTCAAATACATACTCAAATGTTTAGTTGGTTTTAAGAAAACCAATATTAGCGTTAATGCTGTTCAAAAATAGACACCTTGGGCTGTTCTTGAGATCGTAATGTTTTAGTAGGAGTTACAGCTCAAATGAGTAAAAACCAAACTACTTCTTAGCATGTTTGCTAGCTCCACACGGTGTGACTGGATGCATACTGAATAGAAATCTTCTACTATTTTTTAATAGCCATCAGCTATTTAAATCTAAAAATAGATAAATTGAAGAATGGCAAACATCAGAGCAATTCAATTCAATTTTATTTGTACAGCGCTTTTAACAATTGTCATTGTCACAAAGCAGCTTTACACAATCAAGAGAAAATTATGGAAATTTGTATGAAATGTGAAAGATGTGTATGAATCAAAATGATTCGATAATACCTGATGAGCAAGCCGAGGGCGACGGTGGCAAGGAAAAACTCCCTGAGATGGCAATAGGAAGAAATCTTGAGAGGAACCAGACTCAGGAACCCATCCTCATCTGGGTGATAACAGACAACAGGAATTGCCGTCATACTGAGGCTGGAAGTTTAATATAACAGTATATAAGAGCAGAGAAGTGTGTCATGTGTTTATACTGTGTGTCCAACTGAATCCTTCCTTTGTACATCTCTACATGTGATGAATTGATAAAGAAAGACAAAGGGAAAGATGGAAGACCAGAGTTTCCAGCATTTGTTTAAAATCTGTATTGAAGAAGAGAAAGGATCCAGCTTGTGCTTATTCTTGGAAATCCAAATATCCGTCCTTTTCCTCAGGAATGGAAGGAATGTCGTTTTCTTTGGAGACATTTTTCTTCTCTCTCTCTCTCTCTCTCTCGTTAGAAGACCTAAATCGAGGCCTTATTTACACCCTCAAGACACACTCGGAACACACACACACACTAGTCAGCTTTAAAAAATTTGGGGTTTCAGAAACACTGGACACTTTGTTTTAGTCGTTTCTGTCTTTTTTCTCCCATGCATCTCTTTCCTACATCTTTTTTTCCATTCAACATCCTCTTCACTCTCTACTATTTTGGTCTCTATGCACCCTTGTCTCTTCTCCTTCGTTTTTCCCTTTTCTTGTTCTTTCCCTCTTCCACATTTCTGCGTTGTTTTCACTAAATTATTTATTGTTTGTCATTGTTTATCATTTTCTCCATTCTGTTTTGACTTTTATTTAATAGACTTCAAATTATTTCTCATTCTTCCTTTTCATGACCTTCTTTTTGGCCTCTTATTCTCTCGTCTTTTTCTCTTCTCTTCCACCATTTTCTTCTTATTCTTTTGATTTTATATTCCCTGTTTGTTCTTATTTATCTGTTTTACTTTTTGTCCCTACATCGAATTTTCAAGATTCGTCTTGTTTATGTCTCTTCCTATCTTCTACTTTTTCTTCTTCTTAGTTTTTTGTCTCTCTTTTACAGTACCTATTGTTTATACAAGTTCTTCTTTCTGTATTTCACTTTTTGTCCCCATTCTAAATTTGATTTATTGTGCCTTTCTTTCTTTCTTTCTTTCTTTCTGTCATCTGTGTGAGTTTTTTTTATTCTACTCTGAATCTTTTTCCTTTTTCTTTTTCACTTTGATCTCCTCTTTTTCACTGACCATTATTTTTTTCTCCTCAACCATCACCTTCCTAATTTCCTTCTCTTATTCAGTCTTTATTTCTTTTTTTGTTATTCTTGTCTCATATTTCTCATTTTTCTTTCTTCTCATTTTTTTTCATTTTTTTCATATTCCTACTTACTGTACTTTTCTACTTTTATCCTCTGCTTTACATTCCTACAGTACGTTTTACATTTCTACATTCTTCTTCTTCTTCACCTCCTTCTCGTTTTTTTTGTTCACTATCCTGTTTCACTTTTTTTTATCTCTATACTTGCCCCCTTTTGATTTCTTCTCGTCTCTTCAGCCTCTTAAAAATCCTTTTTCAACTTCTTTTCTCCTTTTCTCCTTTTCATGTTAATCTATTGTCTTTATCATATTCTCCTTATATCCTTGCTCTTTTCTCTTACTGTCTTCTGAATGTTCTTCTCTCTTGTTCTTCAGTCTCTAGAGCCACATCTTCTTTGTCTTTTTTCATGCTTTTCTTTCTCCATTTTATTGTTTTCAACATTTTCTTTCTCCACATATTGCTCACCAACCAGCCAGGCAGTAGAAGAGCTACTAGACGAGTCGGGTGAAGGTTAACGTGCACTTCCACTGAGACACGTGAAGCCGTTCAAGTGCATCGTATCTAAATCGCTGCTCATGATGTGTCACAGGGCATCGTAACACACTCTGAGAAAAGCACTATCTGCTTTCTTCCATATACTGTACATGAGCTCACAGAAGCATATGATTGGCCTGCGTTTCCATGATTGATAGAGAAGAGAGAATAGACTCCTCCCTCCAAATCAGAGATCATGGCCAATTTGGCTCCTTTGGCTCATGTCTGTATGAAAGGCATAAATGGTTACATTTTAACCACACCTCCTCTCTCTCTCTCTCTCTCTCTCTCATTCTGCTTATCTCATGCATTCTCTCAGGCGTTTTTTATATTAGCCTCCTGGTTGCCGGTAGCGATCCCGGAGTGTCTAATTGGTTTGGCTCTAATCCCTTTAATGACAAGGTTTTAATGGCCTCGCTGATGATTGCATTTACTTTCAACTGCGCTATTTCAGTAATCAAACACGGCCACCATTTGCTTAAAAGCCTCGCTCGTCTGTTTCATAATCAGGCTTTAGGTGTGTGTGTGTGTGTGTGTGTGTGTGTGTCAGCATTCAATTTCGTTTGAGGTTAGTGTGATGAAACAGAAGCCCATTACTTTAAATGTGTTGTGTTCATGCTCTGGACTGTAATGGACTCATCTGTATTCTGGGATTAGAAACATGTAAAACAACACCAGATTATCGACAGCTGTGTCGCGCCTCATAAACACTAAAGCTCATCAGCACGCGCTGCGTCACACACCACCACTGCCACCGTCACACTACACACACACAGTGTATGTGATAGCAAGTTTTAGACAGCAGCACAATATATCTGGAGTAATAATTATTTAACTTTATACAAGGTGTATTGAAGTATCTGAAATTCGGATAACCGATTTTTTTAAATTTTATGATTTGAACCTATACTGTATATTCAATTTATGATACAGTTCAATAGATCCAACATACAGTACACATGTGTTGCATTTACATGGATCCTAATATTCCACTGTTAATTGGAATAATTGGCCAATTATAATGTCAACACCTTAATGAGAACAGTCTTATCTGATCCAGCTCAATCGTAATGTGTGTGTGTGTGTGTGTGTGTGTAGGTAATTATTAGGCATGTGAAGTCTTTCTGTGCACATTTTGTGGCAGGTGATGTCACCTTTCATCCACCGGACCTCTGGCTGAATAAGGAGTTCTGATTGGCTCACATTTCTCATGTAGTAAAGCGTCTAACCAATCATATCTGAGACTGAATTCCTGTACACAGAAAACACAGAAAGCCTAACCTAACATAAGAAGCCTCTTCTTCTTTTTCTAATTCTTTCTTTTTCAACTCTTCTTTACTTTTTTTCACAAATCTTCCTTCCTTCCTGTTTTTTTTTCTTTTACACTCTCACACTTCTTCCTCTTTCCACTTGATCACCTCTTCTTCACCAACCTCTTATTTTTCTCCTCATCTTTCATCTCCTTCCTAATTTCCTTCTTTTCTTAATTTTTTTTTTACTTTTTTTAAAACTCTTGTCTCATCTGTTTTCTCAGTTCTCTTTTCTTTTAAATTCCTCTGTGTTTTTCTTATTTTGTCCTATTTTTACCCTCTAAATTCCTCTTCTTCTCCTCCTCCTCAGATTTAATTTCTTCACCATCTTCTTTCATGTTTTTTTTTTCTTTTTTGTATTTACAAGTTCTCTCCGTCTGTTCCAGTTCAGATGTTTTCTTGTCTCTTCTGACTCTTAAAAACATTCTTTTCTCCTTCTTTCTCATCTTTTTTTTGAATTCCTTTTCTTTATCATATTCTTCATTGTCTGTAACCATTAAAAACAGAGAAGGCCTGGATTTATCAGACAACATGCAGTAGGAAGCCCAATCTCCTCAAAGTTGGAGAAAAACATTTTTCTTCTCTCATACTTGTAGCAGATTAAACACTTTTCTGACACTTTTGCACATGTAGGAAAAAAAAAAGTATAATCTAATTAAATGCTTTGAGCATGTAAACACACATCTTAACAACTGAACGATTTCAATCCGATTAAAGCAATATCGATCGTCCATCTGAGAAATAACGCTACTGGTAATGACATCGTTCTTTATGAAAAATCAATTTGTAAGTCAGAGGACAGCTGCAGGTACGGCAGCTGCAGTGATACGATGAATTTTAAAATGAATTAAAGTGAAAATCTATTGTTTGATGCGTTCGCTGCACATCCATACAGTACGTTACCAGCCGGTCTTGAACCAGGAATGAGGGAGAAACACACAAACACACGATGTGTCTGGAGTTCTCAGTTTATTATCAGCAAAAAAGCATATTTAAGCCATATTTAAAATCTCATAAATCCTGTATAGCAAAAGAACAAAAGTCATTAAGATGTAAGTCAAAAAGAGAGGCAGGGACGGACAAGACGATAGGAAGCATTCCAGGTAGAGAACAGCGAGCCGTTTGTATAAATATTCATCAGGATATGAGCTATAGGAGGTATTTAAGGTATATAAGGAATGAGGAAGTACAATGACGGGGATGTTCTATGGACATAGAAGTATAACAAGATTCACAACAATATTAGAAAACCTTATAAAAGCACTAAATAAAGAGTGATTTGTTGAACTGTGGCAGCAAAGAGGGCGTCTCGTTCACCTCCTGACAGGTCAGAAAGGTGACGGGACAAAAAATAGCGAATAGGTTTTTCACATCTATCTCAAACGTCTTTATTCTTTGCCTTATAAAGAATAAAACTTTCCTCGAGGTGTAATCCCGGTACTGTTATACAGACGGATTGTTTAGGTTTCTGCACAATCCTCGATCAGGATGGATGAGGGAGTTGGAATGATGATGATGATGGAATTAGGTGAAGATGTCATTTTCTACGGTTGGAGGATCGATCGTTATTGTAATGCATAATCTGACATGGATGGCATGTTTTAGTCTGACCACTAGAACAAGTATGAGCATTATTACAAAAATGAGCATTATTTATGATCAAATACAGTATCAGCGTGTCTACAGAAAGGTACTTGTTTGATGACTCATTAGTTACATTAGGAAAGACGTCTCGGATGATCGACTAGGTGTGGGGTAAAGGGATTTAGTGCAAACTTCGCCAGACTCTTCTTACTATATCAAATATGCCATATTTTTCTATCATTGTAGGAACATTTAGTTTTTCCCTCTCTCTCTCAGACACACACACACACACACACACACACACACACACACTCTGCACTGTGATGATGGATCCAGATGTTCGCTGGAATTAATCAGTCCAGCACAAGGAAATCCAAACCCTTTTCCCTCTGCCTGCTTCTTTTCCTCTGAAGTCTGTCTGAGGTTTTTGACTTATTTATTGAATTATTATTAGGAGCAAAATTGACCCCGAATCCCTGTTTTTCTTTTCCTATATTCTCTCTATACACCCTCTTCTGCTACTACGTACATCTATATTAAAGCTTGGCTTTTTGCTTCATAAAGCCGCCTTCGATAGCGCACACCACGCTCCGTAAATCTGCTCAGGGTTCTTCGTTCGCTTTTATTCCCTGGAGCTCCGAGTAACATGACCACCAGTTTGACATTATGCACGCTGCATGTCTAGATCATCATCACCATCATCATCATCATCATGATCTTATAGGTCTCAAACAGATTTCTAGCCTAACAATTCCTTAAAGACTGACAAATCCAAAAAGGTTAAATCGTACATTTTAATTGTAGGAATGGTGTTAAAAAGCTCGCCTCGCATAACATATTGAAAGACAAAGAATAACAGAGACTATGGTCATAATTCTGTAAAGGAAGCAAAGGTCTGTTAAAACTCTGAGAATATCTAAGCTGGGCGAACAAAAGAGTGAAGACAAAGAGAAGGACAGCTCAGAGGAAGGGGAAGGAAAGAGTGAATGACGAACAGAGAGAGAGGAGAAAAGGACACCGAGCTGAGAGGTTTGAACAAGATGAATGAATCCTGCCTTATCTCCGGTTCCACTTTGTCTTTATTTAAGAGGAAGGCTCTGGATCGAACTAAGATGCTTTTAAGAACTTGTGCTTCCATTTACTTCCTTCGTCTTTCCTTCTCTCTCGCCCTCTCTAGCTTTCTTCCTGTTAAAGAAACTGGATTTTTACTGGTATTTTGTTAAAAAAATAAGCAATAAGGCATCATTAAGTTAAAAAAAAAAAAAAAAAAGTCCTCCTGAGCTGCTGTGGGTCACCGTGACAACCCTGTACTATGACCAATTTACAGTCAGAGCTGCTGGATTTGGAAGGTTGCCTTTTTTTTTGAGCATCAGCTCAGATATGTTTGACATAACCACTCACAAAAGCAGCACAAAAGCAGAAGGAAAAAAAAAAATAAACCTGACCTGGATTTCTGGTTTTAATATTGTATCATTACTTTGCATGGCCGTCAATCTGTGGTATCTGTGGTACTCTTGTGTTAATTCAACTATCGTGTTATGTGCCATGTTTAGGTGTTCAGATTGGTCTCCAATGTGTGTCTGTTTACGAACAAAAAAAGTGAAAAAAAAAAAACAAAAACAAACAAAATGTTCTGCTCTTAGCCTAGACAGTACTTCCATTTTTTGTATTGGCCAGTGTTTAAACAAGTCAATTAGATCCCTCCCCAATGTGACCTCATATAAGAAGGGTATGCCTCAGAAGTACTGTAGCTTGAGGTACAAGAAAAAGAAAAAAATGACCTGAGGGGTAATTCGGCTGGAGCATTAACACACGGTTTGAACGAGCTTTGAGGCTTTTGGTAGCTTAAAAAAGAATGAGTAACATACAGGACCTTTAAATCTACTGTAAATCACAAGAATCTCAGAAAGTCTGACCTGCTCAGACTAAAGTACATCACTTGAACGAGACAAGGTTCAAACACCATCTTTCACCTACCGTAGGCGTACATGATCCCAGGATCGAAACGAAAATAAACGCAAGAGCTGTCCGTCATGTGACCTCTTTGTGAAGTATCGCTGTGTAACGGTGTGATTTTCTTTCCGGTTCCAAACTAGCATTTTGTTATACCATGTTTTGCTTTGCTCTGCTTTGGCTATTGGTTTACTGATTGAAAAAAATCAAGATCAAGATTAGTCTGAGCTCAGGGCTGACCTCATGTAGTAAGGACTATGCAGTAGTGTTAAATAATACAGTAGTATGTGTTTATCAGTTTCAGTGCTGTGACGAACCAACAGTCAAGTCTGTTTCTCTCTGGCATCGCAATACTGATGCTTACAAATAGCCAAACTTCCCATCCAAAAAAAAAAAAAAAAAAAGTTGCACACTCCAAGATTTTAATAACCGCCTTTAGCTTTGATGATTATACGTTAAAATGATGCCTCGTGCTCCCAGAACCGCTCTTACACACTCTCCTGGAGACCTGGAATACGGCCGTGCCATCAGGGAAGAAAAAACTACAGTACATAGATGTGATAACCTGGTGATTCAGTACATTCAGGTCGTCAGCTGGCTTCGTTTTATTGCCACATAACGTTGCTGAGCCTCGACCTGAGCAACTGAAGCAGAGGTGGGTAGTAACGAGCTACATTTACTCCGTTACATTTACTTGAGTAACTTGTACTTCTAAACTTCTCTATGAGTAGTTTTACTGCACCATACCTTTTACTTTTACTTGAGTAGATCTGTGAATAAGGAACGCTACTCTTACTCCGCTACATTCGGCTACACTCGACTCGTTACTTTTCTAACCATTTATTCTACACATGCAGCCGGTAGATCTACTGCATGACTGTTTCACCAATCAGACGCAGCAACAATAATCACATGTAGTCACATGACCACACTTAAATTGGCGACATAGCGGGAATTGCCTCCGAGGCATCATATATGAAGCATGTTTCGCTTGCAAAAGAACAGCTTCATACTACGGTGTCTTCTCTATCTGCCAAAACAGACACACACTTCAGCATATAAACACTTCAGCATATAAAAACAACTTCTAACCTGAGGAAATATGTTGATATATAAATACTATGTACTGTGTGTTTTTTACTCTTACTTGTGTAATATTTTGGACGACTACTTTTTACTTCTACTTGAGTACATTTCTTGCCTACTCTACCCACCTCTGACACCCAGGTCATACTGTACCACTGCCACATGATAGATGCATCACAATGATGGACCTCCAGTCCATCATTCACACACTCATTGATGTTGAGACACTCACCACGGGCAATTTGCCAGTTAGCCTAATCTGCATGTCTTTCGACTGTGAGAACATGCAAGCTCCATGCACACAGACCCCGAGGCGGGAATTGAACCCGGACCCTGGAGATGCAAGGATTACCACTAAGCCACCGTGCCACTAGGTGTCTAGTAACAGTGTTGAGACTTGTTTTCTACATGTTCTTCTTACATTTCACACTCACCTTTAAATGTATTCAACTCATTTTTGTTCCCCACATCATTCTCTTATGTCTCGGACGAACCATGGTCCTCAGCACCTACACCCATCATCTGTTCACATTCACCGGTAAGCGAGATATTATACAACTAGCGGCGTTAGCATTTTAAAACTGCTGAGCTATCGCTAGCATGCGCCCCATCACTTCGTCACTCGCCAGTGTACATCGATGTGTTAGTCTTTTCTAACCGATGAAATAAAAACACCCTGCATTTGGTTTTCTCTGAACACACACACACACACACTCACACACTCACACGCATTTGCCACACACATTCTGTGGTTATTAAGTCTCAGTGCTGCGTGTGTATTTGGAAAAGGCCTTCCTCGGCTCTGTAAAGGTCACACACAAACACTCACCATACGCATGAGTGGAGGAGGAAAGCGAGGGATGAAAAGAACGGATGAGATGAGGGGAAAGGTTTCATTAATGCTGATGAGGACGCCGGGTGGAAATTGGATGTTGTGGAAGGTCACATGTGTGGGATGGAAATAAAATGTTCGAAGAAATGATGATGTAGCGAGCGCATTAGAGCCGCGCAACACGCTTCCGTTGTGCCTCCATGGTCCTGTGCGCTTTTCCCCCCCTTATTTTATTACAGAAGGTTCCAGGTAGAACCCATTACGCCCCTGTTAGGTAATTTGCTGTTTATTTGTCTTGACTACCGTGTGTAATGTTGGATTCTGCTTTTATGTTGTGTAGCTTAGCTTAGCATAATCACTGGAGGGAAACAAAAAAAGGGAGGGGGGGGCGCGCTAACAAGCACAGCGGGATAGCCTCTTTAGCCTCTTCTGAGTAAACAGACATCAATTAGTATTATATGAATGCAAATTATGAACAGTTAACACAAGATGAATGATTTGGATAACATCATATATGATGAGGGTTTTTTTTCTTTTTATTTCAAGCTCATTTCTTAAAGTACAAATAACGGTAATTAAAAGGCTTTTAGTTACAGAATCACATGGGGTTTGCGATGACATGTTTGGCGAATCAAGGTGTAAAAGTTATTGACAAAGAAAAAGGAGTTCCTGGGAGGCCAGCGTTTTAGAGGTGAACTTACTGAGAAAACTTTCAAGCACTAGTGAAACACAAGGCAATTATTACGATTACTGTATAGCAGGCGATTAAACAGCAAAATAAAGGGAGTTTTTAATCTCACATAACACTCAAAAGTCCCAGTTGGACTCGAACGGCCCTCGTCTAAAGGCAGATGAGATGTAAAAAGTAGTTTTGATTGCGACATGAATTGTTTTTTTTTTAATTACCTTTCAGTAGCCTTACTTACACACACCAATTATCAACTTTGTGTGCTTTAGAACATGTGTGTATTAGCGGGAACACATTAGTATGTGTGGTGTGTTTTTTTCTCCACATGGCCCACATGAGTGCAATGATTGTGCGATTTCCTCTCCGCGTATCTTCTCACTCTTGACAACTGTTGCCTGGTGATTTCACTCCGCGCTAACGCTGACGCTACCTTCCATTCCCTTTCCATTCTGGCGCATTAGCGGTAATAATTAATCCAGACGAAAACCCGCAGCGTCGCACAATAAATGTTTTCCGTTTTCATTAATAGACAACTCATTAGCACCTAATGAGTGCGAGCTACACTTTTCCCGGACCGCTAGCGTAATGCTGAATCTAATTAAAACGCAATCCCGACACTTTCTGCTCGCCGCTTTTTCCCTTCCCTCCGGTTAGAGGACACACTGTGCTGGCTCGCTTCTGCTTTCATGAAGCATTGCGCTTTTTTTTTTTTCATAAGTGTCGGGGAACAAAGTGAGGGAACATAAACCTGATTTAAAACATCACTCTCTGGAAATGAGGCGCTGTATTTCTTTTGCTTGTTTCTCTTTAGGCCTAAACACGGGTCTCGGAAATAAAAGCAGTCATTAGGAGGTAGTACTCGTATCTTTTAGGGTATGCTCTTCAATAAAAGACTCTCTCTCTCTCTCTCTCTCTCTCTGCCTAGCTGAAAGGTTGAACATGGAACAATTTTCAGAAAAAAACAAATAAAATAGGACCTTTCTTCTGTTTACTTGAGGTGATTTTTATTTATTTTTTGGATAGCGCAAGAGTATTCTAAGGGCGTTTTTACATTAGAGCCCCGAGATCATTGACTCCACTTGACCTCAAAGTCTGATTAATATTGATCAGTAAGAACAGCACACTTATACTCGGGCACGGAACGAATCAGATCCAGAAACCAATCGTACCTGAGCACAGAAGTACTGTAGATCGCTTTTTAGACGTGATGTCATCAGTGCCGTCTGTCTCCTCCGTGTGCATGTCACGTGTAAATAAAAGATGTTTAATTGATACTTTCATAACGAACAGAACAATCACGGGTACATCAATATTGGTGTCACAAGTGATTAGCAAACAACTTAAACTAGACGAGGGAGTGATTGGACATTACAATCACAGGTCAAAGACAAGAGGCTTAATGAACATCTGGATAAATCATAAGGGCGCATATTCACACTCAATGTGGGTCTTTTTTTGGAGTTCTATTTATACTGCATGTGGAATTGCCCACAGGTGTGTGTGTGTGTGTGTGTGTGTGTGTGCTGCTGATCTCATTTGGGAGCTGTAGTTCTCATTCTCCATGTTTGTATGCCGTGGTGACTCACGTGCATCTGGTCTGCGACGCTTTGCTTCAGAGATGAAAGCGGCTAAGTATTTTGATGAACTGAATAAAAACAGGATAATAAAAAAAAATTATTGGTTTTGCAGAATAATGTAGACTGCAAACATGGATAAGTTGATTGTATCCATACCGCTTAAACCATTTAAGGTGAGTGATTGATACTAGAGGAAAAAAAATGAATCATTTAAGTAGAATCGACTTAGACGCAAAATGGTCAGTAATTACAGTAATTGTTTAAGTGACATGCACTTCAAACTATATTATTTGAACTAAAATAATTGAGATAGGAAAATTCCAAATTCATGCAAATTCAGATATATATACATATATGTTTGTTTGTTTGTTTGTTTTTTTGGAATGACCACACAGTGCAGGACTTTGTTTTATTTTATTTTATAAAATAAAAACACACAACAAAGCACCAGATATCATTGACAATTTATGCTCTTTATTAAGTCCCAGGTGTAAAATCAGTTTTCTAAATGAAGCTTTAAACAGTAAAAATCGGTTTTCAGAAAATGACCAAAGTGGGTTTTTCCCATCATTTATTACATTATATTAGGTTTTGCATTTTGTCTGACAAAACATAAAGGCCTATGGAGCATCGTTTTCCCACAATCAGTTGTCAATTAACATAGTCTGAACAACAGAAATCTGTAAATGATTGCATCATGATAGATAGATAGATAGATAGATAGATAGATAGATCCGTATCCAGTCTATAGTTTTATTCATCCTGCTTTAATTCATGTCTTCAAACTATATAATAATTTGCAGCTTTCATCTCTGAATCTAAGAAATTCTTATTCTGGTTGTGCTGTGTGTTCCTTGAATGCAGCATCTGTTCTTACAGCTGTAACCATTTATGGACTCCATTTGCCTAGATACCGTATTTCCATAGAGCTTATATCCTGACGAAATCAATCGCCATACTCATCACTCACATACTACTCCACAGTTTGGTGGGAAAAATCAGCCTGAAAAAAGTATGTAGGAGCGTTCAAGTCAAACCAGGACTTTTGAGTGTGCTACTGCTACACTAATGCACTCACCCCCGTGTTTTACTAGTGCTTGGACACCATCAAGGTAGAACGTTTTCTCAGTACACCGAAACCATGATCGGACCGCCAGTCTGACTCGCATCTGAAATTCTGGCCTCCCAGGAACTCCTTTATTGGCCCAAACATCTGGAAATGGCTTGGAGCGAGGTCAGGTCTGCACGGGCAATGTGGCAATAACTTCCACCTACATGTAGGCATTTGTACAGTTCCAACAGACAGATCTCTAACATTAAAGTGCCCCTATTATGCCATTTTAAAGGTTGCTAATATTGCTTAATGAGTCTCTTAAAACAGGTTTACAT
>JAQMYG010000015.1:2817682-2829108 GCA_030014215.1 Clariallabes teugelsi
ACCCTATCTGCTCCAGGGGCGCTGTAAGCTGGCTGACCCTGCGCTCTGACCCCAGTTTCCTAATTGGGATATGCGAACAAGAAATTGTGCTGTAAAAAGTACATGTGACAAATAATTGAATATTCTATTCTTCTTCTATTCAATCAACTAATTAAAAGCCTTTTCTTAATTTGCGTGGGTGTGATAGAGAAGAGAAAACTAAAATATGCAGGACAATCATCCTCCACTAATAAGGTTGACAACCACTGGCATATTGGTTAGCACTGTGAGCTTGTACCTCCAGGATTGAGGGTTTAAATCCTGCCTTCATGTCTGTAAACTTGGTGGGTTTCCTCCACCCACAGTCCATAGAACATGCAGGGGAAGCTAACTGACATTACCAAATGGCCTGTAGTGTTATAGAGCATAAGAGAGAGTGTGTGCTCGTTTGATGAGAATGAGAAAAAAAATCAAGGTTAGTGAGGGAAGCGTTATTTATAGCTGCTATAACATAAGTGATAACCTGTTACTGTAGATTAATACAATAAAATTAATACATACACTCACTCTCGGTTGCTACTTTCTCACTTTCCTACTGTCTTTCTCTCTTTATCTCTCTCTGTCTTGCTGTCAGTCATTGCGTCTCACACACACATATACACACACACACACACACACACACACACACACACATTTACTTATTTCTTCAGTGCAGAGGTTTGAAGAATAATGACACGCTGGAACATTGGAACGGTTTGTGTGTGTGTGTGTGTGTGTGTGTGTGTGTGTGTGAGAGAGAGTAAGTGAGATCAGACCCCCTGCTGTTGTGTTCTTGCCAGGACACATCTGGCTATGTGCAAGTCGCTAGCTCTGTCGTTCTGATTACAGCATGGCCGCCTGGACACACACACAAACACACACACTAAATTATTCACCACATTCACGTTCATATGATGCTGATCAAGTATCTACAGTAGCAATAAAGATCTCTTTCTCTCACTCTATCTATCTTATCTATCTATCTATCTATCTATCTATCTATCTATCTATCTGTGTGTCTTTTCCTTTTTCTGTTTTGTCTCCCTCGCGCTCCCTCTCCCTCTCTGTCCCGAAATGACATTGTCTTTATTTCTTACTCTGTCTACCTCTCTGTGTCTCTGTTATGCGTTTTTGTCTTTCTATGCCCCCCCCCCCCTCTCTCTCTCTCCTCCATGCACACAGCTACTGTATATTAAGTTACTTTATGATATTAGTTACTCTTCAGTTGGTGTTTAATTAACTGTATGCCGTGCAGTATATCTATCTATTCTAATCAATAAAGTTCATTTAAGAAGCTTCTACAGTAAACAGTGCATCAGTGTATCATCATATCAGTACAGTGTGTGTGAGCGCACGTGAGAGTGAGAGAGAGAGTGAGAGGTAATGTAACTCTGTAACTCTGTTTTGTCTCCTCTTAGAGAATAAAGAAAAGATATTATGTTGCTTAGTTCCACTGCAGCCAAACACCACACACACACCACTCTATTCATTATTCTATTCCTTTCGATTTTGTTTATGTTCTCCACTTTATTCGACTTTATTCTATTTCATTCTTTATTCGAACTATTCTAGTCCTATTCTATTTCATATTTTTGTTCTAAAAATAAAAAAAAATCTCCCCTTTGCTCCTTGCTTAGTGGGCTTCCTCAGGGTAAACTGGTTTCCTCCCATCGCCAAAAGACAGTTTGGTGTTTCCAAATTCCCTGGAGTTTGTGTGGGTGTGTGTGTGTGTGTGTGTGTGTGTGTGTGTGTGTGTGCTTGTGTCCTTTGATTGGTTGTCACTCCATTGCCTTGTACTGTCAGTCCCCATGGATAGGAACCACATATATGATCAATAGTACAAATAATTGCTACATTGTTTCTTTTACTCTTTTGTTCTATCCTTTCTATTCTTTCCTTTTAGCTACATTGTTTCTTCTAATCTATTTGTCCTAGTTGTTTAATACTCGACAAGCTCTAGTCCATGTTATCCAGTACTATTCACTTTCTTTTCTCTTTCTTTGACTTTTTTAATTTGTTAATTGTTCTGCTCTATTATTTCGACAATGGGCGTTCAAGTCAAACCGGGACTTTTGATTGTGCAGATAACAGTCACACAGTTATGAGAGTAAAAAACTCCCTTTATGTCTCTATATAATCCCCTGATACACTAATGCACTCATCCCAGTGTTTCACTAGTGCTTGGACACCGTCAAGGTAGAAAACTTTCTCAGGACGCAATAATTGGAAACGCTGGCCTCCCAGGAACTCCTTTAATGGATCAAATGTGTGCACAGTTCTCACAGACAAGTTTTCGATTTTCTAGGACTTTCATAGATTTTCAAGGTCAGGCGTTCAACTCGCTGAATGTTCACATCATCCACGTACGTACGTCGTCATAAAAAATTTTAAAAAACGCTGCACAGTCTCATCACCGTACTGAGCTCAAAGTCTTCTGCGAATGTCAATCGCTTTTATTACTCGAGCACATCGAGTTATATCCTATAGTTTTAATCTGTTCTATCAAATCTGTTGTTCTTAATATGTTGTTTCTATTCTACCGAGACAACCTTTTGATGATTTCTACAATTTTTCCAGCAATTCATCACTAAAGGACAGAGCAGCCAGTATGAGAGCCTAAACAGACGTGATCAGGCTTGTCAATGTCAAACCGCCACCCGTTATTTGCGTGGTTCGTCATATCTAGCCTTGATATACTGTATACAGTCCACATCCGCACGCATTTATATACACGCGCTCACATACACATGCATGCGCACAAAGAGAAATCTCTTTCTCTTACTGGATGCGATGCATGTCAGCGTGGGTGTATTCAGGTCTTTAGTGTTGTGGATCTGAAGCCTGATGGGAGTGCGATACACACGCGCACACACACACACACACACACACATACAGAGACCAAGCAGCACATGAGGGTCATGAGGTCATCCGGCATGCGCTAACATTTAATCCGTTACAAAATCATCTCTTCTGAGTATCATCTCCATAATTTAACTGCAGCGCCGTGTCTATTTTGGTGAATCTCAGTTACGGAGACGCTGTGGGAAATCTGGGCAGGTTTAAGACGTGATCTGGCACCGAAACGCTAGCGTTCAATCTATTTCCCTTTCTCTCTCTCTCTCTCTTTCTCTCTTTCTCGTTTTCTCCCGCTCCTTCGTGACTTCTTGTTTTAGGCTTTGAGCCAGCGTAAAAATCGCTTGAGGATGTCCAAGCAACGAGGAGACGGGCGTGTAATATATGATTTTCTCCTATCAGGATGAGTTATTAAATAAGGATGAAGCCAGGGGGAGTATACAAACAGTGTCCTTGTAAAAAGGGTTTACAGCAACAATAATCCAGATTTACTGTATTTGCTCTCTCTCTCTCTCTCTCTCTCTCTCTCACTCTCTCTCTCTCTCTCACTCACTCGCGCCTGTTTTTCTCCCTCACACACTTTATTCAGCTCCGTCACTCCTTGTTTGTGCAAAGTTTTTTTGGCTGGTGTCAGCGCTGTTTTCACCTTGCCATTAAGAATTACCATTTAGAAACAGATTAATACGACGAGGGGAGTTTTTTTTTTTTTACCTCCGAGTCACATCTCCTGTCATTTCATTTAAACTTAAATAACTCTTAGGATTTCAACACGCTTCACGTTCCACCTCACGCTTCCTGACACGTGCTGAAGTGTGAAGTTAGGTTGTCATGCCTTGTTGGGTTCAGTCGCCGCTGCTAAGCAAATTAGGTGTCAGTTAAAAAAAAAAAAAAAAAAAAAAAAAGTGGGATTCTAAGGTCAAAAAGTAAATTATTTATAAGCAAGTGACAAATTAAATACAGACTGTTTTAAAATCGTTGATCTGTTACTAAATATATTAAGCAGTGTTGACTTGATGTCTCAAAAGTGACCTATTTATTAATAAAAAAAAAGTGTTAGTCTGAGACTTACAGCAGTGTGTTTTTAGTACGAACTTTGTTAGAGATTTCTTTTTTATACGACTTTATTATTAAGTCAGTACAAAAACGTTTCTTATTTCCAAACATCAGCGTTCCAACACAGCAGCACTAGTGGTTGTCACTGTCGCCTACTGTAGCACCTACAGGTTCTGGGTTCGATTCCCACCTCGGGTTCTGTGTGCATGGAGTTTCTATGTTGGTATTTTTGCAGGTACTCCAGTTTCCTCCCACGATCCCAGAAAATTACATATTTAATGCATACTTTATTGATTCCAAAGAAAATTCACGCAGTAGAGACAGTAACACAAAGACAGGTTTAAGATGTGATTCCACACTGTATATTTTACGTACATAGTTTGTATACACGGTGAGACCTGACTAGACATTACTAATGCAATGCTTAGAGCAAACAAACAAAAAAAAAAAAAACTACAAGATATATTAAAGGCATATCAATTAAGCATATAACATACAATAACATATAACATACAAATATAATATACAATATCAACTAATACAAGAAATGAAGTTAATTGCAGTGCGGCCTTGATGTGCATTTTTACAGTATGTGTGGAAACAGTGTGAATAGTGTTAATTGTGCAAATAACTCAGCAATTATATCCCAGAAAAGAAAGCAGCGTATTACGTTCATAAGTGACCACTTTTTAGACAAAACAAAATGGAAACTGTCGGGTTTTTTGCATGCAAAAAAAAAAAAAAGTAGGTGCAACAGTCGAACTCCTCAAGAGAACCGTGTGTGGTTCTGCAGGATGCTCAGTAAAACTTCCCTATACAATTGCATGAATTGTACCTTAGGCTAAAAAGCCTAGGCAAACCAAATATAATTAGTTTCATAAAGTTTAATAGTTTTTTTTAACAAGGCATCCTTGTTAAACAGCATTTATTTGCATGTACAGTACATGCAAGACTTTTATACAATATACAGCATGGGTTTTATACTTAATAAAATAACTTATTTCGATTATATAGAATTCTTTAATAATATTCTTTAAAAGTGTTATGCATTAGATCTTTATGACGGGCATCATAATCAATATATCTTTAATAAAACGATTCTATTTTTGTAATAAGTAGCTGCTGTTTCTCTCCTGCTGAAGGATATACAGTAGTTCATGCAGTAATGTAAATGTAAATGTTCAGCTCGTAATATCTCTGTTTGTCTCCTAAAATTGTGATGTGTGAACGATTTATGGTCCCAGTGGTTCCCAACCTTTTTTTTTCCCTTTATATCTAAGAAAATCTGAGCCACTGGTCAAAACTAAAAACCCCACCTCAGTCCAGGACTTATAGACGAAGCAAAAGAATAAACTAATCTACGCATTAATCATGTTATCTATACAGACTTATACAGAATTATACTGTAAGTATTTAACTATGGACTGTAATTCTGACAACCTCACAGTCACAGAACAAACACCCACGTTGGGAACCGCGGTACCAGCCGGTACTACACAGTTTAAATGAACCAAATCCCCTAAACAGAGAGGGGTGTCTGTGTGCACCATTCAGACTTCAAATAAGAATATAAACTTACAGGAAAGCAACTTTGGCATTAACACTAAGGTTTATTAAATCACCTACTCTTAAAATGAGAAATGCGAGGTGGCTCACGTGCCTTCCGGTTGGATGGGAGTAAGTTTTCCCCATTGCACCAAATGCTTGAGCTTCCTCAAGGCAAATTTTAAATATATGATAACTGCTTTATATTTTAATAATTCCTATTACTTTTGAATCTGTATTAATCTGATGAAGAATCAGCATTATTGTCAGCGTCCTTTATCTTTTGTTTTTCTTTACTCTAACTTTTAACTCTTTTCTCTTGTCTTGTTTTTAGACACCTTGCTGTCATCCGGAGCAGGTAGGAACAAACTTGTGTGTGTGTATGAGGCTGGGTGAGCTACAGGCTCGTGTGTGTGTGTGTGTGTGTGTGTGGGCGCAGTCAGTTATTCAGCAGGCTACTGTATACACTGAGCATGTGTGTGGTGTAAATATACTATTTTAAAATCTTTTTTTGGGGCGGGGCTTAAACAGACAGAAAGGAAGATTTTAGAAGATTTTTTTTTTTTTTTTTTTCTTTTGTAGTTACTGTGCAAGTAACAGCTGTATAATTTCTGTATAAAAGTGACCAGTTTTGGTTAAACAGCTTGGATTTTTATCATTTAATGCTTAGGAAATCCTTCTTGTCTTGGCGAACTTTCTTTAAGTGTGTTTTAAAAGGAATGTTGTGTTTGTTTGTTTTCCTCGTGAAACTTTCTTTATTTTTTTTTTATATCATAATTAAATGTTCTCAAGGACTGCAGTGCAACACGTATCTGTTCGACAACAGCACACACGAGTATATATTGTAAAGTGCACATACTGTACACACCAGAGCACATGTTGTTGTTTACTGAAGTTGTGTATGTTGTATATATCTATTTGCGCTGCACTATTACAGTACATGTCAGGATATCTTCATATGCACAATAACAGTATGACATTTCAACTATAAACGCACGTTTAGCACGTGCTAATTACATATGACAACAAAAGGCAGGAAACAAGGCAAACCATTGTCCGGATTTAAGTAAATGACCTTCAACTTGACAAGCAATTTTACCGCCTAAGATTGATTCCCACAAAATTCAAAGATACGAAAGTTCACAGATATTCATGCTAAACAAAATGTTTTTCGTATTAATTACTCTAATTAATTTTACATGACATCATCATTATGAAGCTGACATATATACAGTACATATATACAAACATGTGGCCCCTGAGTTTGTATAATGGTGACCTACTATATACATACAGTATACTGTACTGTACATACTGTATACATTGTGCAAAACCCTTGAACCATCTTTCACTTCTTTATATACAATTAAACGAAATATGTATATTAAAGAAATAGGAACAAACGTTTTTTTTTTGTCTTTTTTGCAACAGACTGCAAAGTGCCTAAAGATACAATTTTAAAATCGGTTGTTTGTGTAACAACTTCAGCAGCAACCTCATTTCCCCTCTCATCTGTCCAAAAAACTCAGCAATCAGCATAACAAGTATACTACTCACTGGCCTGATCATCTGTCATCATCTGCATCTGTTTCTCACTGGTTCATGCCTTAAGACAGATGTTTTTTTTTATGCTTGAATGATTCATACAGTGGGCCACTGAGTGCCTTAACAAGCAAATAAACAAACAAAAAAAAAAAAACTTTTCTCTGAAGCTGCTCAGGTACAGGGACTGGACTGAAAACGAAAGACAAAAAAGTCCTTCAGGAAGCCTGGAGAACTATTCCTCAAGACTATGTTAAAGAATACAACTGAGTCGGACTCTTTGGAAGCGAAATATGTGGCTCAGGGCTTTTGCACAGTACTGTATATATTCCATGTTCAGTTAGTTCAAACACTAGCCGTTAATCTTCTGACTGGCGATAGAACAAGGGAATGCATCCTCGCTTCACTGCCTACTACTCAAATATGAGTTGAAGGTTTTGTTTTTTAAATCTTTACACAGCAGGGCACCAGAATATACTGTATCGCTGACCTCCTCTGCACACATTCTGTCTCAAGAGCCTCTAATCATTTGCTAAAAAAACTATTCAGCAGTCTTGAAGAAAGATTAAAATTGACCTGAGTTTTAAACCAAAAGGCAAGCTGTACGGGTCGGGAGAGAGAAATAAGTGTACGTCGGCATGGTGTAATAATGGAAGCAAAGGAGAAGCTAATCAGATAATCATGTTGGATGATGCTCATGCCAGTTGATTCATCATTGTGGTGGGATTGTAAAAAAAAGAAGAAGAAAAGAACACATAAGTCCACTCTGGGAAACTAGCAGGAGACAGTCAGGGTGCGGGGGTGTGGGGGAGGGCTTTTAGAGACCAGAACAGCTGTTTGACAAAGCTGGGTTTTAGCAATTTTGTGCCCCATCAGATGGAAGGAATCACAACAGATTGACGGGATTTCTTTGTACTTGCTGAGCATCTGGTAAACGTATCCACAGTTCAGTGATTGAGTGCAGGCAAGTCGAAAAGTCTGAGTCCCTTCCCGAGAACTGTTTTCACTTCAACAGTTTTCAAATTCTTGAAATTATTCCACATTTCATATGTGTGTGTATATAAGTCTAAAATAATGCTTGTATTGGCTCAAAGCGTTAAAGACTATAGCACACATCACATTGACGCCCATGCTCATGAAGTCATACAAGTGTTTTACTAATAGTGCCTTTTCATCAAAGGAGTACTTAAAAATTACAACCTTAAAATTGAGTTCTTTAAACAGATTTGTTTCAGTTTAAGCATGGGAGGGACAAGGAGAGAGGGTTGTGCAAGGGAGGTAGAGAATTGTCAGGAAGAACGAGGGAGTACTGTCGGGCAGGATTGTAAGAAAGGATGAGGAGGCAGGATAGGAAGAGAATGACTGTTAGGGAGTATCTTTAGGGAGCACCATATGTTAGCATAGTGAGCGAAAAAACCTGAGGCTGTTGTTGAATTCTTGGAAAGGTGGTCCATGGAGGATACTGAGTTGAAAATGGAGTACATTTAGGGAGGACTATTGGGGATGAGTTGAAGATTGGGGGAGTGCGATGAAGGGAAGGCTGTTCGGAAGGGAAAGGTCCTAAGTAAGCAGTATTTGGAAAGAATCTGTCAGTGGAGGATAATGAGGGAAGTTGATGAGAGGACGGTAAAATGAGGATGCCTAAGAGCGATTATAAGGTAGAATTCTTAAGTAGGAAAGATCTGAAAGTGGGTTTAGGAGAGGAGGTGAGAGAAGAGTGAACATTGTTGGGGAGGGTGGTATAGGGAGATCATTATGGAGGATTATACCTGACAGTCTTTAGAATGGATGATAAAGGAGAATCATTAGCATTGGATTGTACGGTAGGAATCGTAAGCGATAAATTTTTCGGGAGGATCTTAAGAGTCAAAAAGGAGGAAATAAAGTAAGAAAATAACCTTATGGAGGATTGTAATGGTGACCTTTAGGGTTAATAGTAAAGGAGCGTCACGGGGGTGGTTGGTGAAGGAAGATAAGGGGAGGGAGGATCTTAAGGTTAGGGTGTAAAAGAGGATTATTAAAGTGGATTGTCATAGAGAATCATAGCCAAGGGAAGCAGGGAGGATTTTTATGAAGGATAATGGTAAAGCAGAATGTTTAAGGTATATGGTGAGAAATAATGGGTGGTGGTTTAGGGTAGATGATGAAGAAGAAATCATCATGATGGGGTTGTGTAGAAGACCATCAGAGAGAAATGTAAGGTGGGATCTTTGGGGTTGATTTTCAATACTCATCATTAGGGTGAAGGGTAAAGGAATAACAGGTAAAGGGAGGAATCCACTGGAAGATGTTTAACGTTGATGGTACTGGAGGATCGTTAGGGTGGACTGTCACTGAGGATCATTAGGCAGGGAGATTCTTTAGATTAGATAGAAAAGGAAGATCATTAGGGTGAACAGTGAGGGAAGATCATTAATTAAGGAGCATTATAAAGGTGGGTGGAGAATGATCATCAAAAGATTGTGAGGAAACATTGTAGGTAGAATGTAAAGGAAGATCCTTTGGATGATGAGGGTGAATTTTTTGTTTAAATTGAAGGATTGTTTGGGTGGTGAAGGAGAACCGTCCATGGTGAAGACAATTTGGATGTAAGGAATGGGTCTTTATGATGTACAGTAAGTTAGGATAATTTGGGTAGTATGTGGGGGTCTTTCTGGTAGAAAGTGAGGAAGAATCGTTCATTTGGAATTTGTATGAGGATTGTTGGGATGCTGAGGGAAAACCTTCAGGTGGAGTACATGGTTACTTACATAGGATGACTATTTGGATTTGGGTGTACAATGAAGAAGGGTAATTTAAGTTTTGTTGAAGGATCCTACTGATAAAAGTAGATGCGGGATCATTTTATTTAGTGGGGAAAACATTTTGAGTAGGACGTCAAAGAGGATTATTGAAGTGAGGAGCTGCAGCCTTTGGGGTAGTTGGTGACCAAGGATCATTAGTTTGGATAGAGAAGATCTTTAGGGGTGATGGTAAAAGAGGGATGTTTTGGTGGCAAGGATAAGTGTTTAGGGTAGATTGTCTTGGCAGGTAGGGAGGAACCTTTGGTTGATGATGGAGAATGTTTGGAAGAATCTTTACGTTATATGGTAAAGGAGGATCATTTAGGCAGTGAGATAAGAGGGAACTAAGGAGAAATATGATAAGTGTAGCTTGCTAGGTACTGTACTGTATGTTTGTTCAGGTTAGTGTTAATATGGTATTATGAGGATGGATGGTGGAGATCCTAATCATTTTTACATTTACAATTGTAACATTTCAGCAAAGTCTTGACATGCAAGACGGACAAAAAGACTCTTTATTCTCCACAACACCAAAGATATGCTGACCAGAGAGATATGGCGCATGCAGCATTCGATAACAAAACCTGAGTATGGACACTTGAATAAAGAGGGACATAAAAGAGTGATGGTGAGGCCATCAGTAAAGATCATGAAGGAAAATCATTAAGGTTGGTAGTGAAGAAATATCATCAGGCACAATTGTTGAGGAGGTTCTTTCGGGTAGGCGGTGATGGAGGATCATTGCATGGATGGTGAAGGAAGATCATCAGTAAGGGATGTTACAAAGGACTGTGAGGAAAGATCATCAGGGGCCGTCTTTAGGGTTGATGAGATAGGAACGCTTGGCTGGATAGTGAAGGTGGATCATTGGGGAGATTGTTACATAGAATTTTTAGCGCTGCTGGTGAAGGAGAATCATTAAGGGAGACGGTGATAGATGAGTGGGCGTCGAGAGTCAAAGCTCACTTATAGCAGTGTGCTAATGGCCGGCAGCCCACTTACAGCCTCTTAACATCCCCAAAATTATAGCTGTTTTTCCTCGAATCCTCCTAAAAACCATGTAGCTCTTTATTTATTTTTGTCTTTGTTTTATTGATCAATTCAATTAAATGGTTAAGTGGCATTATGAGCTTGTCGAGTGACTTTGCACTGACCTTTTTCCTCATTATCTGTACAGCATTAGTTAATGGACAATCTCATTCTCCATTCTCACTGAGATGGGAAGTTGTTTGGATGAAATAAATGAAGAAAAAAAATCAAACAGCCTAAGTGTTTACTCTTCATTTGAGGTGATTTTATTAGCAGAGAAAAGGTGGACACTACCGAACTTTAAAACTGTGGGTTTGAGAGCAAAGTTTCAAAATGTCAAATGTGAATTGTCCCATATTTAACTATTTCATAAACATAAGTTAACACATTTGTAAATAAAGTTCAATTATGTACATTTCATTAATGAAATAGGAATAAATGCTTTACCGCGTCAGGTAAAACAATTTTTTCAATTTAATGAAATGAGGTCTCTCAGCAGCAACCTCGTTTCCCCTCTCATCTGTTCCAACCACTCAGCATTCAGCATCAGCAGTAAACTAATCACCAGCCTGATCATCTGTCATCATCTGCACCTGTTTCTCA
>JAQMYG010000015.1:2942939-2956433 GCA_030014215.1 Clariallabes teugelsi
ATGTGTTCATTCATAGTTTTGATGCCTTCAGTGAGAATCTACCAATGTAAATGGTCATGAAAATAAAGAAAACACATCGACAGATAGATGAGAAGGTGTGTCCAAACTTTTGGCCTGTACTGTATATATATACACACAGTATGTTGAACATATAATACAGAAACTGTGTGTTCAAAAGAAGCTACTTTTGAAGTTTATGCAACATGGTAGTGGCCAATCTCGGTTTCCTAAAATTTCAAGTTGCTAACTTCAGCCGTTTGGGAGAGATGATTTTATATGAGCATTTTTAATCACTTTATTGTCTCGCTTTAAATAATAATCATTTAAAATGCAAATTATTCATATTTTTATGTGTATTGATACTAAAATTGGTGCAAGCTTCTAGAAGTGTATGACCTGTAAAAATTGTTGCTTAAATGAAAGCATTCGTGCAAAATTAAGGATTTTTTTACCCCCAAAAAATCTGTAGTGTCCGTAACCCTGTCAAATTCATGTTGAAATATCTTAACAATTTTGCATTTTAAAATAATAAACAAAATTTCAGATCTTTTCATGTGAAATCTAAATTGGCCATCAAGTTTCATCTAAATGACAATTAAGATCATTGAAAGATTTGAAGTCAAAAAGGTTACAGACACTACATAAGGGCATGAAATTGTATTTAGCAAATATGTTTTTATCTGATTTAGATATAAATGTGTATGCATATTTGCCAAAAAAATTTTAATATTATGCAGTGTGTATGCATATTTGCCTATCTTAAAATTCACTTTTTCACCTAGGTGAGACACTTTTTAGTTTAGCATTTTTTGGCCTGAAAACAACAACAACAACAACAACACTTTAATAAAATCACGATTTAGTAAAACATTAACACGAGCTAGGATTATTGTACTCGTTGTAGGGATAAATTCCCTCTAGGCTACATGAACTTTATTTTTCCTTATTTATAATCTGTATGACTCTCAGCGCAGGTTATAAAATCATTGCAATGAAAATAACAAACTCCTCCCGTCCCTGTAAATGACAAAGCAGAGATTATACTGCCAGTGTTACTTCAAGTTTACATTTACATTTATGGCGTTAGGCAGACATCCTTATCCAGCACGACTTATAGAAGTGCCTTGGAGTTCCTACTAATAAACACATCCTGATGCTGGTTCGCTGGGTCACAGACTACAGCACAAATACCATCAGTCTAAACTCAACTGTTCAGACATCCAGAGAAAGTTAATTCCAGCACCTACTGTAGGTGCCAAGAGAAAATAGTCTTGATTAATGTCTTCCTCGTGTCCTGAGAGATGGCGGGCCCAGTCGAGCAGTGCTAGAGGATCGAAGTGAGCGTGGTGCGGTACAGGGTATGAGATTGTAGGTAAGTGGTGCTGGTCCGATTTTGACTTCAAAGGCAATCATCAGTTCAGATGCAGAGGACGAATGGGTGCAAAGAGGCAGACAACATAAATGTTAAATAACAGTCCCTCTTGTGGAGAACCTGTCAAACAAGTCTCTGTAAAGGAGCTGTTACTATAGAAACAATATTGTATGGATATATACAGTACCTGTGATTTGCCTGACATGTGAACGTCTATCAGCTGCTGCTATAGAAAATGAATCAACACCTTCTGGCCACAGCAGCACTGCGGTACATGGCAAATTTTCTAGGTAGTTTAACTAACTATTTAGCACACTAAAAATTGTATCGATTGATTGATTGATTGATTAATTGATTGATCTACAGTACTAAAAAACCAAAGACTCCTCAAGGAACCATGTGTGTTAAAGTATTAATTTTCATATAACCACTTTGACCTCCCTAATTATTCTAGTGATATACAAATAAATTGATTCCTGCTGCTTGCACAGACATAAATTTATATCGGCATGCGAAGGTCCTGTATCCATTCCCTGAATTCTGTTAGAACTAAAATGAAATGATAACCTACAGAAACCGCTAACCTGCTTCGTTCATTAGCGCAAAACAGTAATTTTAATGAGATTAATTAATGGAATGCATTTGTAGAGAGCATTGTTAAAGAAGAGAGAATTTATTGTGCTAGATCAAGCAAAGAAACCAACTAAAGAAAACTTGAAATGGCTGGAAGTTTGTTAAGAACTGTCTAACGCATGATTAAAACCTGCAAGATCAACTTTGCAGGAGAAATATGGTCGGGTAGGGGTGAAAGGTCGGGGAGCATTTACTTACGTACAGTACATACAATGGGATGAGAGCTCACAGGACTAAACAGCTGAGTGTCCATACGAAAACCACTTGTTAGTGAGATTTATCCGAAATAAAAAGACTTCAGATTTGCGATGGAAAAAATGTCATGTGATCTGATGAGTCCAGATTGAGTCTATTCCAGAGTGATGAAGGGAAGGACATGAAGCGTCATGCATAGTGTCCACTGTACAAGCCTCTGGAGACAATGTTATGATCTGGGGTTGTTCAGTCGCTCAGGTCGAGAATGAAGTCAGACCTGAATGACCAGATTATCACATCTTTGGAGTTTTTCTTCCCTGATGGTACGGACATATTCCAGGAGTCAAACTACGTATGTAATTCTTGGAGCATGAGGAATCATTTTCGCACATGAACTGGCTGCGACATACTGTAGCGCACATAAAGTGTGTGAATTTTTTTATTATTTTATTTTATTCATTATTCTTTGCCAGATAGTATATTATATTATTAAGAAACTTTCCATCAGGCTACTAAGGGAATATACAGAAAGCACAGAAGATGAAAATGAAATATGCGCCTATAAATATAAATGCAACATCCACCTGTATAACATCATCTTTATTTGATGAATCCATTTTTTATTTCCTTTGGCAGGTTTATGTTGTTTGGCTTGCTGGTTTTAGTTTATGATGTGCCAAACAGGCAGCAAGGAAATTAAAAACATAAAAATAAACTGAAGTGTTGAGATTATTTTCTCTATCCATTAAAGTCTCTATATTTTTAAAACGGCAAATACAGCTGTATTGATGCGCGGTCAGTGTTTGATGTTTGCTACCTTAAATTGCTCATACTGTAGTTAGGAATGCTACAGACTTTCCTGGATGGAAATATCGTTCTCTTTTTGTGAGTATCTGTGTGTATCAGTGTGTTTAGACTTAGTTCCATTTCCATTTAAAGACACCACACCTTGCTCAACATTAAGAACCTAAGGGTAATAGCCATGCATGAGACTCAGTGGTTTGTCTTTTCTTCTCTGATCTCTGGTTATGCTAACCAGTGCTGCCAGAACACTCTTTGAAATCCCAAAATGTGCACAAAAACATTCAAAACATTTGGTTAATATTTTTCGCAGATAGATTCGCAGTTTGTAACGCTGCAACCACATATAGGAACGTCGCACAACAACATGCAGTTATGACGTCACCAATGCACAACGATGCAATACCACCACCTACTGGACGGGAGTGTGGGAAGCGCACAGCATACAGTAGGAAACCTCCTTCAGTCCTCTAGCGCACTTGGTAAAACACACCACAATGACGGCGGTGAGCGCCTGTGTCTAGTAACCAATGAAAACAAAGTGGCTATATCTGTTCGTTAACGCCATGACGACTGATTGGCGAGAGTTCTGGCGTTATCCTTAAAGTTCTTTCTTTCAAATTAGCTTATAGAGTAGTGCATATGATTGTTTTTTGACCTGCAAAATCAAAACAAAAACCTTCCAATTATGTGGGAACTCTCCCAATCTTCAACATTTTGTTGAAGAAATAATTGCAAAGTCATTTACTTACTTTTGTTAAGTTCTGTTTTTATTTTTTAAATTTTATTTA
Source organism: Clariallabes teugelsi (assembly GCA_030014215.1). Classification (NCBI taxonomy): domain Eukaryota; kingdom Metazoa; phylum Chordata; class Actinopteri; order Siluriformes; family Clariidae; genus Clariallabes; species Clariallabes teugelsi. The sequence goes on from JAQMYG010000015.1 coordinate 2,946,732, forward strand.
TTTATTTATTTTTACTGTTTTTGTTACTGTTCTGTTTGTGTTTGTGGTTTTTCTCTGGTTAAATATTATTTCTAAATATTAAGATGTCAAATCATGATTATTCACACGTAAAAAAACAAAACAAAAAAAAAACACATATGTTTAATAGAATTTTAAAAACATCCAGGCATTTCCCCAGACTATTGCACACATCATTTCTGAGCTTATGCATAAAACATTATTATAGCAGTGATGAACATGAATTAAGAAAAGCAAAGCAGACAAACACTTCATTGCTATTTTAAAGAGCAGATCAGAGTGTTCTTGAGAACAGCCTACTTTCACTGACTTTTTTTTTTTTTTTTAAACAGCTTAATAGCAGCTCTGGATACTTAAGAGATAAATGGAGGCTCATCAGCAACGACTTAGCACCACCATTTGACTGGCTTTGATTAAAACCCATTTCCTGAAGTATTCTCTTTGCCTTTACCAACTTAGTTGGCACTGGGGAATGTGCGCTCGGCGGGCAGGAATACAACACCAGGAATCCGACCCTTAGAAACACGAGGAAATAGTGTTGTGGACGTCATATGGTTTTTAATTTAATGCTGCCGTAATTGGCGGTGGGTAAAAGACATGGGGGGGTAGGGGGTGGGGAATGATTCAAACTACCACATGCCAACTTGCCATAAGATTGAATGGTGGAAAATAAACTGCATCCAATACCCACCCATGACCAGACGGAGCAATCAGTCAAGACATAATATTTAGCATTTGAATGTCGCTTTTTGCACTTGAGCCGAACGTACCTAAACTTCTATCTCACTCAACTGGCTTAAAAAACTCAACTTTTTGTTGAGTATTTTGCTTATTTTTATTACTTACCCGCACTTTGGATGATTGAGAGCCCAGTTTGAAGGCACTTATCACTTTCTTACAAGTGGTGGCTGGCCAGGGGAAAAAAAAAAAAACTAAAAAAAACTAAAAAATCCCCTGCTGTCATCTGTTCTGCTTGGTTAAAACACTCCTTCACACCCATTTGTCGATGTGCCGCTTGGCCTGCACAGATTACCGAAATCGGCTTTTGTGAGAGGCTTTGAACTGAGCTGGTGTTTCAGGAGCGCACAAGGCAAACCTGAACAGAGATTCGATTTTGCAAGAGGCCTTGTCAAATCCCCACAGCGACAAACCCGTAATGTTCCCTCGTCACACTCCTCGGCTCCTATTTCCAGCCCGGTAGGTTTGCGCAAGCCTTTATTCATCAGGTGTACCGGAACGATCGGTAATCAGGTAACTGATGTAGGGTGGAATTTGTATAAGATTTGGGTTATCAATACAACCAGGTTACATGTTTGTGCTTCCGAAGTCGATTCAGTCATTCAGAAGTGAGTATAAGGGGAAAAAAATACTCATACTGGGTGGATTTTAAAGGTCCCGTAGAGAAGTAGCATAAGCTTCAGTGTATAGAGCAAAATCTGAAGCCAGAGTGACTAGAGCTTTAGTTTCACTAATCTAAATGGAAGTGGTTCAAGAGGAACTCTTCTTAATCTACATTAAGAGTTTGCGCACTGTCTGCAAAAAAAGGTTTAAACGTACCCGACAGTTACATAACTTTAAAAGCTCTGCTGCGAACAAATAACGCTGCTACAGTAGCACTGCTTTGGCCACATTTCATCCTCCAGGTACGAGAGCTTCGGCAGTAAAGAGTGTGTTAGTGGTTGAGTAGGAAATGGTCGTTCTGAAAGACACATAAGAGCATAAGTCCCAGAACTGGCAGAAGTTGAGTGCAAGCGTGAGGACGGCAAACGACCATCACTGGTTTTACCCTTGAGGAAGTCCATAAAGTCTTATCCGCTCCATCGCTAACCAAGAGGCTGAGCTCCTGCACTCATGTTTGAGAAAAAACTGAGGTGTCAGGATTAAAAGAAGATAAAAATCAAGCGATACAACAACCAATAAAAACCCTAGCTTGTAATCAGGATCTAATATATACCTCTGTTAGCGCTGAGACATCCGATTATAAATTTTGCTGTAATGGCTGTAAGATGATTTTACTAGAAGTGTAGATCATTCTGATTTTAATAGTAGTGTAGATCGGCCTGATCCTCCAGCCATTGTACTCTTCCTCTGTCTCAGGAGGATATACACTTATAGTAATACGTTTTAGGGGAGTTTATTCAAATGGGAATTTGGTCAACATCAAAAGAAAACAGCCAATCTGGTTCTACTGTGACATGATGACTTTTTAAGTTAAAATAAATGATACTACTGTGTGTATAACTTTAAAAAATGTATATGATAATTAAGCACTCAAGGTTGTGCCGTTGTGCTGGATATCAGCACAGCTGTGATGCGGTTGTAGGCACGAGGGTCCAGGAGCTAGTTAGCTTTGAATCCGTAAATAAAAGTATTCACACGTGGTTCAGAGGTGAAGTAGTCAAAGTGTGTTTTTTGTTTTTTTTAATGATATACCGCTATCAGATGCGTTTTCTTGCTGAAAGTGCTTCCGTGACTGGGTTTGAATGTGGGTTTTGTCAGGCAGCTGCTCTCTCCTCAGTACTGCAGACCGTACAGACCTACTCTCACCCACGCTGTGACCCACAGTTAGTGTCATTAACGATTGGAGATCAGCTGGGTTGGAAAGTGATACGTAAAGTTAAAAATCCCAATGCAGTTACCATTTATTATCACCACTCTCGTCCAATCAGATTGCTTAGAAACAAGAAATCTCTCTCAACCGCCTCATAACATTACATTTAACTGGAGGTTTTATGCCCAAATAAATACTGTATTTATTTGATAATTTTCCTACTGTATACCATCATGACACAGTTTTTTATTCTCTATTTAACTTAAAAGACTTTCCATGTGGAGGAGAAAGGTTTGTTTGCGTTAAAACCATCATTTGTTCCACATTTTCACAGTGGAGAAAATGCACTTAGGTCTCCATCTTACATTTGACCTTAAAAGTGACCACATCCTCCTTATTGTTGCAAATCAAAAGGCATAAGGGAAGGACTAAGCGAGCCAGAATGCGACTGATAGTCGGAGACAGCGCGCAGGGGTGCATTAAGCTAAGCTGATGGAGCTGAAACACTGCAGCGAAGGCATCGGGTGGCATGATGTTGAGACGCGAGCACCTCTTTTATGATGGATTATTACCCAGCCTGCCACTGTGTTTACTGCTGCTAGACTTCCATGAGCCTCTGGATCCATCTACCCTCCCGTCGGGCCTAATGAAGCTCTTTGGCGTCTGTCTCCAACGCCTGTGCCAAAATAACGCGGCTCAGAAATCTTCTACTTCATCCCTCTCCAGTGCTCCTGGTGCGACATGTGTTCAAACAAGAAATTATACGAGGACAGAGGGAGAGAGAGAGAGAGAGAGAGAGAGAGAAACAAAAAGAGACAGAGGGAATGAATGATGTTTCTCTGAACCAAAGGGCAAACAAAAGAAATTTGCAGAGTGTGTATGTTTTTCTACAGCCTCGTTGCAATCGTATTGTTTTGCCGCCTGCTTTCCTTCCATCCGTCTTTATTTATTTATGTTGTCTGTCTCATTTCCAAACAATAAAGTCAAAACTTCCTCCGTCACGTCTCTAAAAGGGAGCCGCGGCGAGCCGTTATTTATGTTTTCCCCGGCCATTTTTTTTCAGTTGCCGAGAAACCCAACACTCTCCCCATATGGTACGCTTCATGGTGCTAAATAAGGACAAACACATTTCCCTCCAAAACGTGCTTGGCTCGTGAGAAGTCTGTAGATTGTTAACAGCGGCTCAACGGTACATAATTTATACGCTTGAACATGGAGACATGAGTCAGGAATCCTCGAGGCCTGTTTTTGGCAGTCGATTCGCTGGAAGAATCCGAGATCCAGAGAGAGGAAGAGAGTCCAGTTCCAGTAAATCAGATCTCTAAACAGCATCGCGAGATTAGCTGAACCTTGTCCAACATTCACCAACTTTTTCTTTTTTCTTTTGGAAGAGATAAGAAAAGGAAGGAAACTGATGTATCAATCTCTTTTGGCTGTCTATCAAGTACTGTAGATAGCCAAAGGCAACATCTGTAGTATTAAATTCCAAGTATTTTGCTTTTTACCCCCTCTTCTTTTTCTTGCCGTGTGGAATGATTAACTCTTGTAACCAGATCAACCACGAGTGTAAATCCTTCTTTTCTTCTTGTAAATAGCTAAATATTTGTTTAAAATATTAATTTGTAGATTATCCTCAGTGCTGTATAATTTAGGATGGAAACTTTTTAAGCTTATAAGGTCGTCAAAGGTCACACCCCAAGTCTTAACTAACTAACTTTTTAAAAAATCTACTTTATAAATAATTTAACCGATTCAAATCTACATTAAAATGATACATATAATGGAAATGTTAATATTAGTTTTCTGTTTAGGGAGCCTCTCATTAAAACACCCTGTGGGTCCTGCGAACATGTGGGAGGTTAATCAAAAGCTAGCTCTTTTCTACACTAGTCTAAATGTTAGAATGTTGTTCACTTAATATTGTGTTAGTTTGATCATTAGCCAGTTTAATATCGTGCTAGGTTTGGTGTCAGTCTTTTTAATATAATGTTTGAGTGTAAGCGTGTTTCTTATAATTCTAGTTTGAGTGTTGGAGTAAATTCTAGGCTAGTGCTATGCTAGTTTTAAGGCAGTTCAGTATAGTGCTAGTTTGCTAGAGTCTTACAGCTTGGTATATATTGTAAGTTTGAGTGTTAGACCATGCGCTATAAAGCTAGTTTGAGCTTTAGACTGTAGGCATTCCACCTCTTCCAGAGGTTCAGGGAGGATCCTACTGTACATATTGATATTATCTCTCTGACACCCTCAAATTTCATACAATACCCTGATTTCTTCAAGTGCACATGAGATAGAGAGAGAGAGAGAGAGAGAGAGAGAATCCTGATTCGTTTCTTATAAGTAGAAATTATATATAAAGTGTATATACAGTAATAGAAATAGCATAAATAAGTAGGCCTGTAAAAGGGTAGCTTAACAGTGTAATTTGCCCATTAGTATTGGAGAGCTAATGTTATTTACATTAGCTGGCTAGCTGCTACATTGGTGATAAAATGTGCTTTAATAAATCAAAGACACGATGATGTTTTCGATCACATTTATGAAAACATTTTATACATAGAATATGTACACATGTGGGTTCATGTGGTGGCATGGTGGCTTAGTGGTTAGCACTGTCTTTTCCCGTATCCGGGTTCGATTCCCACCTTTCCTGTGCGCATGTTCTCTCCTGTGCTTGGTGGGTTTCCTCCAGGTACTCTGGTTTCCTCCCACAGTCCAAAGACATGCAGATTAGGCTAATTGGCGTTCCCAAATTGGCAGTAGTGTGTGAATGTTGATACAGTACAATGGTAATCAACATTGGCCTCCATGGTTCATGGTTGGACGACAAAAGTTCTGAGATGAGTGTGCACTGTCCAGGTTGTACCCCACCTCGTGCTCTAAGACTCCTGGGATAGGCTCCAGACCCCCCGTGTCCCTGTATACAGGCTAAAGCAGTATAGATGATGAGTGAGTGAGTGAGTAAAGGGTTCACAAAATTTCAGGCACCATTGTGGCTATTTTGTGGTGAACCCATGGCATAATGGTTAGCAGCATGGCCTTATAACTCCAGAGTTGTGGTTTTAAATCATGCCTCTGGTCTCCATGTGTGTGGAGTTTGAACGTTCTCTCCATGCTTTGTAGGTTTTCTATGGGTATTCTGGTTTCCTCCTATAGTCCAACATCATGCAGAGTAGGCTAAGGGGTGTTCCCAAAATACAGTGAATCACGGTGAATGAAGGGAAATGTGCTCTTGTGATTTTCCCTAAAAAAAACCTCTTTGTGGTTCTGCCTGAAATAAGTTTTTGCAGGGTGGGATGTCTGAGATTGTTTAATATAGTTTAAGTATTGCACTTTTTAATATGAGTATAATGCCAGTTTGAGGCTTATTATGCTTGCTATATTGCTAGTTTGAGTGTTACCTTGGTTTACATCATGCTAATTTAAGTGTTAGTCTTATTACTTAAATTTCTGCCTGGTTATTATAATACTAGTGTAAGTGTTAGCCTGTTTACTCCTTATTTACTGGAATGTCTAGTGAATTCCACTTTTATCTGCTACGTTACAAGATCTAAATGAAGAGTTCATTGCATATAAGTTAACAAGCTAGAGCAACACACACACACACACACACACACACACACACACACACATTTTTTTGCACTTCCCGGTTTCATAGCCAACGCTCAGAGGAGTGCTTCTATCCAGCCATCATCATTTCTTTGTTGTGTGAAACTATGGCATGAAAAAACATTGCTTTTAACAACATGGCTGACATGAGGGTGAGAAATTTATGTGTTATTTATTTATTTATTTATTTATTTATTTATTGCTTGCATGACTGACTGAAATCATTATGCATTAGTGTCATAAAAAATGTGAGAATTCTCCTAGCATGTATACTGTAGCATGGCCCGTGTGACAGACTCTTGTAATCACCATGCTCGAGGAAAGGAAGTCACACCAATTTTATTTCCGATGACCCGCACACACTTTTCACCCTTGCACTCTTCCAGACAGTCAGACGTTTGGAAATGTTGCAGACGGGTAGTCGGATAAATAATGAGCCACCTGAACTCTGACACGCTCACACCTTAAGCGCTGATTTTATAGGCAGCGTATCCGCTACAGTATATCCTGCTTATTTAGCTCATTTAATACATCGTTTTCATGTACAAATGTCCTTTTGATCATTATCGATGTTTGCAAGTCATATCATATGTATTTAATAGTGCATTGATTGGTTTATTTGTTTATTTGTTTTGTTTTTAAAGGCAGAAAAAAGGCGGTTAGTTTAAAACGGGAAAATCAGGGACATCAGGGTAGAGACGTGGTAGATGCCATGCCATGCCGTGAGTACCGCATTGTGCTTGCATGTTCTTTCATGCTTCTTTCGGTTGGGCAGCATGGCGAGGATCAGCCATGGATGAGCCGTGACCGCTGCCTCGGAAACTCCACTTTCAGTTTTGGCCAGTCTAATTGATTCTGCCGCCGTTAAGATGTAGGCCACTGACTCGACTCCTACGCCTCCAGTTCTGGTCTGCTACCGCCACTACTAGACTGCGACAGCCACGTCAGCTCCTTCAATCCAAATTCTGATTTCGTTGCCACCGCTGCCAAAGATTAGCTTCTACGCTTTAATTCCGTCCTGCTGCCACCACTCCCGGACACTGGCAGCCACGTCAGCTCCTTCGCTTGCAATTCCAGCCTTCCAAAAATATACAGTATATATATATATATGACATCATGTATCACATCTTTTTTGGCCAGTTATATATATACTTTTCTTTTTTCATTTTGTCCTTTGTCACAGTTTTGCAGCTTGCATCTACAACCTAAAACACATACTGTAGCATGTTTGATTGACTTCCTGTGCCTGGATCAATACAGAGTCAAATTGCTTTCTCACTGCAATCAAACTGTACTAGCGTTCAATTGAAAGTTGTTGTTTTGGTCCTCACCCAGGTGAAATCTACAAAATGTTCTTTTAAACACTCATTAACAACAATCGATAGGTTTTGTTGTTCTTCAGTGACTCTGACATTTCCAGGTAACCAGGTTAAACATGACCAGCGTATTAAGCTTTATGTGGGTTTTGGGGTTATTTACTGTACTGGTAGTCTAGGATCAACTCATAATCTGAACACCTTCCAAACATTTGAGCATTCTACATCCAAAGACATTTTAGCCGCAGTGACCAGGCCAGGTAACCAGAGGTTGAATCGCATGACTGGTAAGAAACTAATTGCATTATGTGCAGCTAAGGCTTTTTCTTTTTCAATATAAGGTGTTATAATATAACTTGTGTTATGAGAAGGCATGATTTTTAAACCTCACCATCAATGCTGCTTGATTTAAATAGCAGAATTGACCGAGGGGAAACAATGCAAAGACAAAATGTCCAAAAATTCCAGTAACAGGACTTTATTAAATTTTAATATCCTAAAGAATCCATAGGGTACAAACTATCTGCATTTTTAATTCTTGAATGCTTGTGTTCCCCTAACATTAAGAGAACAGACATTTTATATGATATAAAACCTCACTTGTTAGAACATGAATGTAAAACATGTAATATAAAAGATAGCCTTTCTTGTACTGGACGCCCTAGTGTAGAATCATTTAATCCAAACTGGCACGAATGTCTGCTTGGATTGCTTCTTCCTGGCACAAAGCGTCTGCATGTTTATTTAAATAGATGAGGATTAATGCAGCCACTAACTGTGTGTAGACGTTGCTGTGCATGTGTGTGTTTGTGTGTTCTTGTTTTTAGACATGCACTCATCATTAAAATGGTTATCATTAATATAAAAAACCCTGCTAATGTATTTTTAAAAGCAAATAAAACCTCTTGGCTACATGGAAGAAAATGATTGGCCCCCGAAAACCCTAACAGAGAAAACAACAACAACAACAACAATAATAATAATAATAATAATAATTGCTACATAAATAAATATTTGCTAATTTTAAAGTAATATTTGAGTCATTGTGGGTGTATATTTTGTTACAAAGCTATCACAGGCCACACTGAGCCTAATCTCAACTTGGTGTGTACTGTAATATACAGTAGCGTAATTAACGATGTTCTTGTTTTAAATCAATATGTTTCGATCCATTTTTAATGATGACTTTAAACCTATTCATACGTTTAAGATGCTGTAAGAAAAGGATTTTGTTTTTAAACTATTTTTGCCTTCAGCGCTATTTTTTCCGTGAGTGTTGTCGATACAAGATGGCATTTTATTTATTTTTTCCACTTAATTTTGTCAAAGCAGTAAAAAGCTGCAGAAGAAGATAAAGTGGAAGGGGAAAAAATTTATCTAAATTTATACTACAGTTCTGTTGAATTCTTTATTCTGATTGGTCAGAAGGTAGTATTTTTTTAAAGACAACAATTATATTAAAAAAAAGAAAATAATATCATATTTATGATTGTTGATGTTTATGATGCATGATAAACATTAACAGAGAGGTTTGTTTACTAAATGAGGTTTCATTGTATCGCAACTAAAAAAAAAAGTTACTACAAATATATCAATTGTTCTTTAATTAACAAAATGATCATGTTTTGCCACGTTACTGTTGTCTAAGAGCGTACAATTTTCCTACAACAGCATGCCCTGAAGAAATCTCCCAAATATCCCTTTCTGTCAGGTTTAGACAGAATATCACCCTCCTCACTGTCAGAGATGCACTCGAATAAGGCCTGAGGAAAAACGTCACGCTGCTTTTAGGTTTCAATTTAAGGCCATTTCGGTTTCCGGAAACAGCATGCACTCTTTTGAGTGGTCCATCGTGTAGCAGCTCTTTCGAGTCGGTCTGAATCGGAGTGTTATTTTGAAGGCAGGAAAACTGAAATGCAAGTTCCAGGGACAGAATATAGGGATAGTCTGAAGTGTAAACCAAACAGAGACACTCAGTACTCAGTGACTGAGAGAAAACCATACGTGAAAAACTTGGGCATGTTTTTTCTTTTTTTCGTAAAAGAAAAGCTAAAGGGAAAATCAAGAACACCTTATATTCTTAACATAATATCTCATGACCACCAACAAGAGGCATTCCATGAGTGGTGATATAGAGCATAACAGCACTGGGACAAATATATATATATATATATATACCGCTTGGTGTCCCAGGTGTTATACACTCGTTAA
>JAQMYG010000015.1:3030262-3042314 GCA_030014215.1 Clariallabes teugelsi
GGGGTGTGGGTGTGTGTGATGAGTCAGTGGGTGTTTTGTGCATCACCTCGTAATAAGCAAAAGCGAGAGCCGCATCGCTATTGATTCTGTTTCCACAGTGAGCTGATATGCAAAAAAACACAAGTGCTTGGCCTCTGCTTGAACCTGAGAGAGAGACAGAAAGAGAGACAGAGAGAGAGAGAGAGAGAGAGAGAGAGAGAGAGACCTCTGTCACATCACGCACACTGTGAATCAATATTTGCCTTCACCATCAGTTTAAGTGGATAATGAAGGACAACAGGAAAGTCTCAGTGTGATTCAATAACAGCTTCAAATGGCATCTGTGTGGTACAGTAATATCATAACAATACATTACACGTAAGTAGAAGAGAAGAAAAACCCTCTAAAACTCTAAAAAGGCTGCAAATTTCACACATTTTTCTTAACTGGTAAGAAAAATGGAAGGAGATCATATATGCATTAAAAAGAAATAAACAATCGATCAATTATTAATTATTACCGATAACGAGACACATTTTCTGAGTTTAAATTTTATTTTAAAAGTTCAAACAGCATAAGCACAATAAACTAGTAATTCAAAGCCCAAAATAGTTTAAATAAGCAGAATGAATAATAAAAGAATAATAAGGCTGATGAAAACTTTGCTCATCTCTCTGCCTTCATATAGACACCACAATGCCTGATATCATGCACCGCCCGAACTGCATGTGCGCCCTCATGTGGTGCATAAGTTAATAAATACCTGAGCTTCGAAGAAATAGTATGCAAAACAAACATTGTTGGTTAATACAATTGTAGTCAGTTAAATTGATCAGTTCATGATTCATCATTAATACTTCTAATTATTCACATTCAATGCTTATTGTCATTGTTGTGTTTTTTTGATATACTGTAACTTACAGCCAGGGCCAAAAGTTTTGAAAATGAAACAAATATTAATTTTCACAAAGTCTGCTGCTTCAGTGTTTTTAGATTCTTTTGTTAGATGTTACTCTGGTAAACTAAAATATGATTACAAGCATTTCCTAAGTGTCAAAGGCTTTATTGCCAATTATATAAATTTTATGCAAAGAGTCAATATTTGCAGTGTTGATCCTTCTTTTTAGATTCACCCTGGCATGCTGTCAATCAACGTCTGGGCCACATCCCGACTGATGGCGAAGCCCATTTTTGCATAATCAATGCTTGGGGTTTGTCAGAATTTTGGGGGTTTTTGTTTGTCCACCCGCCTCTTGAGGATTGACCACAAGCTCTCAATGGTAGTAAGGTCTGTGGAGTTTCCTGCCAATGGACACAAAATTTCCAAGTTTTGTTCCCAGAGCTACTTTGTTATCACTTTTGCCTTATGGTGAGGAGCTCCATCATGCTGGAAAAGGCCTCTGTTCGTCACCAAACTGTCCTTAGATGGTAGGACAGTTTTTGTACCATTATTTATTCATGGCCGTGTTCTTAGGCAAAATTGTGAGTGAGCTCAACCCCACATACTGTATGAATGGTCTCAGGATGCTTTACTGTTGGCATGACTCAGGACTGATGGTAGCGCTCACCTTCGTACATTTCAAGAAGGGCAGGACAGAAGCCACTTCTCTCCAGGAGAAACATCAGAGTAGAAACAGACTGATATTCTGCAAAAGATACCGAGATTGGACTGCTGAGGACTGGGAGTTCTGAGTTTGCTGGTTCCAGGCTAAGCGATATAGAAAGTTGATTATGCACATTAGACATAATATGTTAGATCGTGTGCAAATAACCAAAATAAACTATTATTTTTTTTAATGCTGATCCTTTTCAGAGTCACTGGACCTTATCCCAGGTAACTTAGGGCACAAGGCGAGGGAAAACCTACTGTAGGTATGATGCCCACCCACTCCAGGGCACAATCACACACCTAATCATATTACGGGCAAGTCTGATACAATATTCAAACTACATCACATCTTTGGACTGTGAAAGCTGAAACCTGTAGTTAATTGCATGCACACAAACTAGAGGCAAGATTTGAATCCTCAACCCTGAAGTTGCAAAATGACAGATTACTTAGAAATCCAAATATCATGAGGCTGATTATCTCTCCTAGTTGTACTACTAGGAGCTATATTATGTAATTAATTATCTGCTTGCTTATTATCGTGTATTGTTCATAGACATAACAGGAGACAAAAAAATCTTTGACAGTGAATTCAGATCAATTTCAGATTATTCTCTAAAGAAGAAGACGAAACAGCTGTGTCTGCTATGGATCCAAATGGCAGACTGAGGAACTGTAGGACGTATTCTGTCCTCGCCGCCTTAATTCGAATTTCCTTCTTTGGCCTTCTCCATTTTTCTCCCTCTAGTTGAGTTTAGGAGCTGAGTGATCTAATCTGAGATGCAGTCAGCACAATTTCATCTGGACAGTTCTGCCCAAACTCACTAACGCTAACGTTATTACACAGTAACTGCAGGAGCCAAGCTAGCCTGAAGCTCCTCTTCACTGAGCTATTAGAGGAGGGTTTGTTTTTTAGATATAATTTCTTACTGAATATTACAGCTGGTAAAAACAAGCTTAAAGTACCTTTTCCCCAAAATTTTACAGCTAATATTTTAATAAAATCAATACGATTCTATTTTAATTAGATGAAAACTTAATATATAAAATTATTTTTTATAAACATGAACATTACAGGCAACTATCACTGTACAGTATATGAAAGTGAAGAAATAAAGAAAAATAAAGAAAATGTGATTTCTACTTTATTTTCCTATAACGAGGCCAAATGTCTGGGGTGTTTTATTCCTCTTAGTCCATAGCACTTCTTATGTAAGACAGAAAAAAATTTTTATTTGTTTTTTCCATTTCTAGTTGCATTTAATGTCGTAAATTAATAACATTTAATTGTTGTGTATTATTTGAACAACCTAATTCCTGGTATCACTTACATAATAGCGCTATTACCAGTCATTTTGTTCATTTGTTCGTTTCTTTTTTCCTCTATTTAGTTAAATAGGGAAAAAAATGCAATATGTCATGTAACCACTGGTGGGCAAAATACACAATTCCTGTACCTGACTAAAAGCAGACATACCGTAGAGAAAATGCTACGAACTGTAGTGATGTAGAAAGTACAGATATTGTAATAGCGAGTAACAGCTCGTTCACAAGTACCTGAATGGTGGTACCTGAATTTATGTAAGGAGTCTCCGGTGTCAGTGCTCTGCAAAAGTCAAAGTTAAAGACATTTATGAATTTTCCTTCACGTCTTCCGGACAGAGGAATTTATGGTTTGCAGTTTCTCACTAACCAGAAGAAGAGTGTTTACTTGTCTTAATCTCATGAGACTGTTTACTCAGTAACTGCTTCAGTAGGAACTAAATTGTTTTGGTTAAATTTGTACAAATTAAATGGAACTATAAATGGATAAAAAGTATCTGTAGTACTTTTGTCATTAAAAGAAAAGAATTTGGGAGGATATTGTTGTGGTAAAAGAGAAACAAACACTACAAGGTGGGCTGTGTTACAGAACATTTTGATGTATACTTTTTCTGTTACAATATAGCCAGTTGGGATTTTTTTATTCCATAATAAAGCTTTTTTTTATGCTATTATTTTAGCACGTTTTTATGTTACTGTTTGCTTTTGTTGTTGTTGTTGTTTTTCTAATGAAGAGTAGTTTGATTTTGGCAATTTGAAATGACCCTAAGGCTCAATCCGAGCTCATTAAAATAAAGCCACGCTGCATATATCATGGCTCTTCAAAAAGTTTTCTTTTTCCTCTCTTACATAATTAAAAAAGCAGAAAAAGTGTATTCCAAGTAAGGACCATGCACATTTAAAAAGACCCGCGCATTCCTGTGTGTGTCATAAACACTGACTTTTTACAGCTTTATTATCAAGATGCATGTCCAACACGGACGCTGGATGTATAATCGTGACAGCAGTGTTTGGTGTTCATCGGTGAAGGCAACCTTCTGCTTTTACTACTTCTCCAAAGGCAAACTCAGAACTACGAAGTGCCCGGACTATAGCACATGCTGAGTCGCTAATAAAAAGACATGTCTGGGTAATTATGTTTGTCGTGATATATTGAACGCAGAAACGAGAACGAGCTGCCCGGGACGTCTAACAGCTGTGTGTGCAGATGTTATCGGACCTCTTGTCCGAGGCAGTAAAACAGAAACGGGTCATTTTAACAGGTAACAGCTGTTCACGGCTAATTTGTTCAATTACTATGAGAGATAGGCCGAGGATGTTTCAGTGTTCCGAAGGCCTGAGATGCAGCGATGACATTTTAACTTTGCATTTATGAAGGAGAAATGGCTGTGTTAAAGCACATGTGTTTTAACCTGCTTTTTTATCACTTCAGTCACCACATTATACTCTCGAGGTGTGACATTTCTCAGCAATAATCAGCGAATACATGTGTGACTATTGTGTTTCATTTGAGTGTCAAAATAGATTTGTTATGGGTGCTGGTGTTATAGTGTTGGAGACAATCACCTAGATCAAAATAGAACTGCATATTAATTCGTTAAAGATATATTTTTTTTATATATACAGTATATCCTCCAGCACTGTCGCCTTGCACTTCCAGGGTCTGGGTTCGATTCCCGGACAGGCTTGATTCCCATCTCTGAGTGCATGGAGTTTGCATATTCGCCCTGTGCTTGGTGGGTTTCCTCCGGGTACTCCGGTTGTGAGAATATTCAATATTTTTGGGCTGGGAATATTTTCTAGTCTTGACTTAACTTGGCTTTGTTTGAATTTTCTCAACACAGCTAGGCTTGGTTCAGGAATATTCTTGGAAATATTTTTAATGGTAACTAGGCATTGCACACACTTCTGGACATTTTTCATTCATTCCACTTTTTATTGGCATTTAAATTAATTTTGTCTTGTATAGATAGGTTTTTATATTTCTTATATATTTTTGAAAATTTTTATATTTTGTTATACTTTCTTATAGTTAAGCTATTTATTTATTTCTTGCTTCTTTTCTATTTCTCTTTCTTATTTCTTGTTAATTGTTTTATAAATTTTTAAGGTCACAGGTGGTCATATAAGCATATCGTACTGTGTATGACTGTGTATATGACAAATAAAATTTGAATTTGAATTTAGTTTGGGAATATTCCCTAGCCTTACCTTGGATTTATTTGAAAATATTTTCTAGTTTTATCTACGGTAGGTTTGGGAATATCCCTGCTATCCGTTTCATCCAAATGAGGATGGGTTCCCCATTGAGTCTGGTTCCTCTCAAGGTTTCTTCCTATTACCATCTTACCATGCTACAGTCGCCGTCGTCCTCGGCTTGTTCATCATTAACAGTCTTATCATTTTGATTCATACACATTCACATCTCATACAAACTTAAATAATTCTTTTGATTGTGTAAAGCTGCTTTGCGACAATGTCAATTGTTAAAAGCGCTATAATAATAAAATAGAATTGAATTTAATTGAATATTCCCCAGGCATACCCGGGTTTTGTTTAGCAATGTTTTCTCTTCTTCTCTTCCTCACAGTTTGGTTTGGGAATATCCTTTTCTCTTAGCTAGACTTTATCAGGGAATATTCTCTAGCCTTACTGTAGCTAACTAATTTAGCTAATCTAAGGATTGTTTGATTATATTCCCTAACAGTGGCAGCACAGTGGCTCAGCGGTCGCCTTGCACCTCCGGGTTCGATTCCCGCCTCTGTGTGCATGGAGTTTGCATGTTCTCCCTGTTTCCTCCGGGTACTCCGGTTTCCTCCCACAGTCCAAAGACCAGCAGATAAAGCAAATTGGCATTCCCAAATTGCCCATAGTGTGTGAATGAGTGTGTGAGTGTGTGTATGTGTGTGCCCAGCGATGGATTGGCACCCTGTCCAGGGTGTATCCTGCCTCATGGCCTAAGTCTCCTGGTATAGTCTTCAGGTCCACCACGACCCTGTACGCAGGATAAAGCGGTATGGATGATGAGTGAGTGAGTGAGAAACTTCTCTAACAATAAAAAACTGTCATACATGTACAGCAAATCTACTGTATAGATAGGTAGATAAATCTGTTGATTGACGGATTGATTCCAAATTGACAGTTAGCAAGAAAGTAATATTCAGTTTATTTAGAAAAAGGTACATAAAATGAAAGACATGTCTTTGGCAGTTAATCGTCCGCCTTCTTTCTGTGTCACCTAGTGTGTTACGGTGCTCTCATTGTAATTTAAGGTAAAGTAATTAATTCCAAAGAAATCTGAGATTCAGTGTGCTCAGTCTAGACTTGGTTCTTGCAAGATAATATGGAGGCTGACAAAATGTATTTTTGTCATATGTATTTTGAATAAAAATGTACTCTTCAAACAAAACAAAAAAAAAAAAAAGCGTTTATACGGCATAGAATATAGAGTACTTTTTTAATTCCCTGTGCTGTGAACTGTTAATGTTAGCAGTGTTAGCTTTAGGCGCTTAGCACAGATGCGACTTCACCACTTTGAACGTAGCATTTCAGCAGCATAAAGATGAGACGCGCCTCCAGCTGCTCCGTCTGCTCGTCAGTCTTCTCTGCTTAATTCCGTTATACATCAGAAAGGTCACACTCCATGCCAAGTGGTTCAGAGCTGAACGTTTCCCCAAATATGAAACACGGCAGCTAATTATCACTCCTTTTGTAAGTTCAGCTCAGTGTTAGCGTCTGCTCCGACGTGGCCCTCACGGAATCTTCATTTTCATCTATCATTAACCTTTAGGATTCGTTCTGTGTCAGAACGACCATCTTTATTTTTGTTACTATAAGTACGACGGTATTGAAGACGTCAGTCCGGTTTATACAAGTAGACGGAGATAATAATCAAAGGCTGCATTATTTATATTCAGACTGAGGGAAATTTTTCAACATGATATCTGCAAAAACTGACTTTTTATTGAACATAATTCACTTCTGCTTCTTCCTCAGTTTAGTTAAAGTGATGTTAAAATATTTTGACATATTTAGACACCAGGCCTTGATTCTTGCACGAAATCAAATGTCTTTTTGAACTCCGTCTCTTAAAGGAAAAAAAAAAGACAGTACTCAGCAATTATGCATGTCTCCTTATGAATATTTCAGCCGCGATTGAGGCCATGCTGACTGAAGCAGTTAATAACCTGCTTTTAAGGTCAATTTATTATTATAATCTGACAGCTGTGTTTGTCTAAGCTGCTTGAACACGGACCACAATCAGGGCCGGATTAAAACCTAGGCTATGAAAAATGTAGGGCCTTGAAGATGAAGATTTTATATATGTTATATAATGAAAAAGTGTTGAGTTAAGCATGTATGATGATGGCTTAATACTGAAATTGTGCAAATTGATTTTCAGATGCAACCAGAGAGTTTGGGTGAAAAAGTTATGCGAGGCGAAGTTTCGCGATCCTGAACTTGGAATAAATCCCTTTCCTTTGAGTGAGATTGTTCGGAGCAAGGAGCAGAATTAAGCCGTATTTCCTTCTGAGTACCTGGAGGGAAACCACAAAGCAGTGGCACAATTAAAACCACAAACCCTGGAGATGTGAAGCAACAGTGCTATCCATGATATCCATTTTCTGTACTGCTTATTCTATATAGTGTCGCAGAATATTCCAGGGAGTCCAGCG
This sequence comes from Clariallabes teugelsi, assembly GCA_030014215.1. Taxonomy (NCBI): domain Eukaryota; kingdom Metazoa; phylum Chordata; class Actinopteri; order Siluriformes; family Clariidae; genus Clariallabes; species Clariallabes teugelsi. The sequence continues at coordinate 3,037,850 of JAQMYG010000015.1, forward strand.
AGACACACACACACACACACACAACCGATTTGAAAACACAAAAAATCCCACAATGTATGTCTTCGAACTGTTGGAGGAAACCGGAGAAGCCAGAGCAAACCAGTAAAGCACAAAAATGATAAGTGGACATGCCTTGAGGCCATTTACAAAACATGAACTATGTGACTGCGAGTGAAAAAAAACTTGGCTATGACATCAGGCAGCATGTGAGACAATCTATGGCAGTCTATGTAGGAACAATTTGTTTAACAGGAAGGAGGAAGGAGGCCGACCTGACTGCCCAGACCAGTGTCAGCGATCAGGTTATTAAAAATGAGCGTGAGGCGCTGTGAGCTGCATGCACACAAAGATATTCTCGAGCACAGAGCGATGTAAATTTCCTACAACGTCCGACAGTTTCTTTCCATGGTCGCTTCGATGCTCCACGCTTGCTAATATCTTTGTGTGCAAGCAAATGACAGCTCATTTTTAATGAGCATGCTTGCTGATAATGCTCCGCGCGCTCACATCGGCCATCCTCACACTCTCTGTTAAATATACAGCAGAAATGCCATACTGATTCCTGCAATGTTCTAAAAAACACATCTGCTGTGAAAAAAAGCTTGTTTTACCGTCTTTGTAAAAAAAAAAACGTAACAGTTCCAGAACTGCAGTGCTTCGAAGTGAAGGATTTCTGCTAATCAAAATGCTTTCATTGCAGCATGATAACATCAGTGTTTTCCAATTTTGCAGTATACCTGTGTTTCCTTTTCTAATGCATTTTAATGATCATCTCATCATCACGTTAAAGGAGAGACATCTAAACATTTGCAATTAAGGTTTGCATTTGGCTGTGAAGCTGAAGTACCTCATACAGTATATTAAAGGGATAACTACACTCATATAATTCATCACCAGTTACATTATCCTCATAGCTTCAGCACATAATATGTCCACTGATGTGATGCACATTTTCTAGCTCTAACACTCTGACATTAACCTCATCAAGGATTTCGGATAGGAATCGTGTTCATTAGTCAAATATTAATTATCCAGATCTGAGAAGGGCACATGCAATTTTCCAAAATACCGTCTGAAAAGAAAATGAGCACAAATGCTGCATAAGCATGCTGGGATCGGTGAAGTATATTTATGAGGCTGTATTGACCTCTTATGGTGAATTTTGGCACAGCACTTTAAAGAAAGGAAGCAAAAAAAGGAGAGTTCACTCATTCACTCACTCTCTCATCGTCTATACCGCTTCATCCTGTATACAGGGTCTCGGGGTGCCTGGAGCCTATCCCAGGAGACTTAGGGGACGAGGCAGGGTACACACTGGACAGGGTGCCAATCTATTGCAGGGCACACACATATATACAGTATATATGAAGCTTTCATCACTCATCCGACAAATTCTCCACATTTTATTTTTTCTGATGTGCTGTCTAGTTCTCAAGAGACTTTACATATTTCAACGTATAATATTACTCAAGGGTTTTTAGTCTCTGCTCAGCCTGCTTATCATTTTCAATAGAGATCTTTGTCTCTGTTTTAAAAAGACAGTGTTGTGAAAATCTCTTGCATACGCTGATCAAAAGTTTGTTGTTCCAGGGCTGTTTTGTGAAATTGAGCGAAGAAAGAGAGAGAGAGAATGCAACACACTCTGAGAAACCTTTAACGTGTTAAAATCCCACTGGGAGTTTGTGGGATGGTTGGGGGATTTGTCTCTCTTCATTATTCCGTGGTGCTGCTGTGTTTTATAGCCTGTGAGTAAAAATAACTGTCATGAGCTTTAGCACACTTCAGTTTTAATTACGTTAAGAGTGGGTGAATTTAAATTTCTAATGGGTTTGTTTGTTTGCATGTTCTGAGACATGTACAGTACTCAGTGTTTGATATTTAAAAAATAGTGCAATTAGCCTAGTTGAGGAGTTTTTGGACATTTGTTTATTTTTATGGTAGAAAAATAGCTATTTCTGTTATTTATGCAACATGGAAGTGACCAATCTTGCTTCCCTAAAAATTTCAAGTTGCTAACTTCAGCCATTTTGGAGAGACGGTTTTATATGTTCCCCAAAAATAGCAATTTTTCAGTGTTATTCTATTAAATCATTTCAAATAATAATCCTTTAAAATGCAAATTGTTCACATTCCTCTATAAGTATTAATACTAAAATTGGTATTCAGTTATAGAAGCACATGACCTGTAAAAATTGTTGCTTAAATTGTTTTTTGGTAAAAGTTTAGAAAACAAAAACTCTGTAGTGTCCGTAACCATGTCAAATTCATGTTACAATATCTTAAAAATTTAGCATTTTACAATAATACACTTTTTTCAGGTCTATGTATTTTCATGTGAAATCGAAATAGTCCAAGTTTCATCTAAATGACAGTTAAGTTCATTGAAATATCTTATTTGAAAAAAATTACAAACACTACTAAGAAATTGTATTTAGTAAATAAATGGATAGGCAGCACACTGACTTAGTGGTTAGCATTGTCGATTCCACCTCGGAGTCTGTGTGCATGGAGTTTGCTTGTTCTCCCCGAGCTTGGTGGGTTTCCTCCCACAGTCCAAAGACAGACAGATTAGGCTAATTGCATTCCCAAATTGCCCATGGTGTGAGAATAAGTGTTTGTATGTGCCTGTGCCCTGCAATGGATTGGCACCCCATCCAGGGTGTACCTTGCCTTGTGCCCTTTGTCTCCTGGGATAGGCTCCAGGCCCCCAGCGAACTTGTATACAGGATAAACTTCCTCTCTAAACCTCCCTACATTGTCCTACAGTTTTAAGATCAAAGTAGTTCAGAACAAAAACAAGTGTTTTTTATTTAGAATGATTTTTTTTTTAAAAATAAAATGATAGAGACTTTAACAATCTGTTAGTTGTGATCGTATTGCGAGATACATTTTGTTGTCTCTCAGTACCTCATACCGGGGTTCACCTCCAGGAAAAACCTTGAGTAAAGTTACTTGTCACATAAGCTACAGGTTTCCAACCCTGGTCCTGGAGAACTCTCAGCAGGGAAACCAATTTAAAAAGTGTTGTTTAGTTCATGGGGTTCCCAGGACATTGGGAGCCTGGAGTCTGTGTGGGGATTGTAATTTCCTTCATGCAGTGATCTTTTACCTAAGGAGCACATTACATAGATAAAAAATTCAAAAAAAAAAAAAAAAAAAATCTTGGCAATCCCAGAGACGCACTCTGATTGCATATCATCCTCTTCGCCAGTAGAGGGCGCTCAATGAACAATAAAAGAAAAACGTTTACAAAGTATCCTTTCTTGATATTTGAACAATGTATCAGTTTGGATTCCTTTAAAAAAAAAAAAAAATCTTAAGGCTGTTTTATTCTGTATACAGGGTGACGGGGGAGAAGAAGAATCTATACATCTATCTCCTATGTATATCCTCGGACTCGACAATGCGGCTCAGGTGTGCCGGTGCGAACGAGGGGGCGTGGCTTATCCGCCAGGCCTCTGCCGTATAAATAAGGCTGCGCGTTTCGCACCACCTTCTCCCTGCTGCTTCTGTGGATGGAAACGTGGTCGGGGTTTATGTTTAATACCAGTTGGCGTGTTCAGGAAGAAGAGTTCTCTCGTTTCCCGGGTTCCGGCAGGTACCGCTGAGACCCCCAGGTGCGGACCATGAGCACGGGTACGCCTTACATCGGCAGCAAAATCAGCCTCATCTCCAAGGCTCAGATCCGATATGAGGGGATTTTATACACTATTGATACGGACAACTCGACTGTGGCTCTGGCTAAAGGTACGACTTCTGCGTCCATGGGGATAAAAAAAAATGTGGGTTACGTGGAGTTTATTCGATGATGCAAAAGCCTGTGAGACTCTGTGCAATGATGTCATTGAGAATTGTTTTTGCTTTCTTTGGTGGGGTTTGTCTTTCTGGTCACGTGATCCAACTCATTATCTGAATCAGGTGTTCTTGAAGCCCTGCTCCTAATAGACAAATGTGTTCTGACCTGACCTTTTATTTATTCAGGGTTTTTTTTTTTTTAATTTTTTTTAATCTATTTTGGTTAACACTGACATGAGTTCCACACTTGGTTAACTTGGTCATGTAAACTTGCTGTATCAGGACCATGTACAGTTCATGGTCACTGGACTTTAAAAGCTGTTATTGGTCAAAAACTACTAATGTGCTCAAAGCCGTAAGTTGCATAATTTCTTTTTTTCATATTTTTAAAATATTTAGTTGTTGCATCAAACTTAGTTTATATTATGCAAGTTTGCAGTTGAAGTATTTATTCAACTCTATTTCAAGATAAAAATTGAAAGCTGAAAGTGTTCTGTTATTATTATTATTTTGTTTGTTTTTTTGTTTTTTTTGTGGCATTATGCCTTGGTGCTTTTTTTAGTGCTACACCTAAATTTTTATTTATTTATTTTTAAGTCTTTGGTCAGTATCTACATTTAAAACTCTTGTTTTAATACATCATAAAAACACATTTTGTTTTGTCGCATCG
>JAQMYG010000015.1:3042821-3055961 GCA_030014215.1 Clariallabes teugelsi
TAGATGAGCTTTTCTTTGAGATTCATTTCCCTAATGTGTCTTCCTTTACTTTCAGTCATCTGTGGGGAGTTCGTCTTTACCGTATGGCCCCCAGGGAGGTTACAGTCCCTACAGGAGCATGATGCCACAATATAACCCTCTCGCTGCAAGCTCTCTGCTGAATCAGCAGTATGCTGCTGCACTCAGCCTGGGTGAGAAATGAGTTTTTTTTTTATTTATTTTTTTATTTTTTAAAGCTTTTGTGTTTTTTAGTGTTCCGGTCTCAATAGAATGGGTGCTATGCAATTAATACAACATGGTATTAGTAAAAATTGGCAATTATAAATTGTATAGAGTGAAGTGTCTAATGTGTTCAGTAATTAAGCACTAAAACCCTTGTGGGTATAATGTTACGGGGGAATAAGTGGCCAGGTTGATTTCTGTTATGCTACTGTAGTTTCACAGCAAATGACTTATGTAATGATGCATGTTTTTATGCATTTTATAGTTGCAATCTTTGTTCATTTGTTACTACTTTGCCTAAGGCATGTTTATGAAACAAGTTTGTTCCTGTTGAAGCAGCTATAAAGTTTCTTAAATCTTGAAGTTAATACAAAAATATAGCTTGTTGGAGAAACTCTAACTATTGCAACCAGGGGTGCTGTTACAAAGTCACGCAAAGTATGTATACCAATGTATTTTCTCGGTGGCTCTACTGCACAACTAAGACTGTCTTCAGTCCTTAATGCTACAACCAAACATGGAGACATTTTGAATTGTGCAATAGGTACTTTTTTTTTTGTTTGTTTTTGTGTGTAATGTTTTGCCCCAGGAGCCAGCCTGCATGGCCCTCTAAGGAGAGGTCCTATGGTCGAGCAGGCTGTCCAGACGGTTCCTGCTGAAAAACCAGCTCCAAAAAAAGGCTTGGCATCACAGCAGCAGGGCCGTGAGAGCAGCAGGGTACAGCGAGGCCAAGGAAGTCCTCAAACACAGAGGAGCATCACGTCTGGGAGTAAGAGCTCAGATAAAATTAACCCGAACTTCCTGCAGGTTTGAGATTTAGAATCTGGTGTGCTGACAGGTTGTGGTGTCAGAATATGCTACCATAGTGTGAACTGTGATGGTTTTGCATGTAAAGGTCAAAGTGACAAATAAGATTGTACCATTGCTGTGCAGAGTGTGTGCACATGTAAGTCTTTGCATGTTTAAAAGTGAATATTCTACTCTATCTGTGGCAGTGTCTTGGGTAACAAGTTCGAATTGCGTGCATAGAACAGCTTTGTGGAACATTTTAGTAGGTAGCATGGTTTGATGAACAAATCCAAAAAACGCAAAAGCTTGCATCCCCATAGGTTTTGTACATAACTGGTACACTTTATTTTGAGAGGGAACTAAATGCATTCCCTTAATTTCATCAAATGCAGACAGACGATGGGATGCAATGTAATCTACAAAAGAATGAACTTTTGTTAATCCAGAGTTGCTCTGGATTTTCAGAGTTTGCTCATCTAAAGATGTATTTAATGCTCCAGTGGCATCATTAGGGTCATCAGTTTTTAATCAACAGCAATTAAAACTCGGGTATTTGAGAAATGGTTTCATATGTTCCCAGTTTGTATGACCATCACTGCGTTGCTTCCGAAAGGTTTGTTGTAATTGTGACCTTCGAGTCCCTTTTACACCACAGGTGACGAGGTACTTTTTTTTTTTTTTGCTTCAACCTATTTGCCATGCCTTTCAATTTACTCCTGATGAAATGTCATGCATGCATGTCAATGTAGGCCAATTAAATCTAGTATTTGGCTAGTAATAAGTGGCATCTGTCTGCGCACTTGAGGTTTAAATTATAGAGCTGTTCAGCACGGAACATTAGTCATTCTTTTTCAAAGTACCTGTAAATGAAAGTCTGGTTTTAAATTGCATTTAATTTAATAACTTGATACCTGTAGACCACCTGTGGAAGATGTGCATGATTAGCACTAACCTTCCTAAAATTTCCATGTTGGAAGATGGTTTAGTTCTCGTAGCGGGGACATTTTAAAGCAAATGGTGGTTATTTTTCGGTTATGTCACTTAAAGAAGCTGCTCAGATGAGTTTATAAGTGAAACACTGATTGCCTTGGTGTTCATCTTAGTGGCTGTTCTCTATATTTTCATGTTGGTCCCTTTTTAATTTTATGCATTTTGGAATCAGTAATTGAGGATTGTGGATGTCTGTTTTGGGTAGATGCTCAGCAAGGAGATACACAAGTGCAAAGTCAAGCTAATGATGAGAACCGACCACCACAGAGGAGGAGACAAGGTACCATAGTTCAAGTTATCACCCTCATGAAAGGGCAATGAGCATTGGGATTTGGGACATGGTTAATGTATCAACTCCAAAATTAAACGGCTTTCAACTACAAGCTTTGTATTAAGACGGGGCATCTTGTAATGCATGAAGGTGGACTGGTTGCTGATTTAGCACAATCTGTTAATTTTTATTACATTTTTTTTTGTAAAAGGGGTTTGGATATCCTGTTTCCCTGCAGGTAACCGGCGATCCCGGAATCGCAACAGAGGTCAGATTATTGTAGGGAACTCAAAGCCCACTACCCTTCAGTTCGAGTCAGACTTTGATTTTGAAACGGCTAACGCACAGTTTAACAAGGACGAGCTCATCAAGGAGGTCCAGGACCGCTCTGAAGTCAAAGGTTCGTGAAGCAGCTGTTCGAACACTATCATTTGTTGTTCTGCTGTTGAACATTTTCTACCTTCCTGTAGATAAGGAGGAGAAGGAGAAATCTGACTCTGGAGTGGAGACCCAGAACAGTGAGGGAGCAGTGGACGAGGAACCGTTGGGCCCAAAGTGCTTCTACAACAAGTCCAAAAGCTTCTTTGACAACATCTCTTCTGAACTAAAATCAAGGTATTTTTAAACTCGTATTTCTTTTCTCCTCTGCAGAGTCTTGGGACTGTACAGTGGTGGCCAAAACACTAGGAAATCATGTGCCAAGAATTATAGTTCACTGCACAAAACGGTGACCTCACTAACTACAGGTCAGCTCATCAGTCTTGAAGAGTTGATGGTGATTAGGATCAGCTGGTTTAGCACAACACAGCAGTGATTGAGTCCGTGACCGAGTGTATGGCAGACGTCTCCAACTCTGCTGAATGTAGCTGTGCAGGTTTTGGGAAAAGAGAGGACTTTATACTAAATATTGATTTGTATAGCAGTTTCAGTTCATAAAATATATATCTTTTATTTTACAATATTAAATGTCAACATGGAATGTCATTTCTGAGTACTTTTTGCAATCACTAATTACAAAAGTTCACAGGTTGCCATTATTTGTATGCCAGATTTAAGTGTGAAACTTTACATCAAACATGCCTGGTTCTGCACTTTAACAACTGATTATTGAATATGTTTTCAATATACTCCTGGCAAAACTTTAATTACAGCACAGTGTGGCCAGTTTGTGTGGAAATTATTCATGCTCCCAGAACAATTCTTACAATGAGACCTGGAATATGCCTGTTCCATCAGGGAGGAAAAGCCCCTGAAGCAAGCCCCAGATCAGAACACTGCCTCCAGAGGCTTGTACAGCAGGCACTTTGCATGATGGGTGCATCACTTCATTTCACTTACCTTCTTACCCTGATGCACCCGTCCCTCTGGAATAAGCCTGGTCTGGACTCCTCAAACAATGACATCTTGTCAAGTCCAATCTTTATGCTCCCTAGCCAACTGGAGCCTTTTTTCCTGAGGAGTTTCACCAAGTGGTTTCTCATGAACACACGGATGTTTAGTCCCAATCCTTTGAGTTATTGTCTACATATGAAATGCTTAACCCCCCCCTGCAGGCAGTGTATTAAACAAATATTGGAACCATTATTTAACATCATGAGAAATGAAATGTTCTCTTGTGGTTCAGACTGACCTGATCAGAGTTTGGTACCATGTTAAAACGTTTATAGTCTAGCTTAATTGTGACTTGCCATCTGTTTGCCTGGTGATGTGACTTACTGGTAATGTAAATGTTATGGAATCCTGGAACACGTGTACAGTATGGTAGTTTAACATCATACAAATGTCAGTCACGCACTGGTGAATTCATTAAAGTATGATGATTTTTCAGACGTACAACATGGGCAGAGGAGCGCAAGTTGAACGTTGAGACTTTTGGAGTTCCTGGTCGGTTCCTGAGAGGCCGTGGGTTTCGTGGGGGATTCAGAGGGAGGAGAGGAAGAGGAATGAATCAACAGTTGTCTGCTCAACCAGCTGTTGGAAGTGGCAGAATGTGATTGGTAAGTAATTGGGGTGTGGGGGACAGCACTTGATTTTAAAAGGCTTGTTACTCAACCTTACCCTGAAAATGGTTTTTAAAAAAAAAAAAAATATATATATATATATATAAAAAGTTGCACAACTTTATTCAATGTTTGGTCTAAATGCATATGGATTTGATTATTGAAGATTGAATTTTTAGCTCTACATTAAGTAACTCTAGATAACAACCTTGCAATTGATTGCCATCATGTAGCTCCACAACACTTAACATATCACAAATGGTGTTCTATTCTTTAAATTTTTTCTTTTTTTCCCCCTTCTCTTGCAGATCCAAGATTTCATGTGGCCACAAAATGGTTTTGTAAATAGAAATCATCTCCCTCACCCTTTATCATAATTGAATTTGAGTTCTCAATCCTCAACTGTTAGTTAACAAATGAAATAGAATTTTCTTTTATTTGCTTGCCCAATGGATTTTTGTTTTGTTGTGTTCCTATTGCTGCTTTATAATGAGTAAATGTGTTTGGATAAAGACTGTTTGCACAAACTGAAATGCACATTAACTTGATCTGTTGACATTTGAGTCCAAGTAAAGCACTTTTATTTATGCTTTATGATGTAAATAATACAGTAATTGCATAATGTAAATTTGATTCATGTCAGCCTTTGGCATTCGTCCCCAAATGTTGATTTAAGAGGCTTTTTGTTTTTCTTTTGTTTTTGCACATGAATTAACTGGGGACTTTGTACAAAAAAAAGAAAAAAAAAAAAAGAACCATTGTTAATAAAATGGAAAATGGCTGATAAACCTCAACCTTTAGTGCATTAATTGCCAACAACTGGCTTTCCGATGGAGCTCATCTTGTTCAGGATGTTGCAGCTTTCTTTTTCTTATCTGCTTCCTCCTTTTCTTTCTCCAGAGCAGACACAATCTTCTCCACCTCTTCAGGCTCCAAAATCTACAGCACAGAAAGGGAAATTTACAGAAATGACCTCGTTTGAGGTTAGGATATGTTTGGTGTTTGTAGTTTCCTGTAACTGACCTTCATGGTTTCACCGCGCTTCATTGTAGCCAGTTCAATATTTTTTCCACCACTTTGCACCACCTGAAAACAAGTTCAACTGTTTTAATTGCGTACCTACAGTATAGCATGGCCAACCAATACTTCAGTAGTCCATTACTATTAACCCCCGATCCATGCTCTAGAACACTCATCTGCCGTGTTTTGTCAATATACTGCTCAACTGGTGACCAAAACTGAGCTGAAAATGGTGAAATGTGTTTATGCTGACTTGGCAAGTGTGCCTAATCCCATGTGAATGTTGAGGTTACATTAGTGGCCAGTACAGTGAGATGCTATCTTGGTCAGTAACCAATATAATGTGGTCAGTGTAGCTCCAGTACCTCAAGCAGGGCTCTGACTGCCAGTTTTAAGACCATGTCATCCGACTCCATGTCCTCCTCTTTGTAGTTCTTCTCCAGGAATTCTCGAACAGTTTTTGCTGATCTCCCAATGGTGTTTGCCTGTGTATAAAACATGTGGCATAAGACCAAAACTGCCCAATATGGTTGACATTTAAACAGTGAGTTTGTGCTGCTGCTTTTGCTAAATTCTTGATTCTGACCATTCGGATGTCTCTTGTTAGCAATTACTCTTGCTGTATAATACTGCAGCTCCCAACTGCATGTTCACATTAATGCAAAACCAGAGACTTGTACAGTATAGTGGCCACTCCACTAGTCGTGTATTTGTTGATGTGCTCAAGTATTCGGGAGTAAAGCTTTTACTTCAATTTTTTTCCAACATTTTCTGAGCGATCCATTAAAGGAAACTGATTAGTGAAGATACTGTTAATACCCAAACGTTTATTTCCCAATAGGAAGTAAACAGGAAGTATCCACTTCCTTCCCCAACCCTGCTCACTAGGGGTCTCCCACATAAAGGCTAATATTACCAGTCACTCATGGTGGGCCGAAGGCCATCATGCGTTTCCTTGGAACCATTTGATGCCAGTTAACCGAATCTTTTCGAACTGCTTGCACACGCCCTGTTGGGGACGGTGTAACGCACTCAAGCAGCGCGCTCTACCTGCTCCTTCTGCTTGCGTGAGCTCAGACACCCATGATTGGCTCTAGAGATTGTGAGAATTCTCCCATCCCACCCCCACTGAGAGAGCGTGGCCAATCAGCTCTCGCGAGGCTACAGCATCACCCAGGAATTGAACTAGCGATCTCTGGGCGAGCACTTTTATTTTTCAAGTAAGATGTTGGTATTGAGGGGGGAGTCAATGTTGGGAAATAAACTTTTGGGTATTAGCAGTAACTTCAGTAATCATTTTCCTTTAATGGCATGCTCTGAATGTTATTACTCGGTTGCAAGTTATTTAGTGAGCAGAACATGTTACTATACTGTTCAAAGTTGACTTGTTAAGCATGTTTGCTAAGACTTTAGTAGCTATTTGTGTAAACACAATCTATTCTGACTTGAAACTGTTCAAATATGGGCAACATTTATTGTTATATATATAAATTTATCCTAAAATATGGTGTTGACCGAGTAATTCAAGAAAATGTCTCATCGAGGTTATATAAAATAACAGGAGTTAACAGTCCCACCTTCCAGGCATGGTATGTTCCAGAAGGGTCGGTCTGATACAGATTGGGTGTTCCATCAAAATCAAACCCCATGATGAGGGAGGAGATCCCAAAAGGCCGCCTTCCACTACTCTGCGTGTAACGCTGCACAAAATACATACATACATGTGTGAATAGATGTGCAGTGGTTTCATTCCTGGTGTTGCATGATTTATCAGTACATGCAGAGATGTTACCTGTTTCATGTTGGAGATGTACCGTGTGATGTACTCCACAGTGACGGGATCCTCTACAGTCAGTCTGTGGCTTTGACACTCTACCCTGGCTCTGTTGATCACAATTCTCGCATCTGCAGTCAGGCCTGTAGATCAGAGGAACAAGGACATGTAGGTTTGCTTTGCTTGATGGAGGCCAATAATTCCTTCTGAAATGGCTGTTGTTTTGGCCAGGCAGTGTGCAGTATTTGGAAGTGCTATTCAGTATTACAGAGGGGTTAAAATGTGCATTATGGATGGTTTACCAGCAAATGCCATGAAGACGTTTTCATCCAGAGCACAGATTTTACGCACTGTTCTGTCATCCTGAAGCATGGCTGCTGATTTCTTCTCAACCCCGAGCACAACGATGTTTTTGCCCCTCACCCCCACCTGCAAGTTCAAGATCTTTATAATCAAATGCACATAAAAGCTGGAGGCACTACATAATGAAAGTCTTACAGATTTGTTCTTTGGTGTTTTACTAGAATTTTATAATAAACATTATAAAATACATATTTTTATAAACTGTAATATAATGAGTTCAAATTGGGATGACATTTTTTATGTTACAGTAATTTTGCTGCTTTAAATCTGTCATCAATTTAATCTAAAATTTTAAAAAAAGAAAAAAAAACGGCTTATTCAACCCCAACACACTAAGTAATTATTGTTATGTAACAACACTGACCAAAATGCTATTGTATGACAAAATTATTGAACCAACCAATGTTATTATTATTGTTAATATTCATGATGTTCTTATTGATGCTCCAGTTATTTTATGGACACAAACCTATAAGCAGTTGCTTTATAAATACAATTTCAATTTATAATTTCATTTAAAATTAAAAATGCAAGTTGGACCAAGGTTATTATTGTTATTCGATCCCTCCATATAGAAACCGCTGTAGTCCAATGGAGACCATTGTATTTAGTCCCATTTTTTGTGACCATGATGGAACCTCCAGTGAATATTATTATTATTATTATTATTAATAATAATAAAAGTAGTAGCGATTAGTTTTCACAGTTTCACTTTAATGTCATTCTCCTTTTATTCTCCTAACTGTAAGATGTATGACAGTTCTTGGACAATATTGTTTCCTTTTTATGTTTCATGAAATAGATTTTTAATTCATGTTTATCTCTCCACATAATCAAAAGTGATTCAGGTTACTGTATGAGGATAGATAGATAATCAATCTGAATCTTAAACCCCTTACCTTTACTCATCACTCTAAAAATCTTTTCCGAAACTTTTCTACTCCCTTCATTTTAAATAGTATCCCTTTTAAAGGCTCGTTAGAGTTTTGTTCCTGATATACAGTACTGTAGGTGTAAGAGCTGGCAGAGACGCATGCTATGCCACTGTCGTCTGGTCTAACACTACGCTCGTTATCTACTGTAGACAACACACTGAATCTAAGGTGACTTGACAAAAATCTAAGTTCACAAGGTTTCCGTACTTTGACGTTCTGTACAGTGAGTCTCATCTCCAGTGACCTCATTAAGACCCCACAGCCTCTAAAGAGGACCTTTAACTCATAGTACTACAGATTCAGCCATTTGCTCTGTGAATTGAGTAGAATTTCTCTACTTTGTCCGTGCTCTTGTGTGTGTGCTTTACTCACTGCAGTTGAACCCTTCTTCACCGCCTCCTGGGCATATTCCACCTGAAACAGGTGTCCATCTGGAGAGAACACAGTGATGGCTCTGTCGTAGCTCATTCTTTATCTATACACAGCTTTAAATCTTTTCCTGATTTATTTCCACCTGTTTGTCGCTGCTTTGTGCTTCTCCTCTTCAAAGTAAAAGTGAAAGTAATCTTACTGGAAAGGGGAAAAGATGTGGCAGCGCCCCCGCGCGTCTCTCAGTTGTAAGTGCGCTTTAAAAGTTTTTTTTTTTTTTTTTTCCTCCTGCTGCTCTGTGATTGGTCAGTGGCTGCATTTTTTTTTAGAAGCATTTGGATGTGAGAGAGACTGACACCTTAAAACAAAATAACTTTCACAAATCACTTTCATGTGTAAATTTAAAAAAAAGTTTTTAACCCCCCCTTTTCACTGTTTAGTAGCAGTAATAATAATAATAATAATAATAGTATTAGTAGTGGTAGCAGTATTAATATTATCATACCTTATTTTCACACCTGCAAATCCCTTCATCATTTTAAATTTTCAACTAAAATTATTCTCCTCTTCTTTGCATTAGCTCACACTCAATGTCTTATGCGCCTTACAGTATTGTCTACTGTTGTCATACTTTTGTATAGAAATATTTTATGCCCGTTATCTTTTGTCTTTGTCTTTATTATTAAATTCAAATTTTAACTATGTTTTACTTACTTTACAGTACAGAGGAGTAGTCTTTAGCATTGTGGCCTCAATGAGGGTCAGTAGTTCGAGTCCAACCTCTGGTCAGGTTTTGCATGTTCTCCCTTTGCTTGGTGGGTTTTCTCCATGTACACTGGTTTCCTCCCACAGTCCAAAGACATGCAGATTAGGCTTGATGGCGTTCCCAAATTACCCGTGTGTGCTTGAGCCATGCCGTGGATTGGCACCCTATCTGAGGTCCCTAGGAAAGGCTCCAGGCTTCTCATGACCCGGTATTGGATAAGCAGTGTAGAGACTGAGTGTGTGAGTGTACAGTGTCTTTGGGTATTATGAAAGGCACTAATAAAAAAATGTAATAATAATAATAGTATTGGTGTAGTGGTTAGCACTGTCGCCTTGCACTATACAGGGTCCAGGATCGATTCCCACCTCAGGTATATGTGCATGGAGTTTGCATGTTCTCCCTGTGCTTGGCGGGTTTCCTCCAGGTGCTCTGGTTTCCTCCCACAGTCCAAAGACATGCAGATTATCCTAATTGCCATTCTTAAATTTTCCGTAGTGTGTGAATAAGTGTGTGAAGGTTGACCGGAGGTCCTACCACGGTTGTAAATACAATTTGAATCACCACTGGCCTCCATGGTCCCCACTTGGACTACCTACAGTAAGTAGTAGTTCCTAGACTACTACTACTATTACTACTACTACTACTAATAATAATAATAATGATTGGTGTTGGTTATTTGGCTTTTCCCATCAAGGGGTCGCCACAGTGGACCATCTGATCCGCACACACAGTTTGGCACAGGTTTTAATGCCGATGCCCTTCCTGACCCGATTTTTCAATTATGAATGTTAATTAATTCATTCATTCATTTATTTCGTGATACTTGTTCACTTACTTATTTACCTAAATAAATTTAACAATAAATGCCGTCATTATAACAGGATTATTATTATTATTATTATTATTATTATTGTTGTTGTTGTTGTTGTTGTTGTTGTTATTGTTGTTGCTGTTCAATAGTTAATTAATTAATTAATTAGTTAGTTAATGTATGTATTTATTTGTATTGTGTTTATTTTATGCCATTTATTATAAAATAATAATTAATTCATTCATCGTGTCATATATGTTTACTTGTTTATCTAAATCATGTTGCTATATTTTACAGTAAATTCTGTCGTTATAGGATGATGATGATGATATAATAATAATAATAATAATAATCATTATTATTATTATTATTATTATTATTATTATCAGCTCCTTCACCACCCCTGACCAATCACAGCGAGCGCAGATTCGCCGTGGGCGTGGCTTCGCCTGAGCTCCGTCAGAGAGAACCCTGGCCGCCGCTGTTTGCGTGGCTGCGCGGCGCACGAGGCGCGTTACGTACAGCAGCGCGCGCAGCGGCGTTCGTGAATGCGCTGTAGTGGGAGCGCAGGGGGAGACGCGCGCGGCTGGGAGCGGGGTGGAGCGAACCAACCAACAGCAGGTGTTTCCTCCATGTAGAGCGGAGCGGCTTCAGCATCTCCATCTCCGGCAGCGTCATCACCGCTCTGCGTGTTTTTATTTCACATCGTTCAGTTCCAGGCTTTTCAGTTTGTTTCCAGAGGATTTGGCCTTTCTTGTGATGAAGAGACATTTCCGAATATCCACACCCCTGTTTTCCTAATCATCATTACTCTACAGACATGTCTGTGTGACAGGCGCGTGAAAGGCAGGGAATAAATATTAGAATAAAATCATTCTCATATTCAGAACATTTTTTTCCCCCCGCGATTGAAAACAAAAACAAAAAGACATGTCAGTTACATTTTCATCAACACGACCGAGAGGAAAAGGTGATGTGACCCAGCAGACCATACAGAAGGTAAGGTTGTATTTATTTATTTATTTATTTATTAGATGCTTCATGTTTATTGCTGTTTATTTGTGTGAAAGTGGAGAGATGTCAAAACAAAGGCAAGGATTTATAAACATAATTATATAATCATATATACAGTATATATTTCCTACATAAACAGATTGCTTTTGTATCATTTGTTTTTTTTCCCTTTTATATCACCATTCAGTAACAAGAATTAAATTGTAAGGATGATTATTATATTATTATACTATAAATCCTGGATTGTGCCTTTACACTGATTATCTATACAACAAATGATATGTTTTCTTGTAATATAATAGCAAAGCCTTGGAGTTGATGAACACACACACTCACACACACACACACACACACACACACACACACACAAAGTGTTAGGCTGTCTCCACACCTTTGTTTGCACTCCAAGCTGATGGATGTGCTGCTGTCATTTCAGTGTCACTTTAATGGACGACAGGCTGTTTGTCTTCAAATGCATTGCTTACCCCCCCCCAAAAAAAAAATATATAAGGGTGATATAAGGGTGACAATGATGTGAGCACTTTTATAGTTCCTTTCCCCAAAGTAAACAACACAGTGTAGTTGATTAGCCAGGAGATGTTTGGAGGCTTTTAGATTTACACCGAGGATGATGCACTACTGTATAGTAAAAGAAGGAAGGTCTTCTAAAAATCTACAGACATACACATGTTTTATTACATATCATTAAACCACATGTTAGGAACATTATTTTATATTTACTGTAGTACTTTTTTTTTTTTTTTAATTAATCATAAAAAACTTTAATTGTTGAACAGTTTTCCGTAAGGTGATGGCTTTGTAACATTCAGTAAAAACAGAGGAATTTATGCCGCAAAAAGTTTGCATTAAAGTTGCAAGGGTTTTATGTCTTCCTAAATTACTGTTCTGCACCTCCAGGGTCCGGGTTGTCTTGCATTGTCTTTAATCCTTTTGTGATCTCATTTACAAAGAGGATGTTTTATATATGAATGTAAATGCGTATCAGGAAAAAATCAGCTCAACATAAGTGGAAGTATATTAATGATAATATGAGGAGATTAGTGGTTGGAGCCCATTTTAATAAGCCTTGAATTGTTGAATTGTTAAAACTCTCGTTTCTCTTCACTGTTTTTTATTATTAGCACAAGTGGACTTGATCGATGTTTTCAAACAGGAAGAAATTTAGCAAGCGAGTAATACAATACCCAGCGGTCCTCATATGACGATCTTACAAGGATACACACACACACACTGTATTAGGGAGAAACTTTCATGTCCTCATGTAAGCACAGTGAGGTTTCATGAGGCGACGGAGGTATTTTACTGTACATAGGATAATTATTTCTTAAAATCATATTACTCTAAAAATAAAATAAACTCTACACCTTACTGTACATCCATCCACATAACATCCCCGGGACATCCCTGAAGTAGTGGACCCTGTGTGAGGTTATGAGTTAGACACATGTCTATTACTGTACCTGTTAGCCGCATTATAGCATCGTAGCTTTAATCCAAACTTAAAGACGAACCCTCACACATTCTGCATATTAGACCATTGTGGTTCATATTAGACCATTGGGGTCCATTGGGGACCATTGGGGTTTATTGGGGTTCATCTCCTGTATTTTCAACTGTAACTTGTTTAATGCTATGTTTCGGAAGATTTCAGTGAAAGATATTAGTCTAAAATCAGTCACTGCGTGTTTTTTCTCTTTCCTGTGAGATGTTGGATGAGAATCACTACCTGATTCAGTGCATTATGGACTATCAAAGCAAAGGAAAGACTGCAGAGTGCACACAGTAAGTGTTTGCT